>JAEQBH010001344.1:0-600000 GCA_016808115.1 Tetrastigma voinierianum
AATTGGAAATGCTATTTTGAAAGGCACTATGTGATTTAGGTGCAGCATTAATCTTATGCCCTTAATAATTTCAACGTTTGATTAGGAAGCACTTGAAGCTACGATCACTCTTATTACGACAGATCTTTAGAACTTGTCAAGAGAGGGATAATAGAAGATGTCTTAGTAAGATTGACAAATTTATCTTTCGGCATATTCATTGTTTTGAATATGGAGAATGAAAGCCTGTAATCTTGGAAGACTATTTCTTTGGCTGAGCGATGGTTGATGTACAAAGTGGCGGCGAGTAAGAAAGAGGAAGTAAGTTCGTAAGTGTTTGGTATGATGAGACTTATTGAAGTATACTTGTTTCATAGGCCCGAGAAATGGTTGGTATAGTGTTTACTGTGAAGTGGTCTCACTTGACCCTTTAGGTAACCTGCTGGAGAATGAGTCAGGCGGCGAAGGCGGAAGAATATGTCAAATGGATGGACTCTTTCGGACTGTGGGCGGAAATGCCAGACCTCTGGTAGAAGGAGTTCAAAACGCCGATCCTCCCGATTGAGCAGCAGCCAGTGGAATAACCTCACCTGATCGTTTGATATGCATGCCCAGGTGGAATCTCTACTTCACAGTGATTATCTCAGCATCTTTATTGCACCTAGGAGAAGTTGTGAGGGTCCTGGATCACAAACATGCACTCAGATGGTCTACAGGCGATCTAAAGAGTTCGTCATTCTATGTATGCATGTTTTACTAGAAGATGGACATCGCCAACCAGTGGGCGTGGAGGTTAAACAGACAATGAAGGGTAGTCAGGAAAAGGTTCAAATAGCTAGACTCTTTGGGGTGGTTACCATTTCAACGGTCATGGATCAGCCGATTCGGAAATGATCGCAGAAGAAGGGAGGAACAAATTGTCGCTCGGGGCGTGAATCTTCTTCTTGTCTGACGATTCTGGGTGCAAATTTGTATTGATTATCGGAAGTGAACAGGCCACCGAAGATCTTTCCATTGTCATTTCTAGGTCAGATGCTTTCGATCGATTAAGCGTTATGAATCTTGTGCTACGGATGGATATTAAGTTTACAATCAAGTACCATAGCTCCCGAAGATCGGAGAAGACAACATTCACTTGTCCTTATGGTACATTCGCATTCGGCGGACCGCCCTTTGGGCTGTGCAATGCACCAAGTACTTTTCAGCGATGTATGATGGCCATATTCTCCGACATGGTGGAGAAGGCGATTGAGATCTTATAGACCCGATTTTTGTTAATAGAGGAAATTCATTTGATAACTGTTTAGAACTTGTTTGTCTTGGAAGATGTGAAAGAACCAACAAATATAGTGGAAAAGTGCCATTTCATGGTGCAAGAAATTGTGTCCTTGAGACATCGGATCTCAACAAGAGGATAGAGTAGATAGAGCGAGTGAAGCAATCGAAGTTACCTCCTACTACATTCGAGTAAAGGGATTCGAGTTTCTAGGCCATCTTAGATTCTCTGAGCGGTTCATCAGATTTTCACAAATTGCAAAACATTGTCTAACCTATCTTTAGTCAAAGGATCCCATTAGGTGGTCGCAATGTTTGCATGCATTCTCGGTGTTGAAGGATAAGTTGGTTTCGAAGCTCCTATTGTTTGTGGCACCAGTTGGTCTTTAGTTTGAACTCATAGTATTGCCTTGACTTAGTAATTAGAGCGGTTCTGAATGAGAAAGCAGAGAGAAAATCTTTGGGTAATCTATTATGCTAGTAGAGCTTTGAATGATCATCATTTAAATTATGCCCTTGCTGAGAAGAGAAAGAGCTGTTGGCTGTGTTTGCTTTTGATAAGTTTAGATATATTTGATTGGCAACAAAGTCGTGAATTGCACAACGATCATTCTGCCATTAAGTATGACCAAGAAGATCTAACCAAATTAATTGGTGGGTCACTCTTGTTGCAGAATTCGATGTGAAAATTAGAGCGAAAAACACCGAAAACCTAGTGGCGGACCATCTTTCACGGCCCGGAAGGGCGGGGTGGTATCTGATGAATGACAAATTTCGAAGACGAACTTTTAACTATTCTTGGAGAAAAAGAGGCGAGTTCCATGGATTCGCGGTGTAAGCAGATTATTTGGTAGCTAAAGTAGTCCCTCGGTTAACTGCTCAGCGAGAAAAGGTTTTGCGCTACCTTAAACACTACTATTGGGAGCAATTCTTTGCTGGCTGCTACTTGGCCGATCGGTCGCAAGGAGATGTGTGCGAAAGATGAAATGAACGTTAATAGACCATTGTCACACTTTACCGTGTGGTGGACGCTGGTGGCGAGAACGCTAAGGTGTGATAGTTTTGCCTTCCTTGTTTTAGATGCTCATCAATTCGTTTTTCCACCAACGACCAAATGTCAGCGAATAGAACATCTCTGAAAGGGCGAACACCCGGCCATCCATTGGAGGTAGAATTATTTGATTTGTGGGGATATGTTCATGGGACCGCTGTCATGCAACAACGCCCGTCTGTTGGCGGTGGTATGTCCAGTGGGTAAGCGATTCCTACACGCACCAATGATGCCAAGGTTGTGGCTCAATTCTGCTTGCGACAATATATTCCACGTTTTGGAACTCCTCGAGCCTTGATCACAGATAATGGTACCCATTTCTGCAATAAGGTAGTGATAAGGTTTGCAAAGTATGGGAGTACGATGATTAGTGCATCTCTTGCATACCACCCCAGCGATTAATGAATGACAGTATCAAATAATCCATTACATTCTTGAAAACCGAGTTAACGACTCCGGGGAAGGATTGTGGTCTAAAGATGGGGGATGCACTCTGGGCATCTGGATTCGACATTAAAACTCCCTTTGGTGTGCCATTGAGTCGTTTATGAGTAAGCGTGTCATCTTCGATGGAATTGGAGCATCGAGCCTATTGAACCCTTCGATGATTAAACATGGATAAGTACATTGGGCGGCATTGCTCCTAACTGGAGTGAGCGGATGGTCGAAACAAAGCTTATGACCTTGCATTTATAAGAAAGACTAAAGCACAGCCGCGACAAACACATCACCGAGAAAGGAGTTCTGGTAGGACGACGAATTATATTCAATTCCCGCTTAAAGCTTTTCGAGTGAAGTCGTTAATTAGAGGCCTTTCCACGTTGACCAGGTCTTTTAACGGTCAGGTGAAGTTACATCTTGAAGGCGACATTTGCGATCCTACTAACGATTAAGCCGTATTGAGCGAGGTTTCTGCCAGTTAAGCGAAACATTCTTTTGACAGCGGTGAGCAAATGTGGCGGATATGAGTTCGGGTTCCAGGGCACATTCTGCGAACTCGGTGATCGAGCTAACGACATTAAACATAAGCGCGCTTCTTGGGAGGCAACCCAGGCTCTTAGCTTTCCTTTTCTTAGTTCCAATTTCTATTGTTTTTGTTTTCTCCAGCAATATGAGGTTTCTGGCTTTCTTCGTGCGATTATTTCCTCTTTGTTTGTTTAATTTCAGAACCATGATCACAGAGAGCTAGTGGAGTTCGTTCAAGAGGAATTGCGTACAAGTCGAGAGAAAGTCACAAGATGCAGTGAGGAAGGTTTTCACGATCAAGGTCATCAATGTGCACAAAGCTATTATTGATCCATGGCTTCTGCATCACGTCGCGGCCGGCGTGGACCTCCCATCATGACGTCGGAGTATATCCTCTCACATCCCCGCGTCGCGGCCGTTGGTTTCTCCGTCACGACGTGAGTGACCTCTCACGTCCCTGCGTCGCTGACGTGGACCTCTCACGTCGCGACGTCAAATTGTATCCTCTCTGTCATGTTGCGACGTGGATCCTAACGCGTCGCGGCGTGGTTGCTATGACTCACGTCGCGTCGGCGATGTTGAAGTGCAGGCGTCAGCGATGTCTCTGTTTAAGCCCGAAGCAGTTCATTTTGACTATTCATCTCACACACTCCACTACCGAAACCCCCTAGCCTTCTGCGCACTTTATCTCACCGAGACACGCGAGCCCTATTTCACAGCGGTGAGAAGGCCTCTATCTGGTTCTCCGACCACCATTGTACTACGAGTCATCATCTCCATACGGTTCGAGTCATTGTGGCGTTTTCACCACCACGTGCTCGGTTCGCGCGTCGTTACATTTCTTTCCGCAGTGGTCTAAGTTTGGTAAATTTGTTCCAGTTCACTAGGTTTATTAGGGTGTTTGACCGTGGGAAGTGGTTAATTTCCCGATTTCTTGTAGTGACCACTAGTGTTTGTGTTTTTGTTTGGTGGTCATTTTCTCACCGCGCATTGCGAACCTGCGACTAATGCGCCAGGCGAGAAATTGCACCTTGGCGAGTCGACTGTGAGAACCCATTTCCCTCCACGATGTCGCGCGATTTGTGAACAAGTGCGCCGTCATTGGCACCATTTGTAAAAACGATCATTCATCGAGGAAGGTTTCCTGCCCGATGATTTCTTCCGCCAAGACCATTCTTTGCTAAGGGATGGCGTGCGCGTGCCAACCACCTCATCGGCGGTGGTGTAGTGCGATGAGTTCTCGCCAATCTAGCATCCATGTCTTGAAGAAAGTCGAGTGTCGAACGTCAATTCGAACTAGGTGCGGAGTCGATCAATGGTGTGCGATGCAGAGCATGTCGCCGAACCGTTCGATCGGCTCGATGCATCGACTACCCGAATTATACGTGTTGATAGCGGTCGGGTGAGTGGAAATCAATGGTCTTGGGTCGCCGATAATTTGAGCGAAGCGACGGCAGCAGCTGTTCCCAGTCACGGCACCGCTTCATCACGTCGTGTCTCATTCCGGCGACGAGCGTGTGTGTGAAGTGGCGCGACGGGCGCCGTGCTCAACTATGCCATCTTCTGGGGTACGCAGCACCGATGTTGGCGATTATCGAGGATGCCATCCTCCGCCAGGGATCGCGAATAGACACAGGACACCCCTTCTGATCTTTGGCAATACCCAAACAAAATTGGAATTGCCCACGGGCGACAACGACATAACCGCCCAATGACCATATCCGTAAGCAAGGACACACAGTGTCCCGCAAGCGAGGGTTTATGATTCGGTCGCGAACCTCGGGCGAACGAATTGTAGTATCGGGCTCGTTATGGATCACGGGCGTCAGGGAGACGTGTGATCTCGTCTCAGCCGCCCTCCACCGCGCCTCAGCGACCACAAGCGGCGACTCCTCGATCGCTTCCGGACCCGAGGACCCGGTGCTCTCCCTCCCGCTGGCGCTTTGACTCATTACGGGGATGAGACCCGAGAACACGCGATCCTCGTCTACGAGTTGTGTGACCTCCGTGCAGATATCGCGTCTGCGTCTTGGCAACCAGGCCACCATTTTGCGACGCGGTCCTTGCGGGCCCGGTGCCCGACTCGCGCGGCGCAAAGCGGCCACTCCACCACCACCACCCTTGATGATCGCAGAGTCCCGCCTCTACTATATTCTTGCGGTGGGGACACTTTGGATATTTGTTGGGGGGTGGTGATCGTGTTGTTTTTTGTTTGTTTAGTTCTGTTTTTGTTTTAGTGTTTTTATAATTGCTTTTGTTTTTATAATTGCTTTTATTTGTTCAGCGTGGTTGTGTTTCTGTTGATTCATTTTAGTTCGGCTCACGAGTGTGTGGATTACGTTTGCGTTTGTGTTGGTCAAATCTTATATGTAATAATTGCGTGTTGTGTGCCGTATTAAGGTGAGGATCACTTTTGGGTACGAATTCACGTTAACATGAATGTTCAATGCATATTGTTTTGATGCTCAGTAATTAGGTTGAATAGATGAAAGGAGTTAGTGAACAATCTACGAGTAGTCAAGACACCGGTTCTCAAGAACCTATCACACTCACACATGCCTTGGGGGCATGCCAGCCTTGAGACCAACTCTTTGGATTACGACTAACCTTGGGAGACTCGAACCATTTAAGTGATGGGACACCCAATAAAAAAGAAGATTGCCATCGAGCCCCAAACAAAGAAAATACAAAACAATGAAAGAGTGAAGAAAAGACAAATGACAAAAAATAGAGTGTCTACCAGAATAAGCGAGATCATCAATCGAATCCAGGAACGCGATGCGAAGGGCTGTCAAGCCTAATACCCACAGAGCCAGGCGGCGAGTGACAACTTCACTGCCACTTCCATGGGACAGAAGATGGATCATTCACACCAACCTAGGGCCTTCGAGTTTGGTTAGTGTTCGGGGTGAAGTTTGAAGAATTAATGCCTAGTGCCCTTAACCAGGCGGGTGGGAGTCACCAATGGATCCGCCTAGAACCTCAGCTAAAACTTCTTGACACTGGGTTTCTTGCATTTTATTTTGAGATGCGTGGGAAGTTCCTAGGTATTTGGTCATGAATAGGTGGGTGCGTTCCCATCCTTTTCCTAGTTATGCTGAATAGGTGAGTTGAGCTCGAGTTTGGGGTGTCGGAACCTAGACATATACTGGAGGTCATTCATTATAAGCACATAGGGGCTTTGGGAAAGGCTATTGAGTACCATGGGATATGATGCACTGGTCACTTCTACCCTATTTCAGTGAGTTTCTGAAAGTCGAACGTATACATCCCCTGTGTTTCAGTAGCAATGACGGTGAGTGGTCAATTAGTCCTCTACTTTAAACATGGTAACACGGTCTTAGATGTTAGTTTTTAGTAGGTCGGATATATGCGGTCTAGAGTTCATTCTTGTGGGGACAAGCAGAAGCAAGACTGAGGTGATGAGTGCCCAAACACTCATATTATACTCGCGTCGGTCTTTCATTTTTACATTTATTTTAATAATTTCATAGTTTTTTGTGGCCGGGCTCTGATTTGGTATTTGTTTGGTTCTGGTGTCCGAGCAAAGAGGCAGCTCTGAGCTTACCTTTTGGAGCAATGAGGACAGAGCAAGAAAGAGTGGCTGTCCTGTCGCTGACGTCCGTCGGCGACGTCCTACCGCTGACGTCCCCGCGTCGCTGGCGTCCCCACGCGTCGCGGCTAACGTCCGCAGACGTCGGGTCGATAATGCGGTCAGCAAGTGGAAGCGTCGACGTCTCAACGTCGCTGACGGTCGGCCCGAATACGCCCTCATCATTAAAAGCAAATGAAATTCGAAATCGGAGATCGGGCGTCTGTGAGCTGCGAATTCGGAGCGGTGACCGACTTGAGGAAGTGCGGGTTTGTCTTGTCCTTATTTTGGATATTATTAGAATCATGTTTTAATACTAAACATTTTGATCTTTTCACTCACTATGTTCTAGATTTGTTGCAGGGTTATATTGAATACGTCATATGTTGATGGATTAAGTTTGATGCTTTTATATTATTGGTTGTTTATCAATTTTGTTCATGCTCTGTTGTGGTTCAATTTACATGATAATCTCGGCCAACATTAGCATAATTACACTTTGGAGACCAGTTCGAGATGAGGGTATTCGGGGATGCAGGTAAATGGCCTTCGGTTTGATTCGGTAAATAGAGATAAACCAGGAACTGAAGGTGGCATTTGGGGTTAAGAACATTTAAGCATTTCGAATCTTGGAGTCGGGATAGAGATGTATAGATTCTATTCACGAGATAGTGGATATACCTAGAGAGGGATGTCTCGTGGGCAAGATCACCTCGCCATTGACAAATTATAAATACATTGAATAATAATATTATGAAATAATCCATTAAAATGTGGGAGAAATATAACCCAACCTTCAATACCAATAATTCATTCGAATCTAAAACTGATACGACTTTCACATATTCATGACTTCTTTCCTAAAATCATCTCTTCAGATATTATCTAAAAAAAGCGAACCTTTGTAGTCAATACACCTGTCCTGTGGATGCGATATATGCTGGTAAATTTTCTTATTGCCAGGGCTCTGTGATACACTTGCACATAGGCGTAATTTTTACACACCGCGTTTTCTGCCTGTCAACGCTATTCACGCTAATACTGTGACTTAACAGACTGGTCACATGCATGTCATATGCTAACTGTTCCACTGCTAGTATCTTATCGAACTGTAACCAGTATACATATGAATAGTAGATCAGGTCTGATAATGTATGCATTTCAATACTCATAAAGAAATTATGCAATAATTAGCGAAGCATCGCAGTCCTCCACGAGCCTTCATAGCATATGCCGTCTTTGTGCATTAAGGCATCGAGGGCCGATCTGCGTCTGCGACACTTTTATCACCTCCTCGTCCTCTGTATGCTGCTCACAGCCTAAACTTCTACCTCTATCTCAGATAGATGGTAGTGCCCATTTGTCCCCTCCTCTTGTGCTGAGATCCCTATTGTCCCTTGACTCTTTGGGACAATTTGCCATAAAATGTTGATGCTTCCACATCTAAGGCTTTCCTCTATCAATAATCTTGCAGAAAGCTCCAAATGCCTTTTATGGCAATGAGGGGCATTATAATTCTCACATCCAAACTTGAAAACTTTCTACACATGCTAGGTGCTACATTGATTCTGCCTTCTACCTCTTGTAGCGGACTATATTTGATTGAATTTTGGAGATTCTCTAAGCTCTTTTCCAGAAGGAGGATAGGCTCCTCTAGAAAACTTCTTCTTTTGAGATCTCCTGTTGCTCGTTTCTAGTCTCTACTTTCATTACAACTTGAATGCAGTAAATCCACTTGATGAACACTTGTCATGGCGCTAGAATATCTTTTTATGGACTCTGTTTGGTCCATCCTCGAGCTGTCTTGCAAATACCTCGGTGAGGGGCGATTCGGTGCGTACTTGCTAAGATGGTTGAATTCTTTCTCATATTTATCATTGATAGTTCAACTTTGTTCGGATTCGAAATTTGCTTCCCTTGAACACTGTACATATGGGACATATTTGGCCTTGAACTCTTGGGCCAACTCCCATGGTATAGGATCGAAGCCTTGGATTTCTCAACTGGATTCCTGGCATATGCCTCACTTTCTGTGGTGAGACTACACATGATACTCTCGATCGAAGACATCACACTTCCTCAATATTCTTTGGCACTAACTAGAGTCGGCTTTATCGGACTCTTTCATGTTTGACCCTTAGATTCCTCATTACATGTCTTCTTATCATATCTATCGGGGCTTTGAAAGAACATCGATCTTAATGCACAGGCCGCTGTCTGAGATGTCACCTCATAACAATGCTTCGTTTGGCTCCATTGGGGATGACTCTCGCCACGACGATTTAGAAGGATCGAAGCGGGTAACGTGATCTCTAGGGTTAACACTCTCGAGCTGCTTTTAGCGGTGGAACGATCCATTTATACAACCACAGGACATCACATCAAGAACCAAACACATTTACTAAACATGGCACTATCTTGCTACTATATTAGATTCACCTAAACCTGACTTTCTGTATGCCTAAACCTATAAATACGATGCCACTTGTGACACCCATTCACAGTGACCTAATTGGTGGGTCGAGCAGACATCACAAGGATGCTCTGTTTGCAATAAACATAAACTTTATTGTTCATTTTTATATAATATTAAACATTTTAACTTTTACTACGTGCTGGCGGATTACAAAATATATACAATCCATACATGGAAGTATTCGTATTTACAATATTTACATTGTTTACAAGCAATAAAAATAAATGTATATTAGACCAAATAATAATGGTCTTCAGTTATAGGCACCTAAGTGAGTGTGAATTTACTTGTGGTTGTGATGTGGTGTTGACCTCATACCTACATGGATGAGCTTACGGTGCTAAACATAGCAGTAGAGATTAATACATGGACGACCTCTAATAAGGATCATCACTTTAAACCACTATCTTTATGATATTTATGTGCATGTGTTTATATTATCATCTTCACTTTATCTTTTCTTATCTCTTTACCTTTACTTGCTTTATTTCTTGTAACTAGTGCTCTATCATCCACATAGCAATGCTATGCTTCTCTTATCACGGGTCATATAAACTCTACATTTCATTTATGTATGCTCTCATTTTCATACATGTTTCCTTCTATGCTTCTTAGAAATTGGATCGGAAAGAACTATATTTGATTGCTATCTTTACTCTGAGACAAATGGTATCTCTATCTGTGTACTTGGCCTAAATGGGACGTATAATGATCCAAATGGGATCTATGTCGCCGCTTCTTGGGGCCTTATTATATCAGCGCATCTTTGCGTAACTTCATCTATAGGTATGCCACCATCTATAACTCTTAAGTCATAAGCGTGCAATCGGTTTTATTATGTTTTCTTAACAATCTTTCTGAATTATTAGAAAAAGAATGTCTCATAATATCATGTATCAGGATATTCTTATCGATAATTTTCATATCAACATTTTATTGTGCTTTTGATACCATTATTTCTCTTTTTCATATATCAAACTTATACATCTTATACTTATACTTAACCGCCCGCCTTATTGAGAACTTATTTGTCTCTGGGCATTAGTTTACATTGAACTCTTGGCGTGAAAGTCATGATGCGATTTTACTTAGTTTCATTCTTGACTACTGAGCCTCAGTCATTTAGGTTTCCTCTTTAAATTATTACAATTTCGGGTTTAACCACTTTGAAAACACACAAAACCTAAATTTATTGAATTGTGGAGCACCTGGTACCTGAATGATTTGGTTCCAATCCTATTCTGTGATAATAGATGTGAGTGCATGGATTTGATAAGGTACTGTTTTATCTCTGTATCTATGGGTACAGACTGCGTGTTGGTACCGATGCCAAATCGCGATTCATCCTAAGTGGCATATTTTCCTTATCTCACTCTTTCACCAATTATCGTTCCTCTCCTCTGATCAAACCAGCCATATAGGATCTTTTAAACACTCCAATAATGGAGTTGAATGTACTTCCTTTGCTCAAGTTAGGACTTTTTCTCCAAATCAAAATCACAAGGAAACATTTACTTATGTTATTCTAGTGAGTTTTGCTTACTAACTTTCAAAATCTAAGGATTAGGATGAATTCCTAACTAAACCTTAGAAAGTGAACACCTAATATCTAGTTTCCATATGTTACAAATCTTCATGTTCTTCTTCTCCCATTTCCCTTCTTCCCCTTCTTCTCTTCTCTTCTTCTTTATTCTTCTTCTTCTTCTTACTTTATTCTTCTTCTTCTTCTTCACCTTCTCCTCTCTTCTCTGTTTCTCGAAATGTGAAGCCCTCTCCCTGAATGAGAGAGACCAATTTGGTCTTAATCCTCATTTGGAGTTAAGTATGTTTGGCTTAACTCATTTTGAATTCTTTTTTCGACACACGTTTAAGTCCTTCATGTTCTTCTCATTTGACTTATCAAAATCCTACTTTAGCATAATCTTTTCTTCTTATGTGTTTAGATTCCTAATTTAACGATTTATCCATTTATAACTTTTGTATTAATTAAGTTTTTCTTGTTTATTTATGAAGGATATTTATACGTTGCTGCCTCAAATGTTATCGCTGTCATATAGTGTATAATTTGGGGTGTTACAATACGCCTCCTCACGATGGTGTGCCAGAAATAACACCTATCTTATTATATAGGGAAAGGAGGCGAGGCCGAAATAGAGATTTGGTAAAGGCATCAACAAGTTGCTCACCATCAAAGACATGAACAACACGCGAACTTGCAGGCAGTGAACTAGGTCATGAACAAATGATAATCAATGCAAGGTGTTTCATGCGAGAAGTGAAAGGCTTGAGTTGGAGAGATAAGTGGCACCAAGGTTGTCGATAATAAATTAGCGAATTTGCACTGAATGAAAGTTCGACGATGTGATTTCACTCATTGCGGTTCGGCCCGGCAACAATCACAATAACACGATGCTTCGGTAGAAAGAATGAGCAACAGTGCGTGCTGTAGAACTCGGGAGGTGGATTAGCACCAAGGAATATTATACGAGAACACGGCGGTATGATCGCCGAGTTACACGACCAAATGCGCATCGGAGAAACCATGCAATATCGGTGTTTGGAAGAAGTCGTATCACAGGGATCTCATGCCATTAAGATAAGAAGTGAGCGTTTGACCTCTCCCATTGATGTTAGGATGGCATGCGTGGTGGAAGGCTTATTGCGCCGACCAAAGGAAATATCGGCAAAGATGTTAGAGGCCACTAACCACCAATGGTATCGCTAGGCAGCTGATTCACACGAAGCTCCATCATGAGCAGCTAGAGAAGTACCTACGACAAGCGGTGTAGAGACCAGTTTGGAGCCAAGCATGCTATTTTTGCCTGTGAGATCAATGACATACTTTGTCAGACAAGAGAAGACCCTTTAAAGTAGCTAAACTCAACACTACGTGTATATGCAGATAGCACTTTGAGATCCTTGGTGGAGAATTTTGAGTGTGCTGTCAATAGTAGTAATGATAAGTGAGGGGTCACTCTTGGTAATAATCAAATCATCAACATAGATTAGAAGTAGAGAAGTGCATTACAAATGAGAATGAACAAAGAGACAGTCCTTACTGTGATGTGTAACAACCGAGAGAGCAAGAAAAAGTGCGAGTTTTAAAATAAGCCTTGAGCTTTCTGTTTGAGCCTAAATAGCCTTGTAAAGGATAGACATGATGAAGATAATTGGGCTATGATGCCTTGCGCTGCGCCATAGACCTCCTCCGTGAGAGATGCCCATTGAGAAAGGCATTATTTACATCAAGTTACGGCAGTCCCACTGTACAAGTACAAAGATAACAAAGGATGGATCGATCATAGGATCAAAGTCCTCATGGAAAGTCAATATTTCCGACTGCAGAAAGCTCCTAGCAATGGTTTAGCTATATCGTGTAGAGTCATCAGATTCTTGTGTTTGATGTTAAACACTATTTGTTGCTCACCATCCTCTGTAGTTCTGTGATGTTTTATTCAAGTGGTTATCAATCTGTTCTTTACCTGCCAGATTTTTATTATTATTTTCATCCTCTGAGTTGTTTAAAACTATTACTCCTGGCCTAGACATTGTTTCTTGAGCAATTTTTGTGTGATCATTTGAGGGAGTCTGAACTCACATCGCGGACTCCTTTAGTGGCTTGTGGGACCTTTCTTTATTGCTCGCTTTTTTGGAGTGTTTTTAGATCTCCCTTTGGTTGCTTCCTTATTGATTCATGTTTAGTGTTTTCTTGGGACCTATTTGGGATCTGCATTTCTTCTTTGATAGAGTTAATCTCATTTCACTAACTTTCGTACATCTGCTTTAGTTCATCTTTTCGTGATTCTCTGTTGAGACTTCATGAACTTCCACTAAAGATGGAGCTATCAGAGACCAAGTTTTGTTCTTGGATGAGCTTCTTTTCCTTATGAGATATTCGGAGTCCCACATTGGAAAGTGAGAGAGCTTAGGAGGCCTCTTGCCTATAAAAGTGAAGAGAGTGAGTTCCAACCCTTGTGAGAAGGAAGGTGAAACCACGGGCCTCCCCCACTAAAGACGGGAGAATTCTAATAGCTCTTAGTTAAATATTTTTCGGGAATAAATCGGGACATGGCTTATATAATTTAGGCTCTATTAATCCTCCTTGCTTTTTTTAAGGAGACCATAAATTTCCTCACATTTAGTGGGAGTTTGGCTGTCTCAAAGTTTGTTTTTAATGGGCATTGGCCAGGGTAATCTTTGCCTTGGGCAATCTGGAGGATTTATCCAACTTTTGAGGCAATTTATCTGGAAGGCAACCTACGCCAGGAGGGAGTTGCCTGCCTACTAGGTAAGTTACCTTGACTTTCTTGTTATAGAGAAATTCTTCTTTATATAATTATTTTTTAATTAATTGTCTTGTATATATATTTAATTTATTGGTATATTTAATTAGTCATTTAATTTATAGTCTTATTATTTAATTTTCCTTGTAAGTATATTGTTGATTTTTGTTTTTTTAATTAAATTGGTTGTTCATATTTTTTAATAATTTAATTTATTTTTTTTTTTAACACATAAACCATCACCACCCTAATTTATTAAAATCCCAAAATTTAAAAATTCAAGTTCTACCCATTTCTCAATCTTTTTAAATTCAAGTGTCCAAATTTCAAAATTCAAATTGTTTTTCTAAAATTCAATTTTTTCAATTTTAAAATTCAAGTCCTCCAAATCCTAAATTTAAAAAATTTAAGTTCTAAATTATTTCACTAAATTCAGTGTTCAATTTTTCAAATTCAAATTCTCAAATTCTCATTTTCTAAAATTCAATCCTTCAGAATTTTAAAATTCAGAATTCTTACCTCAATTTCAATTTTTCAAGTTTTCAATTTCAAAATTACAAATTCCTAATTTCAAAATTCAAGTAATTCTAATTTCAAATTTTAATCTTTCAATTTAATTTTAATTTTTCACTCAAATTTTAAAAAATCAAGTGCCTTAATTTCCAAATTCAACTCCCCAATTTCTACTTGTCAATTTTTAAAGTTTCCACCTTAAAATTACAAATTTCCACTTCAAATTTAAAGTACTATACTCTCAAAATTCAAGTTTCCTAATTTCTAATTTAAATTTTCTAAATTCCAAATTCCAAATTTTCAAATCTCAAATTTATAAATTCAAGTTCTTATTTTCAAAATCTCAATTCAAAATTCTAAATCTCTAAATTCATTTTTCAAGATTCTCAATTTAAATTTTAAATTTTCAAAATTTCACTTTTAAATCAGTTTTCAAAAGAATCAATCACAAGATTAATTCTACATTAATCCTCATAAAATGGAATATTGTGAAGCTAATTTGTGTAATAGATAATGGCTTGGTGGGACTCGACATTCCATGTATCATTTTAATAGATAATTTGACATTTGATTTATGTTCCAATTTCTAATTGATTTAAATATTTTGTATTTTATTATTGAACTAACATTGTTTAGTAATTGATGTCATCTTATGTACACATTTTTCTCATCTAACTTTGCTTATTTATTTTTTTATTTACTAGTCTATTTATTTATATAGGTTTGGTGTGTTGTTATATTATCATTGCTTATCTTTGGTATCTATTGATCGATTAATCAAAAGTCGTGATTTTCCCTAAGTTTGTTTAGTAGAGACTAAGTTTAGGGGCTTAGGAGGGGTGTTATAGCTTACTACCTAGCACCTTCATGTTAAATAACTTGACTCTAGGACCTAGACTCAATTTTTTTCTTAGACTGCTTCCATAAGGAGTCAAACTTATATTTTTTTTTCATTTTGTTTCCCTTTAATGTAAAAACAAAATAAGTAGCGACTGTGAAGATTCAGAGAAATTCCACTTATGGAAAATGGCAAAATAGTACTCTGCTAAAAATCCAGAATTTATTCTCTAGATCTCGATGACAAAACGGATTGCACCGTTGAATCGCCTCACGAAATCTAGCTAGCACGTCAAATTTTTAGTCGACTCGAGACAATAATTTACACATTTTTCGAGGTATCGCAATTCGGTGCCGTGAAGACGATATTTGATGTATTTAAAATCACATATAACACGCATTCATGTGCCATAAGTGGCAAGGAGTAGAGAAATGATAAAAACGGATTCACGAGATACGTTTGAGTGTCAAATCGGAAAAGAAGGACATAAATGCTATTTTTGAAAGTTTAATGAAGTGAATGAGACAAAGGCAACAGTGCCTTCTTCTTCTCAAAAGGGAGGACCAAAACGTGAGAGGAAGAATCGGGTAGTAGCTGCTGGTGCGCTTTTTTTTAGAGAGAGAACTTCTCTAGAATCATGGGATCCGACCGTAAGCAATCGCCGACGAAGGAAAGTCGCTTCACGTTGCAGTAGGCTCACGCTGCGGTACCGGATTTAAGGAGTTTAGACAAACTCCATGATAAGAGGGGATTTTATCCTACTTTGGGTTTTATTCTTTATTTAAGTGTATTTATGATGTTTGTTTTCATTGAAGCCGTGAGGGGTTAGTTTCGATCGGTCCCAAAATCGAGGACCGAATTATCGAAATTAATTTAGCCTGGCGGATACCAGGATCGCTCCATCGATTTTCTTTGGGTTATTTATGGTGCAATTCTGTGCTATAAATGGTGCTTTGTATGTATAGGGTCAATGGCATGAAATTCGGGTTCACAAGGAACTCGGCTGGATGGTGATTTTTCTAGAATAGTAATCGAGGGTTTCACTATTCCTTCTGAGAATAGTGTTCACAAAATAAAATTTTTGTGAATTAATGTGTTTGGTCGGTAATTCAAGTAGAATTGCTCGTGTTTGATCATTAAATCATGCGAGATAATTTTGATGTGATGAAATGCGGTAAATTATATAACATGATTGTGTGATTTAATTTTTATGTGAATATATGCATGTTTATATATATTTGCATGTTATGGGATTGTAATGGAATCAATATCATTGTATTCCATATGCACTGGACAATTTTAGACGGTGTGGGAGTGAGTGCATGAGATGAGCTCCAGAGAAAATTGGGTCTCGCTGAGGGTTGTCTAAAAATGATAATTATCTGAGGGTAGCTTCTCCGCCACTAAAAATATCAATCATCTGGAGACGGCCCCAATTGATATACATCGAGGGTAGTCCATACTAAAAATATCAATCGCCTGAGACTACCCGCAACTGAGATAGATATAACGAGGTCATTCACAACAAATATAATAATTCCTCATAATGAGCTTAAAGCGAAAGTGGAGGAGCTCCGTGAGGACTCCTGCACGAGATGACTAGCTAGACATTCAAGTAGTGTGGATCATGCATTTGCTTGAATGTGTGTTTACTTGGAGCATTGCATATGCACTTAGGGTGGAGAGTAGCCCATTTAGGGTGATTCCACTTCATCAGAGCATTAGCTCACCCCGCCGAGATATTATTTTACGATATGTGAGCGTATGCAGGAGACTCGCCATACTAGATTGAGTTTTGTAAAGAAAGTCGGATTGTGGCTTGGGTTATGATGTATGACATGTATTAGTCTCTAATTTTAATATATGTGTCAGATAAGAGCAAATTTGAATCCTTGAAACTATTGATATAGTTTGGATATATGTTTGATGAGTATTGTTGATGGGCCCAAGTGGTCGTTTTTACTCATGCTATTGTTATATTGATGTTTGGGACAGTTATATGTGTTTTGTATTTGGGTAGAGCTCTCGTACAAAGGAGACTCATTCGATTGTGAAAAATGCTCTGTCACCCGACATCTATCAGACTCCGCGGTCGACGGTAGTCAAAACTGATCCCCAGGATTTTGGCCATAATTCCAAACCGCTGGAAAATATTTTTCCTAAAATACAAACGAAGCCTTTCCTTTTAAGTGGAAACTGAGATATCAAAAAATGTGGAGTCCACACTATAATTACAGGCATTCACATGCACATTTGATTTGAGAATAAAATGACTAGTTATATGGATTAAATAATTAAGAAAATCCAAAAACGATAAAATGAAAACTATAAAATATGAAAACACACGACAAACACATTGACATACAAATATAAACAATAGAAATAAAAATGAAAGTGGGAGAATAGAAGAGTAAAATATTTAATAATGAATATAAATGAAAAAAAAAACAAGAAAAGAAAAGGAAATCAATCTTAAAGCTCCATACAACGATACCATACAATCTCGACCCATCTCCGTTCTCTTCTCTCTATGTTTAATGGAACTCACACTGCCAATCCTAATAATCTTAAATATATCACCCATAAAAACCTACAAAGCACAACACCTTCCATCATAGAAGACAATAGAATGGCAAAGTGGGTCACCCCCTCCAACCCAGACATATAACATCCACAACACAGTCCTCATCCGGCCGACCACCCACCACCGCAAGATCGAAAGCAAAACCAAAGGAAAATGAACCATCTCTAGTGGAAGACCAAATGAAGAAAAAGAAATTGATTGTATTCGTTTCTTTTATTTTAAACCGAGATTCCTCTTTCATAGAATATCAAAATGGGGGACATAATCATACAAGAGTGGATGCTAATCTTGAAACCAATAAAAGCCTTAAAACAGGTTATTGTAAACAAGTTGTTGAGCAAGAGATTAGATCTCAAACAAAGATACCGCTTCTTATCTCTCTTTTCTCTTTGTAGCCTATTTTCCTGCCAAAGAGGGGCGGGATTTATTTATTGAGATTTGAATACTAATTCTTTACTACTGATTTGATAAGATCAGGTGATGAGAGTTTGATTTTGTTCGCTACTTTTATCAGATTATTTGTCATCGCTTTATCGGTGCTTTGGCTCAAGGTCGCTTTATCGAGGTTTGGCTATCATCGCTTTATCGACGCGCTATTGTCATTTTTTGCATTTTTATCTATGTGGGGGCGATTCAGACATGCAAGACAGATTTGATCAGTCGAAGATATCAAATTATAGGCGTTAGTATGTTGAAGAACTGGAGTTGCAAATATTCTAGTCATTATTTTTGTGACGCCCCTATCCCGGGAGTCCCGTTGACAACCCATCAACCTGCAAAAACCTGTAAATATCGGGTGTCCCGATATCACACTCATTTCCTGCATATTTAATTCACAAATATACAAAAATATATGCTATACTTTATTTACATGTAAAAACTGGATATTTTATCCAAAACATTTTAAAATAACTGAATAGGCCACAAACCGGCCTAAGTCATCACTCGAGCCTTCAAAACCGCTTCTCCCCGTATTAATTTTGAAAATAATTCCCTGGTTATGGGTGGGAGCAATGCCCAGTAGAAAGTTTTCCTACAAGGATTACTCCCCACCTAAAATGCACATGCAATAGCGTACATAAACATCAATCACATTGCATACAATTTATGCAACATTATATGAAATGTCCATGCATGAGACGCGACCTCATGCTCACAACCTCGAGTCCCAACGTGCACTCCCCACACCCGCAATCGCTGCCGTGGAAACCACCATTGGTATTTAACCCAATGACTTAAACCATTGACAACTCGTAATTTTAATTTACTTCATGATTTTCTTTTCTTTTGTGGGCCACAGATTTTCGGGTTTTCATCGCAGGACGCCGTACGCTTTTTCAACATTTTCGCAAACTTACATCATCGGGATTCATGTCTAACCATGAATAACATTTGGGTCTTTTCTACCCGGGGGATCTACCCCAACTCTACTCCTCCCAAAACACGTAATTTATCATTTTGATCATTTTACACTCAAGACCTCACCTTGACTTTGTCTCATTTTCCGAAGCTCACTGCACTATCTACCTACTAATCTATGACAACAAGACTATGCACTCACACTCCGACTGAACGCGATGCGTGACCACGAGACATTTCAAATGCATGATGCCAATGCATTTTCCTTCATGTTATGCGCATATATGAGTGCTAACATGAAACATTAATACACCATGGACAATTATAATTTTTACATATAATTTACATCCATGCAGCAATCCATGTTAATACATCAAATAGTAACATGATTTTTACACACAACAACATGTTATTTAATATTTTACAACAATAACACACAAAATGGCCCAAATATCGGACCCATATAAAACAGGGCACCTCTTGATCCCTTCACGGTTCATCATCGAATTACTGTGATACCAAAACACACCATAAAACCCGAAGACATCACCTTAATCAAAAACTAAAACCCGAACTCACCCAAATCGCCTAAAATGGGCCCCAAATTTTAGCCTGACTATTCGAAAGGGGCCCCGAAATTTTAGCCAAGACTGTCCAAAAATAGTCCCAAAATCCAACCTGCACGTCCGAAAACAAATCCCAAAATTTCTAAAATTTCTACACTACCCAAAAATTAGGACTGAAATTTTATCGCCTCACGACTCTACAGTGCAATCCCAAGCCATTAAATGGCCTTTACGCTAGAAATAATACAAGTAGGAAAATTCCCTACCTCGTGGAGTTTGACAAAACTCCAAGATTTTGCTACCCGCCAGAAGCCTTCCTCGGCGGGAACCGACTTGTCTTTTACTCGATGAAAACTCTACGTATATGATATCCGTAGATCTTAGAGAGATAAGAGAATGGTGAGAAAACAAAAATTTCTCTCTACACGCTCTTTCTGTCCGTCCATGTGTGTCTCTTGATTTTATCTTCTTTTATTATTATTATTATTATTATTATTATTATTATTTGGATATATGGCTCATATTGCTTCATTCGGGTCAGTTTTTACCCCGAAACAATTTATTTATTTTCCGTTCACTTTATTTTAAATGAACGTAGCCTTTGCTTTTCATTTTTTCGACTTTCAGATTTTGTAAAAATCTCATCCTCAAGTCATCGCCAACTTATCACCCGTGTAAAAATCATAAAAAAGAGCTCTACTTGGTCTCATAATTCAATCTAAACTTTATGGGTCACTAGATTTCGCGACAGAATTTAATCGAAAGCAAATTCAGTTTCATCATCCAAAATCTAGAGAAATCTGCTCTTTTGACCGAAATTACCGCTTTTACTCCTTTTCAAAATTGATTTTCTGGGTTTCACAATTTTATCAAAATTATAGGCTTTATGCCGATTTATTATGCTATTAACTTCAGTATTGTTTCATCTTCAGATGCTACCTATTTGTATCTTGGATCTATCGATATATCAGAAGTTTGAATCAATAATGGTTGTAGACAAGTTTGAATCAATAATATTATTTTTCCTTTAAAAAAAAAAGAGATTGAGAAACGGTATATGAATGAAACAACAATCCGTCAACAGAATACATACAAATATGTTTCATCCCTCTCCCCCAAAAAGCCCTCATCTTTTCTCCCCAAAAGAATCTCACCCCAATCCTAAAATCCAGCCCCCCCAAATGCTTCCATGTGTCATCCTATAATTAGGTCAAAAGTTCTTAATAATTATCATACAAATAAAATAAAGTAAATACTAATTTGGGGTCTACAACTTTGTTACAATGTAGTAAACTGTCTTCAATGGGACTCAAACTTAGGACCCGTCCCTGGATTTCCTACCTTTCAAAACTTTGAACGTTTACTAGGTGGCTGTGACTAAATTTCTATATTAAACACTTATATAATGTTTCTCTAATTTGAGAAATGAAAGTAATTATGGTAGATAGTACTTGTTGGAAACAAATACCTAAACAAAATATATTTATGTTTATGCTAAAATTTTAGCGAGACACATAGTTGTAAAAAGGTTACTATTTAAAAGGCAATAGATTCCCAATATCAAGTAATAAATATCACTACAACTTCTTTTAAAAAAAACACTAAAACTATTTGTTTAACCTATTTCTCTTAATCAATTAATAAAAATCAAGCATGAAAATTATACAACTAAAAACATAATTCTTATAGGTTAAAATGAAAATCTCAACTTGGTCCATAATAAAGTTCCTTACTTCCTTACTACAAAAGAATATGTCAATTTAGGCTATTTAGATTTTATGTCTCAAATTTTAACCTTTAAAGTCATTATTCTTAGCAATGATCTTGATTTTAAGTCCAATCTCCTCAAAAAAAAAAAAGTCCTAGAACGATGGATGTGTGTAAATCTTATGTCTAAGCTTTAACCTTTAAAAATCACCATATTCTTTACCACTAATGATTTTAAGTCCTAGAATAATGGGGTGTGTGTAGATTTTATGTCTAAGCTTTAACATTTAAAGTCACTATTCTTTACCACAAATGATTTTAAGTTCTAAAGTAATGATGTGTGTGTGGGCGTGTTGGTGGGTCTGTTTGTGGAAATAGGCATCAAATTTTGATTTTTAAGTCCTATGACGATGCCAAAAATAGAAAGGTAAATACTTCACGCCCAAATTGACTTAAATATTATAAAGCGATATCTACGGCGGATCTAGTGTGTAATATTGAAACTCGGTTCTTAAGCATGAACAGTTGGAAAATAAAACAAGTTAATATTAGTGTGGATTAATCTTCAAGCTTAAGTTCTCTAACTTGTTCTCTTCAAACCCTTCCTCAAGCAAGAAGAGGTGGGATTTTAGCCTTTTCGGTTTTCTGGGCTACTTATTGCGGCGTATATTCGTGGTTTTCACTATCATCTTATTGCAGCTGTTTGTTTTGTGTTATTTTTAGACAACATTACAACGGTAATAGTGTTTTGGGCGATTCAGATGACAAAACATATTTGATTAGACAAAAACATCAATTCAAATTAGGTCGTCAATATGATATAGAACTGGAATCTTATGAAGTCTTGTCATAATAGAATTTTCAAATGTATAGGCTTTATGTCGAGTCATTATTTAGAGCAATTAACCTGGATGTTGCGTCATCCTTTAGTGTTTTAGCGAATTTGATTATGTGTCTCAATTAGATGTATTACTAGTTTTGAATCCAATAATATTTCTATTTCAAAAAATCTTCAAGCTTAAGAAAAGTTTAAAATCAAAGTTTCAACTCCATCGTGTTTGAAGGAGAAACAAAGGAAGCAAAAAAAAAAGAGAGAGTGAAACAAATAGCAGAGCAATGATGGAACAAGAAATAGAGAAACAATAAACAAAGAAAGGATATGGATTTAAAATTTGAACTTCTTTAGACCAATTAAAACTCCTCCTTGAAGTTACAAGAATGCATCCCTTAAACAGGAAAATTAGTCGTAAACATTCTCAACTAAGTTGGCAAAGACTAACCCAACTATCTGAGGCATCACAACACGTGAGCAAAGAGCCAAAGTGCAAAGAACACGATCCGACGTATTCGACCTCAAGCCAATTTGGTCAGTTCCTAAACAAAAAGGGACTTCCATAACATAATACTTATACTTAGTAAAATAAAGCCTAAGTCAATAATAAAATAACTTTGACAAATTCGCGGGCACTAATTTACAAAGACTTCTTAGTACAAATGAACTCAATAACAACACTCAAGAGCACTTCTAAAATTTCTCAAACTTATCTCTCGATTGTGAGCTTTGGTAAAGACGCTGCACTTGATCATTTGTTCCTACCTTCAACACACCCTTGTTTCACACTTTTCATGAACAAAATGGTAATGAACTTCAATGTGCTTTGTACCGCATGAAAACTTGCTCGCTCAACTTATTTGTGCTTTCATTATCACAACCTGATGGAATTGATCATTGACAAGAAACCTAATATCTTGAAGAAGTCACTGATCTTAAATACATCCTTGTGCTACAAAGAAGGGCTGCCACTATATTTAATTTCAATGCTTGAGAGAGAGACTCAGATGTTGCCTTTTACTACACTGCCAAGAAATCATGGTAGAACCAATACTAAACAAATATCATGAGGTTGATCGTCGATCTACAGATTTCATTTAATCCTGTTTCAGATAAATCCAAGAAAAGAGAAAGATACATTTTCCTTATAAAGAGACCATACTTCAATGTCCTTTCACATATCAAGCATCTTTTGCAAGCCAATCTCAAATGACCTACACAAGGACTTCCATAAATTGAGACATAACCCAACAACATATACTATATCAAAGCCTGTATTAGTTAGATGCTAACCATCTACAAAGTTGTCCGTGATTTGTTATGGCCATTGAACGGTTCTCCTTCAATTTTCTTCAGTAACTTAAGTTGTGGTCGGTTTGGAGTGGTTATCGGTGGGAATCTCTATACCAACGAGTCAGTAAACTCGAAGCATAAGATCTTAGAGAAAATGAAAAATCCATTTGTCTCAATTTTTTTCTTTAAGCCAGTGTTGAAACGAACTTCTTCCTTATTTTTCATTCAAAACGAATTTGACAACTCATCACAGAAAGATAATTTCAAAGATTATTATCACCGATATTAACTATATCTTCCAGCATAAAGAACAAGTATATAAATGGATGAAGTGAATTTCCACAAATAAATCAGATCATAACTTAATTAAAGCCACAAAATGAGAGATATTTAAGTTAATTTGACCATACTTGCATGTGAGTTTCGTTGAGACCATATGGGCACGCCTTTTGAGTCGACACATGATAGGGGAATTCATGTGAGATGAATCCTTGAGGCTACTCCATATAAATTTCACGATTCAGCTCACCATAGAGGAAAGCATTTTTCACATCGAAGCCGTTTTACACTCCATTTTATATTCTGCCAAATGACATTTACACTACGACCATTACCATCTTAGCAATCGAACTCGAAGGTTCTCATAATCCAACTATATTGTTGAGAAAACTCAACCAAGCCAGCCTATATCTGGCGAATCAAACCATCCTCGATTTTTCTTCAAATTTTGTAAAAACCTACTTTGCTATGTAATTTTTTTCAGTGATTCGTTTCTGGTACTTAGATCCTAATGTGTACCATTTTTATGCGCAAGGCTTCAATTTGGTCTATATAGCCTCCATTCAACCATCTCTGTATCTCTATAACACTTGGTTCATCATCACATATCGACCCCATTGGGAAAACAAGAGGTCATCAGAGTAATTCAGCTTGAACTTCATAATCATCCAAGTAACTAGTCGTCGCTTCCCTTGCCATCTTTCTAACAAATATTTCATTTTGCTCAATTGGTGTTATTTCATTTTGTCAGTTAGTGCTCCCCCTTTCGCTAGATTATATATCACTAGAAAATGGCTCAAGTAGGGCTGCCTTACTTCTTCCAAATGCAAGGAAATATGATGTTGTCTCATTAAAAACCACATCGTGAGAAATAAATAAACTGCTGGTTTCAATCCATGCACCGCCATATCCTTTCCTAGTGTCATAGCCAATAAAGATACATTTTTGAGCCTTTGAATCGAGCTTAGTGAGACTCTTTTTTTATATATGAACATAACATAATGAATCTTAAAAACTCTAAAATACTTACATTTGGCTTAGTGATTATAAAGAGCTTCGGGTGCTGAGATACCTCTTTCCCGCCATGGGGGCAAATTGATTGATGACATAGCAAGCACATAGAAATGCTTTTGCCTATAGTTCCTTAGGCATTTATCATGTAAAGCCATGATACATGGAAATTAGGTGAGCTATTTCCGTTTACAATGCCATATTTTTTGTTGAGGGGTATTTAAGTGCTTTTCATTTGCCTTCCAATTCCATGCTTCTCACAAAGATGAGGAATTTCTTCTCAAATGATGTACTAGCTTCCATTATTAGTTCAGACACTTTATATATTACAATTCTTCACTAAATTCTGTCTAGCTTAATGTCTTAAACTCAATAAATTGAGAAAACTTCAACAGTTGCAAAAATTAAATCAAAGTAGCCTGAAAAGTCATCCACCACGATCATTATATACAGGCAATCCTTGCGTTCTTGTAGGCCCTAATAAATATAAGTGTATGAACTCAAGCATAGAGGATGCTATATCGGTCATTTCAGAAAAGGAGTCGATGATTTTCAGCATTGCACCAAATAGAATTACATATGTATTAAAATTCTTGGAAAACAGAATAATCGCTTTAGCGTATTTTGTTGACATTTTGTAGAATTGATAACCAATATGACCTAACCGAGTATGCCAAACTGGAAGTGACTCATGTTCCCGCACCTTCAACATGCGCATCACATACAGTGTGACGCCTCAAACCCGGGGTCCACGACAACTGTTAACTCGCTACATGTAGCCATTGAGGTCTCAATGCTTAATAAAATGAGCAAGGTCTCTACCCGAGACTCAAACATAGCAAATGGCCATGTCGGGCCACCCATACACCCATACTCACCAAAATATAACCAACTATATTACAAATAGTTTCAAGAGTTAACTACACTTCCTGGTATATACATGTATCAACTAGAATGTTTCATACATGTTTTACAAAATATATAATCAAAGCCAGCATGTCATCTTTCTGAAACACTTAGTGAGCGTTGACTTCCTAACACTCATGTACCAAAGTGGGGTCCCAATGACGGGTGAGCAATTTCTAGTAGTCAAATTTTCCTATAAGGGCTACTGCCCTCCTAAAATGCACATGCAATGGAACACCACAATCATCTACATTCCATACAATTTGCAATTTACACATGGAATGCTTTATATCATGCATGAGATGAAACCACTCACGACAAACCCCGAGTCCCAACCGACTCTCTGCCACTTGCCATACTAAGTGTGAAAATAGTCATTGGCAGGTTCCACCAGTGACTCACCATCGACTAACTCCAACACGCTGAATTGCAGCCAAATTCAGGTGTATTTACTTTGCAACATTACGCTTTAGGGTCACAATCAGAGGATTGATACATGCTCACATTTTTACGGACTTTCACCGCCGGAGATCATGTCTAACCGTATGTGAATTTGGGACTTTCACCCTAAGGGGAGGGAGATTCACCAACTCTGCTCAAATTTCAACACACGTGATTTTATTTTTCCACTTTGGTCGTGGTCTCGACTGACGTTGTCCCATTTCCGAGCCCCATCGCCACCCATTCACTACAATGGTGAGACCAACATCACAATTCTCCTACACCCGACTCGATGCGATGCTACATGCCTATGAATGCAATCATGTCAATTCATATATTCTATTCTCATGGTTCATAAGCAATTATATTTCTTATAATTCAAACAATCATGTTAACACATCAATTTAGCATGCAATAACAAATTATTTTTTACGCACAATTCATGCTATTCAATTCAAGTAATGTCATGCAAGCAACACACATGGACTTTAGTCTGGGATCCACTGATCGTGCAAAATAGCCCCACACTCGAACCGCTGCATTGTCCGAGACAATCCCCCCATCACATCATTCCCATTTCTTGGGATTCTGAATGCACAGGCCATTCCCGAATTTCATAAATTCTCAAACCATTTTCATGGCTTTTTAGGCAAGAATAACCGAGTAGGAGAAAACCCCTACCTCTTGGAGTTTTTCGAAACTCCACAACCCGGCCTCTCGTGGCAAAGCCCTTGCAAGAGGGAGAACTCTTCCTCTTGTCTACCAAACAAATCATCCATCGGGTCGGAAATCTAAAGCAGGCGGTAGTGTCTCTCTAAAACTCCCTTTTCCTTCCTTTCTTTCGTTCCTTTCCCCTCTCCTTCCATCTCACTGTTTTATCCTGCCGGGCCAAGTGGGAGGAAAGTACTTCTGCCACATGTCACTTATCATTGGCTCATTTAGATTACTCATCCTTATCCATCTATTTGATTTATCCATCCCGTGGTGCCACATGTCTCCTATGTCCCCACTTGAGCCCTTTGTTTGAGACATGTTGCACTTGACACGTGGCGCATTGTGAGCCACTCTTCACGTGCCAAGTGTTCGATGTCACCCTCGATGCCTCGAAATGCGTGAAATTTTGACTATCTTGGAATTCTATGAAATTGACAGAATTCAGATTTTTAAGTGCAGATTAAATTCAACGACGGTGTCCATTTCAATTAACTAATATCTAGAAAATTCAATCTTCAACCGAAATTACCGTTTTTAATATCAAAGAAATTTGAATTTCCTTGGGGTTTACAAATAGATGTGACATACACAAATCTTTTCTAGTCACAAGGACATCAACATCAATATTTTAAATTGTCATAAAATTTCATTATGATCATTCGATCAAACAAAACATCTCAATATTGTCGTTATTTAGAGACAAATGTAAGATTCTTTCGAAGGTTTGAACATGATACACGTCCTGAGGGAAACAACTTAATCACCTTTTGAGTTGTGTCATCATCATTGAAATTCCTCTCAAATTTCCTTTTCATTAGGAGTGCAATGAGTTGTCAACAGGATAATAACTCACTTCTTCGTGTGGTCTAACATTAAAGCAATTCAACATCTTCAGAGCATGATGCGAAGACCCAGAGTCAACAATCCAATCATTTTCATAACAATAGAGTCACTTGATGCGTTAGGGAAGCCATATTTTTGGTTGATCAATGACTTCAATAAAACATCGCTTCCCATTTTCGAAAGCATCGCATCTTCATGCATTTAAGTACGTGACCACGAAGTTTACTGACAATTTTTCTTGATAAAATTCGATTTACTACATCAGAGAACAAGTCACCTTCACTCGACAATCACGCTTTTATATGCCTCTTCCTTTCACATTCAGAATAAATTTTAAAATTGCACCTTTGTCTCCTTCTCTATTCCAAAATGCTTTGTCTCCACTTGAATTCTCTTAGTGGAAAGGTCGCTTTCCTCGAACTCTAGTATGCAGAACATTATCTTCTACGCATAAGATTTGTCGGACATCTGCTTTCAAAAAGAGCTTGACGGAAAGTAAATTTTCCAACTCAACAATAGAGGTTGATTTGCCCATTCTGCACCGAATAGATGAAGGCATGAACTCTTTCCTCAAGTCACTACAAGATAACGACGTAGGCGCAGTATCACACAAAGCTCAAATGAATCTAACTTTTGGAAATTTCTGCAGAAGATATGGATTTAACTTTCAAAAATAATTCCGATCCACATATTACCTTGAACCATTCCAACAAGTTCATTCTCCAAATACTGTACCTGCATTGTGTTCTTTTGAGTGGAGAGTTTTTCAGAAGTCTCTCATACCTCCTTTGGTGAATTCATATCCCGAACATGCTAAATGTATTCTCAATTTATAGAAGTCCTCAAGGAAAAGAGAGGTTTCCCGCATTTAATCTTCCATTTCTGACGAAGATCAGCATTTTGTGGAGTGTCCTCTGGAATTACCGCATCTCGCATCACAAAGACTAGGGTCCTATAAATTCGGCCTTGTAAATAAGCTTCCATACAGCTTCCAATAATTGTAGTTTTGATTCCACCAACTTCTCAACTCCAGAAGTCGAGACAAACTATTTACCATTCATCTTGAAAATGTAGATAAAATGCTCTAAAATGGTACAACGAACCCTCACGCAGTAATAATATCAAACACCTTGTAAGGCCCAGCCTCTGATAACATGAAACAAATAGCATAGCAAATGATGGAACAAGAAACAGAGAAACAATAAACAGAGAAAGGAGATGGATTTCAAATCCGAATCCTTATTCTAACAGAAAAACTCTCTCAAAGTTACAAGAATGCATCCTTTAAATAGAAAAATTAGTCCTAAATATTCTCAACTAAGTTGAAAAAGACTAACCTATCCATTTGAGGCATCACAAAGACTAGAGCAAAGATAAAGTGCAAGAATACGATCTAATTTATTCACAATAATTTGTCGGGCTCCTAAACAAAAGAGACTTCTAGAACATAATACTCATACTTAGTAAAATAATTAAGTCAATAATAAAAATAACTTTGACAAATTTGTGACACTAATTTGCAACAAAGCCATGTTTTTCCTAATAAGTAGCTAAAACCAGTTTGTAATTTGAATGAACATTAATCATAACTAAAAAGCTATTTCATCAAACTACAAAGTTAGTACCGATCTAGTGTAATAGAAAAAATTATACATAATAGTGGGCAAGGCAAGCAAAAACTGGTCCGACAACTCTATAGTAAAATATAATCTACATATTATGTTAAAATAAAAGCAAAAATAAATTATTGCCAATTTATATTCTAGAATTTTAAGGATGATTCGTAAGTTTTTTCCAATATTCTCGTAGTGCATAAATGAATAATTTTGTCACCTTACATTCAACTATTAAGGTAAAGTAAGAGCTTAAAAAAAAAAACTTAGATATGTTTGATTTTTTTTGCTATTTAAATAACTATACATTTAATATCATTTTCAAATATTATAAAAAATTTGCTTCATGAATTTTGATGGATGTTTTTATGGTGTTTAGACTTATATTATTCCGCTTGAACTGCTACGCCAAACCCTAACTCTTCGATGGCATGCAAGTGTCAACTATAAAGCTACTGTACCTACAAAATTTGATTTCCTAATTTTATGGAGTTTTATATATATATATATATATATATATATATATATATATATATATATATATATATATATATATATATATATATATATATATATAGGCAATAGCTTTAGTTAAGCAATATAGTAAATTGTCTCAATGTGACTTGAACTTAAACCCTTCCCTTTTTTATGTCCTACTTTTATGAAACGTTAAGCACTCTACTACGTGAACTAGGCATTATGGACTAATTTCTTAAAATTCAAGAATACAATACAATATACTACATCTCTTTCATGTTTGGAGGAAAATTGATGATTATATAGGTGATTTGATTAAAAGATCTTTGAAAGCCCAATTTGACCCTCCATTAATTTTGAGCATGATTCGATAAAATAACCTTCAGAATATATGAAATGAAAAATGGTATTTTGATTTAAAATAGGTTATTTTCAAGAAAAACATGAGGAAATTTTTAATCATAAATTTTTAATTATTTGATGTCTTTTAACTAAATATTTCCATTAAATATTCAAATACATATTCGACAAACTACAATTAGCAGCATTGAATCAAGCATTTAAATGCTCGATGCTGATCGGCCTATTCACCCATTTCCCAAAAGGGCACAAATTTTGAGGACTCCTTTTTCTATATCAATCTTAAAACAAGTTAATGGACAAAATCATTATTGTTCAAAGTCAGACTAAATCTATAGTTGCATGAGTTCCTTGAAGCCATCTTGATCTAGATTTATTTTAGTTGATTTGATTAAAAGACCTTTTGAAAGTCTAATCCCGAAAATTTGACCCTCCATTAATTTTTGGCATGAAGTTGACAAAAATAGTATTCTTATTTTCTTGCAAAAATAACCTTTTTTTTAAGAGATAATATAATTACATGAAATGAAAATGTTTTTTTTTTTCTAAAATAGGTTATTTTTCAAGAAAAAATATGAGAAATATTAGAATCATAAATTTTGAATTATTTAATGTCTTTAATCAAATATTTGTCCATCATGCTTACTCTCAGAATTCAAAGTGTTTAGCTATAAAAAATCAAATACTTCATTCATTTCTTTCATTAGGAAGTTAAAAAACCTTGCAAGTAAATCTGGAATGTTGTACCCTTCTACTCAACCAAAAAAAAAAACAACTACTCATGTGACACCCCAAATCCGGGGGTCCCGTTGACAACCCGTTAACCTGCGGAAACCTATAAATATCGGGTGTCCCGATATCACACTCATTTGTCTCATATATTGAGACTCATTCCTGCATATTTAAATATACAAAAATATATGATAGATTATTTAACCAACAGTCCTTTTATACAACAAAAAGGTATACATGTTTTGGTTCTGCTCGAATATAATACAAGACAAAAACATAACAGCCGATCCGCTCATCCTCATGTCCCATATACAGTCAAACGCCCGCACCGGACCTATAACTAAAGGGGTCCTGGCCAACACAGGCAATGCCTAAAAGAGGAAAAATATTCTACAAGGGTTACTCCCCACTAGTTTAATGAATGGCACACCACACATTCAAGCAAAACATGTATGTCCCTACTCAAATGTCTACATGTTATGGATGAGAATGTGACTCACCCTTTCCCACATCCCAAGCCCTCTCTAACTCCCTCACGCATACATATGCCAAGTTTGAGAAAACACTGTTTTCAAAACAAAAGGTTTTTGTTCTTGAAAACATGTTATTCAATTTTCGATAAAATTCTTTTGGACAACCCTCCAAACAAATACGTTGGACAATCCTCCGAGGTGAATTGTTGGACAACTCTCCGAAACAGCCCATTGGACATCCTCCGACGTGAACTCGTTGACAATCCTCCGAACACCTGAACAACTTTCCTATATAACTTTCTTCGATAACCTCGGGATTTTTATTCTTTTGTGGACATACTTCATAATCAATTATGAGTCAACCCTCCGAAAAACATGTCATGTACTCACACCTACGGTTCTAGGGTGCCCCAGTGCATATGAAATACAATATGCCATTTCCATACAATACATGTTAATATATCAAGCATGTATATATTAACAAAAATTAACACACAACAACATGTTATTCATCATAAGCAATTACACAAAATCTACCAATATAGGCCAATAGAAAACTGACAACTAACTTGGTACTCGTCCAAATCATCATTAAACATTACAATCAAGACCTCACCCGAAGGCAACTCCAACACAACCTGCATCGTCCAAATAACCCAAAATTTCTAGCCTTCATTCTAATTCGAGGAACCAAAAACACCCGCCTTCCTACCAAACACACCAACCATTTGTATATATGGCTCTTAGATAAGAACTAAACCAAGTAGGAGAAAAACCCCTACCTCCTGGAGTTGCCAAAACTCCACAATATCGGTGCCCACACGTAGCTGTTACAGTGGGGATCAACTTTACTTCTTGTCTCGCCGGGATTCGACGGACCTATCGTCAGAAAATCTAGAGAGAAAATAGACTCTCTCTCTAAAATCCTCTTCTTCTTCTTCTCCTCTTTCTTTTCTCTCTCTATTTTCCCTCTCTTTTCTCCCATCCAACTGGCCAGTCAAGAGAATTGTCCTCCTCACTCTGCCACATGTCCAATTCTCATTGGCTCTAGGATTTCTTTATCCTTATCCATCTACTATAGATTTCTACCTAATCACAAGGTGTGTCATGTGTCTCTCATGGGTCCCATTTGAGCTCATGTTTGACTCATTCTGCACATGACACATGGCACCTCTTGAGCCACTCACAATGTGCCAAGTGTCCCGCACCACTCCCGATGTCTCGAAAAATGTGAAATTCCGACTATCTCGGAATTCGACGAAATTCGACGTGGTAGCTAGATTTCGCGACGACTTGAATCTGAAGTCTGCTTGGTTCTCCGAGATGTAGAAATTCTGATTTTGACCGAAATTGGCCATTTTATCCTTTTTCAGAAAATTAGAATTTTATGGGGTCTTACAACTCACTCATAATCAAGTCACATAACTAAATACTCAGCATTATAAAGATATGAAAATTGAAAGTACTACATAAAAGAATCCAATTTTCTACAAGATTGGTCTAATTAATTTTCCAAAAAGTAAGGACACACACTTGCACTGTTTTGAGATTGTCACAGCTTGCCACGAGAACATATGCACTATGAATTCGTTGAAATGTGAGTAAAGTTAAATCTCAAAAAATATTTGTTACGGCTTTGGGGCAAGAAAATGAAAGAAATAAATAACAGAGCATATTCTAGATTAGGATAGAGCATATTGTAGAAATTTCTGCCGTTTCAAACGACCCTCAACATAAAACCTCTTCATTTTTCCAAATAGTGGACTTCTCTCTGCATCTAGTCGTTGATTTTGACTACAAAAACATAAATCAAATGCGATCACTCGAGTGTACACATTTTCAAGAAATATAATATTTTATTAGTCAATATCAAGATAGCATTGGCTTAAAAAAGGTATATGAAACCATGATGCTTTGATAAGCTACAACTCTATCCCATTGTAGGATAACAAAGAGCTTTTCAAAAGCGTCGAGGAATTGAACATCATAATTAGAGATTTTCTTTAGTAGTGCACCTATATGAAAAAGTTTTAAGATTAGCACACATCATTTTGAGCATTAAAAACCACCCTTGAGTAGCTAGGGAAAATATTTTTAAGATTAGTGCACACATTATACAAAGCATATATATATATATATATATATATATATATATATATATATATATATATATATATATAAGGAGTTGAATAATAAAAAGATTTATTTAGGTTATATTAAGTTTATAGAAGTACTAAAGAAAGAAAATATGATGAAGAAATAGTTGCCCAACAAAAAATCTTAACTGAAATAAAATATAATGATTAGTTTGAAGTGGGAAATTTTAAAAATATATTAGGTTTAATTCTATTTTATTTTTATTCATTTTTTCTTTTCTTCTATTTTTTCCTTTGCATTTTCCTGAATTTTGTGAGAACCAAACTTATGGAAGTTTTTATTAAATAGTCATTTTTTCCTCCAATACACATTTTAATTAAAAGTACTTTTCAATAACATAACTAGTCTCCTCTTAGTTTTTCAAAAAGTCTCTTCACTATTCTTCCAATTTCTTTCTGCCAAAACCCAAAAATCTCCTTTCAAGCCTCGCCTTTCTTGCTTCTCTCACTCTCCTTCTTGTTTCTACACCTTTTCCTCTCTTCATACTCTTCTTCTCTCCTCCTTTTCCTCTTGCTCTTAAGACAACCCCTTCCAATATGCCTTAACAAATAAAGACCAAGATCCAAGGTCTCAAGATAGCGCAAGGGCAAAACTAAGGGGGTGCCTGAGAGTTCATGAATATAGTGAACAATAAAGTGAAACGAAGTGTGAAAGTAGTGAAATGCGAATAAATCTCTATTGGAAGAACACAATAAGATTCCTGGGTAAAGTGTCCAAGATGAACATGATCCGTCATCCAGCCAAAGCCGAAAGGACCTGCAATCGGTGGTGTTTAACAAAAGGAAAACTCCTAAAAGTTTAAATAAACCGAATCTCTCCAAATGTTCTCTAAAAGTAGTCAAAGAATCATTGTCGAGGTTGAAGCATAATCAAACCACTAATAGTAAAATGAATAAAATGTTTATTTATTTAATTATAATCTGATAATCTTGAGGGGCTTAACTAAATTTTGTCTTATCAAGAAGAAATCATAATTCTTAGTATTGTGTAAAGACATCCATCTCTTTCGCTATTGTGGCATGAGGTCTGAGAGAGTATTATTTTTTCCATTGGTTTTAATTCCTTAGAGTGACACATAATAGGTTGATATGGTTCTTTCAAGGGCAAAAAGCATTGGCGGGGTTAAAAACCTAAACTAAAAATTCTTTTTATTTATCTATTTTTTCGCAAAAATAAAGTTGTTTATAAATGATGTTCGTACAACTCTTTTCAGTTTTTTCAATTGATTGAGATTTGTTAAATGTGGTATGCATGTTTTTAGATTATCAATCCAAGCTAACAAACATCTGGAATGATGTTTCTCAATAACCATGATGAGGTAATAGTAAATTAGAGCTCTTAGTTTTTAATAACATTTTTTTGTGTTGTCATGTTGTCTATAAGGATTTTAGTCTTGTGATAGTACATATTATTATTTTCTAAAAACAATATATTAAAACACCTAAAAGAAGAATACAAATATCTTTGGAAATCAATCAAAAGGACTTTTCAAACTTAGTAAAACTTGCAGCAGCAAAGTTAAAGTGTATAAAAAAATGGAGATGAGAAAACTTGACATAGATAGGCTCAAAGATCATGGCACCTATTTGATTTGTCTCTTGGGGCCAAGGGTTTATTTCTATTTGACCTTGATTTTTTAAGTTTTATCCGGTGACACTATTTATTTTACGAAAAACTATGAATCATTTGGGGAATGGTGCAAGGAACATCATATTTGGATCTAATAAGCGATAGACTAATCCTACATTCCTCAAAATAATTAGGTGATGTCTTTCTTCTTTTCTAAAATTTCTTTAATTTTGCATAATACGTGTGTAGCGATGTTTTCATAAGGATGGTATGATCTTGCACTAAGCACAGATTAAGGGGAACTTTTATCTCGTCTTTAATTTAATAGTTATATATTTTAAACAGTTTGATTTACAAATTTATGGAACCATCCCCTGCTTATATGTCTTGTCAGCGAGAATATAGAATACTTATTAATACAAGTATTTTATGTGCGCTGGCTTTGCCAGACTTATGGAACCATCCGCTATGTGTCATGATCAAAGATGGCATATAGAATACTTATTAACACAAGTATTCTATATTCTATTGTTATCTTTTGGAAATCAATTAAAAGATCAAAACTTGTGTATAGTAAAGGTAAAAAGTATAAAAAGAAATGGTGATGAGAAAACTTGATATGTAGAGGCTCAAGATCAATGGACAATTATTTGATTAATTGATCCGTCTTGAGCGAAGAGTTCATTTATATTGGACTCAATTTTTAAGTTTTATACAAAAGTGACACCTATTTATTTTAGGAAGACCGTGAACCATTTGAAGAATGGTGCGATGAACATCATATTTTGGATGTACTAAGTAGTAGACCTAATCCTACATTTCTCAAAATAATTAGGTAACATATGAAAATTTTCTTTCTTTTTTTTTCTAAATTTTCTTTAATTTTATATAATATCATATGTGATGATTTTCATGGACTCTCATCTCTCAGACCGCAAAGACATCTCATGGAAACTTTTCAAGACATATTCATTGGAAAAAAGTATTAATGGTAAGTTTTCAATTTGGAAACGTATCTTTTAATTTAATATTTAATATTTTAAACAAGCGTCGACTTGCCAATTTATGGAACCATCCAACCTTATGCATCCTTGGCCATCAAGTTTTAGTAGAAGGAGATGTGAGCTTTATATTGAACATCTTTTTAAATGGAAAATTAAAGAAAGAAAAACGCACTTTACATGGTAAAGTACAGGATACCCACTGATTAAGAATTTGCCACTAGGGTCGCTACTTTGTCATGCAGAAATTTTTTGCACACAACGTATTGACTTCTATTAGAAAAAGAAAATACAAAACTCATGCCTTACATTTTTTAAATTCTCGAGGAACGTGTGTATACACATTAAAGAGTTGTGTATACAACTATACTCTGGGTTATTTAGTTCTACCACATGAATCTTTTATTTATTATTTATTCTTTTTTGCATTAAGTGGTCATTGAGATTGATAAAAATTTGAATATGTTGTCGTTGAGATTTATCCCTTATATACCATTCATTTAAAGATCAACAGCTCAGTTTCTTAGTCAATTAGTGTAGCCATGTACGTTGACTTTATTTTATAATATTGAGTGTTAGAGTTTGATAACTCAAATTCTATCTCATCCAACCCGAAAAGTTTTGTAGTGTGACATTATGGACTTTTTGGGATTAGTGCAAGTCATGTTTGAGTTGTACTTGGGTCATCCAAGAGTCGTGCTTGAGTTGTGCTTAGGTCGTGCAAAGGTTATGCTTTGCCTTTGTGATATGGGTGCTGCCTAAATTTGGTATACCTATATGTTCAAATTTTGTGACTCTATAAATTAATAATCACCATAGGCTAATCTTGTACTCAATTATGTTGAAATGGTGCAAGGAACATCATGTTTTGGATCTAATGAACGGTAGACTCAATCCTACATTCCTCAAAATAATTAGGTGATGTCTTTCTTTCTTTTCTAAAATTTCTTTAATTTTGGCTTAATACTTGTGCAAGGGCTCATGTGTGATTTAAGAGATGACTTATAAAACAATCGTTAATCTAATCTTCCGCAGTTTTTCTTTGAAAATCGAGTAATTGTGGATAAAAATGTCTTTTTACCGTTTCATGTATTTACATGTGTCTTTGAAAATAAGTGGTTATTTATACAAAAAATAGTGAGGGTATTTTTGTCAAAATTTAATAAAAAGTTAGATTCCCAAAATTTAGCTTTGAAAAGGTCTTTTAATCAAATCACTCTAAAGTTTACCCTTATAAGTAGAGTTATGAACCAGATCAAAGAAAAAACTTTGGAAGATTAAGATTACCGATTGCTTTATAAGTCATCCTTTAAATGACAACAAGCCACTGCGACTTTCTGCAAAATCGTGCAAAGCAAAACTCATATAGAACTTAATCCTCCACAAACCTCTCAACTTTTCGATGCCTGTGATGATCAAGTGCTAGAGCAACGGGTTCGGCTTTTAAAGTTCCGGCACTGGAAAGAGAGGACAATTAGATCATCCCCCTCTTCGCGGTCCTTCACATTGCAGCCTTCCTAGTCGTGTTTGTCAATGATTGTTGGCAAAATTCTCACCGTGATTGCGCCATCAAGGTTCTTGGGCGCTTGTCCTTTCAAATTACCTTTGAGAATTTATTGCCTGGGCCTTCCTTCTTATTCAAGTGAGCTATTTCCTATTCTTCATTCTTGATCATTTTATTTTACTTCAATCGATGTTTGGTTGTTACGTAAAGTCTCACATAAAGGAAAAAAGTGTTGGATTTCTTTTCTTTCCTTATTATATTGGGTGCTGCTTTTGATAATCTAGAATGTGATTCTTGGAATTATTGTTTTATTTGTTCTATCATGTTCCTTCCTAAGAATGTTTAAAAGAGAAAATGAAAGATTTTGGTTCTCTGATCTTGATGACATGATATTTTTGCCCTAATTAACTGTATTTGATTCTGTGTGGTATTCAATCTTATTCATGTTTATTATTTTCATTGTGGCTTCTACTGGGCTTGTCATAGAAGACTTCATGCAGAGGTCCGTATTTTGTTTTCACCGATTTGTGGGCTCCTAACCACCGATAATTAGGATTGGGAGAGTAGCTTCAGGACACCCTCAAATATACCAATCAAGTTTTCGACGCTGCTTAGTATTTTATAGACATAATTTGAAATTTTCATAATTATTATTTTGCTAAGTGAGAAATTTTTGAAAACTGGAATTTGTAAGATAAGCAAGGGTAAGTTTGTAATTTGTCACCGGGACATATGTCATAAGACAAGAAGAGGGAGAGGCTATTCTAGAAATAGCATAGATGGTGAGAAAATATAAAGAGATGCGACTAAAGTGCAAAATAAAAGGCAAATTTAATATAAATGGGCGAAGACTAAGTTTGGTCTCATTTTTGGCTAAAGCAAAACGTGAAGGAAAGAAGAAGAGAGAAAGGAAGAGAAGAGAAAGAAGAAGAGGGAGAAGAACAAAGGTATGGAAGTCTAGGTTTTTGTATGGAAAAATTATGGATTTTAGTATGGAATGTTTGAATCGGTGTGGGTGGAACTTGATGGGTGTCTATGTTTTGTATGGGAAAAATCAAAACGAAGGCAAACTCCATTTTTGATGAATTAGGGTCTAAAAGAACCCTACTTTGTATATCGGGTGGTGTTTTGATTTGGTTGGTTGATTGTAATCCTCAAGTGAGGGAATATTTGTATTAAGGAAATATTGGGGTTTTAGGGGAGATGTCACAAAATTCTCCAACTTTGATGCACATAATTTCTTCGCTCAAACTCAAGCTTGATGTTCCCTGACCTCTATGGAAATCCCTTTGAGTCTAGAATCTATTCATATATAGCTTGATAATATTGGAACTCATATTAGGTCCATAAATCACAAAAACAGTAGGCCTTGTTAGTTGCTCGTAGCCAATGTTCATGGGAAGCCTTCAACTTCGGACAGTCATAATTTCTTCGTCCGAACTCCTTTTTGGATGTTCTTAGACTCTATGGAAATCTCTTTGAGTCTAGTATCCATTCATATATACCTTGATGTATTGGAACTCATATTAGGTCCATAAATCATGAAAAATAGTAGGCCCTCACTGGTGTTGTCAGAAATAATGCTCATGGGGAAGCCTCCAACTCGACGGCTATAATTCTTCGCCCGAACATCGGGCCAATGTTCTTAGACTCTATGGAAAATCCTTTGAGTCTAGAATACATCCATATATAGCTTGATGAAATTGGAATGATAGTAAATAGCTCATAAGCATACATGGTAACTATAGTTATTCATGCATATAATGAGATATGAAAAATGCAAAGATACAAATAAATGATTGTAAATATCATATATGATTACCGGATGACAATAATTATTCGGGAATATGAGATATGTACTGAACATAAAATTCACATAGATTGTCTGCTTAGAACCTGGTAGAGGGATAGATGGGCATGCCTATTAGGGAAAAACAAGTCTGCAACATATCGGGACGCTTGGCCCCGTTTGGTCATAACGCCTTCGGGCTCCTTATAGATGGTCATTGTCTCATACAATGATAATTACTTCGGGCCCTTTATAAATGGTCATTGTCTCACACAATGATAATACCATTTCTTAGCCCTTATAGACCACTATTTCATACAAAGGAGATAGCGCCCTTCAGCCCTTATAGTTTCCTTTATCTACTTCTAAGGTTTATGCAGGCATGAAACATAAAACAAATGACTTGAATATGACATATGAAATGATATGATATGAAAAGAGAAGCATAGCACCATTATGCGATGACAAGTATATTGTGACAAGAACATGAAGCAAAATGTAAAATAAGAAATGAAACATGGTATGATAAGTAAATATGAAATATGTATAAGCATGTTTAAATGATATGATATGTTAGATGTGTATGCATGTGTATAAGGTGATGACCCTATTAGAGGTCAATCCATATGTATTAATTCCCACTAAGCTATGTTTAGAACGTGGTGTTTCCATCCGCAGGTACGTGATGAAGCGTAAAAGAGAAGTCCGGATCACTCACACTTCAACAACCAAGGCCAACACACTATTGGGTGCCCTACCAAAGACCTTTCGTCTATTTTTGTATATGTTTTGTTTTGTAAACAATGTAAATATTGTAAATGTTGAACACTTCCATATATGGAGCTTGTATATATTTTGTAATCCGCTGCTACAGAATATAGTACAAGTTAAATGTTTAACGATGAATGAACAAGCTTAAAAGTTATAAGTTTATAAAAACAAAAATGACACCCTCGCTTGACACCGTGTGTCGGGTTGGGGGCGTCACAGTTATGTGATCTTATGTCTATCTTGATATATTTTTTATTAGTTGCTTCTATAGTTCTTGAGAATTTTGAGGCATTTTTCTCTAGTAGTTTTGAATGATTCAGTTTCTTATTATGAAGAGACTTAATTATTATTGAGAGAGTTGAGGTATAGAACATATCAATACAAGGGCAAAAGGTGAAAGCATAAAGACAATAAAAGGAACTTTAAATATACTATCGCGCTCCTCAAGATGGTGTGCCAGAAATAACACCAATCTTGTTACATATGGAAAGGAGGAGAGGTCGAAATAGAGATTTGGTAAGGGCATCAACAAGCAGGTCACCATTAGAGACATGAACAACACGCTACTCAGACGACTGAACCAGGTCATGAACAAAATGATAATCAATCGCAAGGTGTTTCATGCAAGAGTGAAAGACAAGTGGGGACTGCACTAGGACAAGAAGTTCCGACAGTAGCGATTTCACCCATTGCGCTTCGCAGCAGCAAATTAATAGCATGATACTTAGCCTTAGTGGAAGAACGAGCAACAATGTGATGCTTTGTAGAACTCCAGAGATCGGATTGAAGACCAAGGAATATAAGAAAGTACCTACAGGTATGATCATCTAGGGTTATGCTAGCCTACCGCATTAAGAAACCATGCAATGTCTGAAGAGTGTTTGGAAGAAGTCATATACCGAGGGATCTCATGCCATTAAGATAACGAAGCAAACGTTTGACCTCTCCCCAACGATAAATCTGGATGGTACATAAATCAGAGAGTTTATTCATGACAAAGGAAATATCCGGCCGAGCTATCCGAGATGTTGAGGCCACCAACCACTTGATGGTATCGCCAGGCACTTGACCACGCGCCTCCATCATGAGCGCTTAAAGAAGCATTCCACGATGCTTCTAGACAGTTTGAGCTAAGCATGCTATGCTCGTCAGAGATCAATGACATACTTTTGTTGAGACGGTAGAAGACCCTTGAAAGTAGCCAAAACCTCAACACCACATAAGTAAGATAGCACCCTGAGATCCTTGGTGGAGAATTTTGAGTCAGGTTGCCAAATAGTAGTGTCAACAAGTGAGGCGTCACTCTTGGTAATAATCAAATCATCAACATAGACCAAGAAGTAGAGAAGTGCATTACTACGAGAATGAACAAAGAGAGACGAAGGCCCCATGGATGTAACAAACTGAGAGCAAGAAAGTGCAAAGCTTTTGGTACCAAGCTCGGGGAGCTTGTTTAAGCATATAAATAGCCTTGTGTAAACGATAGACATGATGAAGATAATTGGTGTTCCGCATGCCCTACGGCTGCTCCATATAGACTTCCTCCGTGAGATTCCCATTAAGAAAGGCATCATTTACATCAAGTTGGCGAAGGCCCCACTTGCAATGCTAAGAACAGTACGGACAGTGATGGGATTTATCATGGGACTGAAAGTCTCATGAAAGTCAATACTCGACTATTGGTGAAAGTCTTTAGCAATAAGTCGAGCTTTATACTGTGTAGTAGAGCCATCAGGATTTTGTTTGATGCGAAACACCCATTTGTTGCCCACTGGTCCCTCGGGCTCGTGTATGTGTTTTGATCTATGGTTGGTCACCTCATTCTTTACTGCTATATAGAGCTTATATTCTTTCTTGATACTTGTATCCATGAGTTGCCCAACTATTACTCGGTCTAGACATCGTTTCTCGGGCCTTTTTTGTAGACTGCTTCGGGAGGAGGTCGACTCATATTGGTGACTTTAGTGGTCAGGACCGTTTTGTTGCTTGCTTTTGGAGTGTTTTTTAGAGCTCCTTTGGTTGCCCTACTTGTTCATGCTAGTGTTTTTCTCTCTTTGACTCATTCGGGGGATCTCATTCCTTCTTTGATAGAGTTTATCTCTATTTCACTAACTTTCCGTACATCTGCTTACTCCATTTTTCGTATTCGTTATACCTACTTAACTCTATCAAAGATGGGCATATTTTACACCCCAAGTTTTGTCTTGATAGAGTTTTTCCTTTTGAGATTTGGAGTTCCACATTGGAAAGTGAGAGAGCGAGGGAGACTTCTCTTGCCTATAAGAGGGAGAGTCTCCAACCCTTTGGGAAAAGGAAGTGAAACCATGGGCCTCCCCACTGTGGGAAAGAGTGAGACCAATAGCCTTAAATCGGGACATAATAGTATAATCAGGTCTACAAACTTGTTTGTTTTAAGGCGACCATGGGCCCCCCACATTTATTAGGAGCTTTATGTCCCAAAGTTTAAAGTTTTTTTAAATATGATGGCATTGGGGGTAATTCTGCTCTGGTTATGCAATCTTGGGAGACGATCCCAACTTTGGAGGCACGCTTGAAGTGCCACTCGACTTGAGGGAGCCGTCAACATAAGTTTCTCGACTCTTTCTTGTTATAGAGAAATTCTTCTTATATATAATTATTTTTAATTAATTGTCTTGTATATATTTAATTTATTGTTATATTTAATTAGTCATTTAATTTATATAGTCTTATTATTTAATTTTCCTTGTAAGTGTATTGTCGCTTTTGTTTATTTAATTAAATTGGTCATAGATGTTTTTTTTTTAATAATTTAATTTATTTTTCCTTAACACATGAACCATTACTCACCCTTAATTTATTGTATCCTAAAATTTAAAAATTCAAATTTAAATTTCATTTCTCAATTTTAAATTCATGTCCAAATTTCAAATTCAAATTCTCAAATTCTCATTTCAAAATTCAATTTTTCAATTTTAAAATTCAAGTCCTCCAAATCCCAAATTTAAAAATTCAACTTCTAAATTCTCATTTCTCAATTTTAAAATTTTGTGTTCAATTTAAATCCAAATTCTCAAATTCTCATTTTCTAAAATTCAACTTTTCAATTTTAAAATTCAATTCCCCTAGTTTTCAATTTCAAATTTTCATGTTTTCAATTTCAAATTTGAAAATTCCTAATTTCAAAATTCAAGTGCCCTAATTTCAAATTTTAATCTTTCAATTTCTAATCTCAATTTTTCGAATTTCAAATTTAAAAAATCAATGCCTTAATTCCAAATTCAACTCCCCCAATTTCTAATATCAATTTTTCAAGTTTCCAATTTTAAAATTACAAATTCCCAATTTCAAATTTCAAATACCATAATTTCAAAATTCAAATCTCTCAATTTCTAATTTAAATTTTCTAAATTCCAAATTCCAAATTTTCAAATCTCAAATTTATAAAATTCAAGTTCTTATTTTCAGAAATCTCAATTCAAAATTCTCAAACTTCAAATTCATTTCAAGATTCTCAATTTTTAAATCAGTTTTCAAAAATGTCAATCACATGATTAATTCTACAATTCCTATAAAATAGAATATTATGAAGCCAATTTGTGTAACAAATAAATGGGCTTGGGTAGGGCCCGACATTCCATGTATCATTTTAATAGATAATTTGACAATTGATTTATAACCTAATTTCTAATTGATTTTAAATATTTTGTATTTTATTATTGAACTAACAATGTTTATAATTGATATCGTCCATGTACACATTTTTCTCATCTAACTTTGCTTATTTATTTATTTATTTACTAGTCTATTTATTTATATATGTTTGGAGTGTTGTTATATTATCATTGCTTATCTTTGGTATCTATTGATCGATTAACCAAAAGTCGCATTTTCCTTAGTTTGTTTAATGTAGACTCAACTTTTAGGCTTAAAGTGCTATACTGGCATCGTACATTCCCGTTAAATAACATGACCCTAAGACATAGACTCGATTTTTCTCAGACCTGCTTTTTTCCATAAGGAGTCATACTTATAATTTTTCTTTCTTATTTTATTTTCTCTTTTAATGTAAAAACAAAAATAAGTCACGACTCCAAACCATTTTTAAAATGATTTTTCAAAAATACAAACGAATCTTTCCTTTTAAGTGGAAAACGCATAATATCAAAAAAATGTTGGGTCCACACTATAATTAGAGGCATTCACATGCACATTTTATTAGAGAATAAAATGACTAGTTATATGGATTGGGGTTAATTAAGAAAATCCAAAAACGATAAAAATGAAAACTATAAAATATGAAAACACACGGCAAACACATTGACATACAAATAGACAATAGAAAAAGTGGGAGAATAGGAAGAGCAAAATAGATGACAAATGAATATAAATGAAAAAAAAATGTAATTAAAAGAAAAGGAAATCGATCTTAAAGCCCACAAATTAATACCACAATAACAACAAACCCTCCGTTGCACTTACCTACCAAAATCCGACCCATCTCCAACTCTTCTCTCTCTATGTTTGTCGGAACCCACACATCACAATCCTAACAATCTGAAGATATCACCCATAAAACCCAAAGGCAACACCTTCACGCTGAAGACAATAGGAATGGCAGCTGGTCACCCCCTCTCACCGCATATAACATCCACAACACAGTCCTCATCACGCCGACCACCCACCACCGCATCGAAAGCAAACCAAAAAGGAAAATGAAACCATCTCCAGTGAATCAGAGAAGAAAAAAAAGACATTGATTGTATTCGTTTCTTTTATTTTAAACCGAGATTCCTCTTTCATAGAATATCAAAATGGGGCACATAATTATACAAGAGTGGATGCTAATCTTGAAATCAATAAGAGCCTTAAAACAGGTTATCAGAACAACTTGTTGAGCAAGATATTAGATTCGGCAGAAGCAGATAGCCGCTCTTATCTCCTTTCTCTGTAGCCTATTTTCCTCAAACAAAGAGAGGTGATTTTTTTGGCCATTTTTGACCTGAAATCACCCCTCTAAATCTTATTTCTTTCATTTTCTTACTTAATAAAGTGGCTCTTCCACAAAGATATATGTTTTATTTTGTTTTTTGTGTTGTTGTCCTTTTATCAACGTTTGGTTTGTCATTGTTTTGTCGATGTTTGGTTTGTCGTCGTTTTATCGACATTTGGTTTGTCGTCGTTTTATCAACGTTGTACTATTCGTCGTCTTGTTACGGCGTTTTATCTGTGTGGGGGCAATTCAGACAAGTAAGACAAATTTGATCAGTAGAAGATATCAAATTATAGTCGTCGGTATGTTGAAGAACTGGAGTTAAAGATATTCTAGTCACTATTTTATCAAATTTGTAGGCTTTATGCCGATTTATTATGCTATTAACCTGTATATTGTTTCATCTTGTATAATTTTTAGCTATTTGTATCTTGGACCTATCGATATATTGCAAGTTTGAATCAATATAATTATTTTTTCTTTAAAAAAAAAAGATTGAGAAACGGTATATGAATGAAACAACAATCCGTCAACATAATACATACAAATATGTCAAGGTCCTCCAATTTGACTATCTTCCCCTCTTCCCCTCCAAATAATAAAATAGCCCCCTAGATAGCGGCCCAAGGAAGTTGCTCCTCATGAAACCCTAGCCTCCTCATCTTTTTCTCCCCAAAAGAATCTCACCACAATCCTAAAATCCAACCCCCAAATGCTTCCATGTGTCATCCTATAACTAGGTCAAAAGTTCTTAACAATTATCATACAAATAAAATAAAGTAAATATTAATTTGGGGTCTAACTTTATATAATACAAGAATCATTCTCAATGGTACTTAACTTAGACCTACCCTGGATCTCCTACCTTTCAAAACTTTGAACGGTCTAGTACTAGGCATGTGGACTAAATTTCTATATCAAACACTTATATGATAAAGCCTAATTGAGAAATGAAAGTAATTATGGTAGATAGTGGTTTGCTAAAAACAAAATACCTAAACAAAATATATTTATGTTTATGCTAAAATTTTAAAGTGATAGACATAGTGTAAAAAAGGTTACTTGTTTAAAAGGAAAAAAAAAATAGATTCACAATATCAAGTAATAAATATCACTACAACTTCTTTAAAAAAAACATCATAACTATTTGTTTAACTCCATTTCTTAATCGATTAATAAAATCAAGCATGAAAATTATACAACTAAAAGCATAAATCTTATAGGTTAATTGAAAATCTCAATCCTATGCATAATAAAGTTCCTTACTTCCTTACCACAAAAGAATATGTCAATTTAGTCTATTTAGATTTTATGTCTGAAATTTAACCTTTAAAGTCATTATTCTTTAGCAATGATCGGATTTCTTAAGTCCAAATATTTCCTCAAAAAAAAAAAAAAAAGTCCTAGAATGATGGGATGTATGTAAATCTTATGTCTAAGCTTTTAACCTTAAAACCACTAATGATTTTAAGTCCTAGAATAATGGGGTGTGTAGATTTTATGTCTAAGCTCTAACATTTAAAGTCACTATTCTTTACTACAAATGATTTTAAGTTCTAAAGTAATGATGTGTGTGGGCTTACAGGGGTGTTTGTGGAAGTAGGCATCAAATGTTGATTTTTTGAGTCCTAAGGACAATGCCAAAAATAGTAGCAGAAATACTGCCCAACATTACAATAGATCTCTAAGTATCAGTGCCGATATCTTACGAAGTAGATCTAGTGTGTAATATTGAAACTGTTTCTTTAAGCATGAATGAAGCTGGAAAATAAAACAAGTTAATATTTGTGTGATTAATCTTCAAGTTTAAGTTCTCACAACTTGTTCTCTTCAAACTTCTTTCTCAAGCAAGAAGAGGATCTTTTAGCCTTATTGTTCTAAAATCACCTATCCAGATCTCCTTCTTTCATTTTCCAACACAATAAAGTGGCCTTCCACATAAATCTCTTTTATTTATTTTTGTTTGCTTTCGCCGCCCTTTATTATGCATGTACTCGTGTTGGCCATCGCCTTTATTGGTAACGTGTTTGTTTTGTGTTGCCTTTAGTCAGCTAACTACGACAATAATAGTGTTTTGGGTTTATCTTGATTTACAAAACATATTTGAATCGTGACAAAACCAATTCTTTAAATTTGAGCTGCCTAATATAAGCAAGTGAGTTTGGAATCTTATGAAGTATAGTCATAATAGAATTTTCAAATGTATAGGATTTATGTTGAGTCATTATGTTAGAGCTATTAACCTGGATGTTGTGTCTTCCTTTAGTGTTTTAGCAAATTTGATTATGTGTCTCAATTAAATGTATTACTAGTTTGAATCAATAACATTTCTATTTAAAAAATAAAAAAATTCTTCAAGCTTAAGAAAAGTTTAAAATCAAAGTTTCAATCATTGGTTTGAAGGGAGAAAACAAAGGAAGCAAAAAAAAGAAAGAAAAAGGAAGACATGCTTCAATTGCACGCTTGGATGTTTTTCCAAAATAAGGAGATTTGAAATAAAGGTGAGGCAAATGATAAACAAGAAATAGAGAAACAATAAATGTAGAGAGTTGAGAGTGGATTTCTAAAATCTGGAACTTCTTTATCTGCAATGAAAACTCCTCTCAAAGCCAGCAAGAATGCATCCCTCTTAAATTAGAAAAATTTAGTCCTAAACATTCTCAACTGTTGGGCAAAGATTAACTCCAACTATCGAGGCAACACAACATTATAGCTAAAGTGCAAAAGAACATCGATCCGGGATTATTCACCAAGCCAATTTGTTGTCTCCTAAACAAAAGGGACTTCCAGAACATAATACTCATACTTAGTAAAAATAAAGCCTAAGTCAATAATAAAAATAACTTTGACAAATTCGTTGCATTGATTTGCAACACTCCTCCTTAGTGAAAATGAATTGTCAACAACACCAAGAGCACTTCGAAATTTCAACTTAGTCTTGGATGAGCTTCTGGTAGTTATATCATCAACTTGATCATTTGTCTTACCTTCAACACAATTTTTGTTTCAACATTTTTTCACGAACAAAATGGTAATGGACTTCATGTGCTTTGTACTCTGCATGAAAACACCAGTTGCTGCCAACTTATTTATAGTTTAAATGTCACAACCGAGTGGAATGATAATTAAAGCAAACCCAATTTCTTGAAGAAGTCGTTTAATCCAAATACATTCTTGTGCTGCAACAGTGGCTGCCACATATTTAGCTTCAATGCTTAAGAGAGAGACAATTTGTTGCCTTTTATTGCACCAAGAAATCATGGCGTAACTAATACTTAAAAAATGAATAATATCCCCGAGGTTGACTTATCAATCGATATTCTAAGCTCACCATATCTACATAATCCATGAAAAGAGAAATATACATTTTTCTTGTAAATGGCATCTGTACTTCCAAATGTTCCTTCACATATCGAAGAAATTCCTCTCTTGCAACAATCAAATAACCTGCATAATAGACTTCCAGTAATTGAGATGATAACCTACCAACATATAATTATATTTTAGCCTGTAATAGCTAGATAAAGTTTCACCACCCACAAGCCACCGCATTTGTGACATCATTTGTGTATCGGCTCTCCTTCAATTTTTCTCAGAACTTAAGTTGTGGCTCCATTGAGTGGCTTATTGGTGGAATCTTCATACCAAATTTAGTCAAGAACTTGAAGTATAAGATCTTCGAGAAATGAAAATCCATTCTGGTTTCGATCATTTTATAAGTTTTGAAGAAAGGAAATGAACTTCTCCTGTGTATTTTTCTATTTCAAACTAATGGATAACCTATCACAAAAGGTGGCAATTTCAGCATTGTTATCATCGGTATTAATCATATCATCCACATAGATGAAGTACATTATAAATGGATGTGAAGTGAATTTGCCAAATAAACTAGGATCATATAACTTAAAGAATTAAAGCTACAAATGAGAGATACTTAAGCACTCTGAATTCATACTGCACGTGAGCTTGCTTGAGACTATATACTTGAGTCGACACACATAATAAAAATCAGTGTGAGATGAATACCTTGAGGTTGCTCCATATAAATTTCACGATCTAGCTCACCATAGAGGTGTTATCTTTCATCAAGTTGTCATACACTCCATTTTTACACCTCAATGACATTACACTACTTAATTGTCACCATCTTGGCAACTAGATCAAGGTTTCATATCCAATCCATACATGTTGAGCAAACTCGTGTAACCAAGCAAGCCTTATATTTATGAATCGACCCATATGCATTTTTCTTTAGCTTGTAAACTCATTTCATGTAATTATTTCAAGATCTTTGTTTAAAATAGATCCACACATTTTTATGCGTCGAAATTCTTCATTCATAGCAAATTTTCATTCAACTACTCTTGCATCTCTATATCACTTTTGGTTCATCATCACATATCACTCCATAAAACAAGAGGTCATCAGAGAGCAATTCAGCTTTGAACTTATAATCATCCAAGTAACTAGGTCAGCTTCTCTCCTGTTGATCTTCGAACAACATTTTCATTTTACAAATTGCTATTTCATTTTTTCGCTAGTGCCCCTTTCAGATTCTATATCACTAGAAAATGGCTCAAGCGGGGCTACCTTACTTCTTCCAGATGCAAGGAAATATGATGATGTCTCATCAAAAACCATATTGTGAGAAATAACAAACTGTTTTGTCTCTAGATCCATGCACCGCCATCCTTTTCTCCTAGTGTCATAGCCAACAAAGACACATTTTCGAAGTGGATCGAAGCCAGAAGTCACTCTTTTGTTTATTTATGAACAAACATAATGACTCAAAACTCGAAAATAATTTACATTCGTTTAAATATAAAGAGCTTCAAAATGAGATACCTCTTTTCTCGCCATAAAGTGCAGCCGATTGATGACATAGCAAGTACATAGAATGCTTCGCCCATAGTTCCAGGGCAGATTTGTTATCATGTAGCCATTATAAGCACACAAACATAGGGTGAGCTTAGCCTCCGCTCAACAATGCCATTTTACTCGAGGGGTATTCAAGGTCATTTGCCTTCAGCCCATGCTTCTCATGTATGTGAGGAATTCTTCGACATGTAATGCCTCCATTATTAGTTCGCATACACTCGAGACATAAATTTTCAAATAAATTCTTGCTCCACACGTGTCTTAAACTAAATAAATTGAGAAAAAACTACACTTTTGTGCTGCAAATAATAAATTGAAGTGTACTTGGAAAAGTCATCCACCACGATCATTGCATATTGACAACCACTATAACTTGTTGTTCTTGTAGGTCTAATAGATCTATGTGGTTGAACCCCATGCTAGAGGATTCTCTATTTGTTCATTTCAAAGGAGTCATTTGAGAATTTTCCATATTTGTCGCTTTCAAAGACACACTACATCTATATTAAAATCTATAATATAGAAATACCATTGAGCATTTTTTTGTTGAAATTTATTGTAGCAATTCGTTGATAACCACATGACCTAACCGAGCATGCCAATCGAAGGATTCAATGTTCCCGCTTTGTCAATTCTAACATACGCATCACTAATAGATAGACATACAATGAATTCTTCTTTTTCCAATCATAAGGATATCAACATCAACATATTTTAAATTGTCAAAAATTTCACATCATCTGACTAAACAAAACATACTTACCATCGTTGGTTATTTATGAGACAGATGTAAGATTCCTTTTAAGGCTTCTAAACATGATACACATCCTCTTGAGGGAAACAACTTCAATACCTTTTGAGTTGTCATCATTGAAATTTCCTTTTCACATGTGGTGCAATGAGCTGTCACCGTGGATAAATAACTCGCTTTTCAGGTGGTCTAACATTAGAAAGCATTTTAACATCTTCTCAGAGCATGATGCGAACATCCGGCAGTCAACAATCCAATCATTTTCATAATCAATAAAGTCAACAGATGCGTTTAGGCTTTCATACGCTTACATCAATGACTTCAATAGAAAACACCTTCTCCCATTTCAGAGCACGTAATCTTCATGGGTCGCATTTTCTTCTTCACCACGAAGCTTGACCTAACAATTTTTCTTAATACGGCATGATTTACCACATCGAACAAGTCACCTCTTCACTCGACAATCACGCTTATATGCCCTTCCTTTTTCCATATGTAACAAATTTTAAAACTACACTTTGCTCCTCTCTGCCTGCACGTTTGTCTCCACTTTGAATTTCGCTTAGGAAAGCGCTTGCCTTTTCCTTTGAACTCTAGTATAGAGAACATTAACTTCTTGCAATGAAGATTGCTGGATATCCGTTTAAAAGAGTTTTGGATTGCAGTAAATTCTCCAACTTAACAATAGAGGGTTGATGTGCCCATTCTTGCACCAAAGAGATGAAAGGCATGAACTCTTTCCTTAAGCCACGGATAAGATAACGATGTTGCCGTGCATTGCTAATAGGCTCAGATAAATGTTACTCGAAATTCGTGACATATGATTTAACTTTCAAAAAATACTGGGATCCGCTGATATTTGAACCATTCCAGCAAGTTCATTCTCCAAATATCAGAATCGTGATTTGTGTTCTTTTGAGTGAAGAGTTTTTCAAGAGTCTCTCCAATACCTCCTTTGTGAATTCATATCTCGAACATGCCGAATGGCCTCTCTATTTATAGAAGTCCTCAAGGCAAAGAGAGCTTTCCTGCATTTAATCTTCCATTCGAATAAGATTAGCATTCAGGAGCATCCTCCGAATTACCGCGATCTCGCACTACAGACTAGTGGGTCCCACAAATCTTGGCTTTGTAAATAAGCTTCCATACAAAGCTTCCAATAAATGTAGTTGTCACCCACCAACTTCTCAACTGCAAGTTGAGACAAACTATTTCCACCATTTATCTTGAAAACAGAGATAAAATGCTCAAAATGGTACAACGAACTGACGGAGTAATAAGATCAAACACCTTGTGGGTAGTCTGGCTCTGATACCATGAAACAACAGTAGAGCAAATGATGGAACAAGAAATGTAGAACAATAAATAGAGAAAGGAGATGGTTTTCTAAAATCCGAACTTCTTTATTCTACGTAAAAACTCTCTCAAAGTTACAAGAATGCATCCCTTAAATAGAAAAAATTAGTCCTAAACATTCTCAACTGTTGCAACACTAACTCCAACTACATCGGAGGCATCACAAAGACATGAGTGAGAGAAAGGCAACAACACGACCTAATTTATTTGACCAAGTCAATTTGGTGGTCTTAAAACAAAAGGGACTTTCGTGAACGTATCACTCATACTTAGCAAAAATAAAGCCTAAGTCAATAATAAAATAACTTTGACAAATCTGTGACACTAATTTGCACAGAGCCATGTTTTCCTAATAGTAGTTTAAAACTGTGTTCAGAATTTGAATGAACATTAATCATAACTAAAAATATTTCATCAAACCAAAGTTAAAATTAATCAGTAATAGAAAACAAATTATACATAATATTGAAGGTACAAAATCGCCGACAACTCCTAAGTAGTAAAATATAATTCACATATTATGCAAAATAAAGCAAAAATAAATTATTAATATCTTCTAGAATTTTTAAAATTTTTAAGGAAGATTCGCAAGTTTTTCTCAAAGAGCCTCGAAGTGCATAAATGAATAATTTTTTGCCGACCTTACACTCAACTATTAAGGTAAAAGTAAAGCTTAAAAAAAAACTTAGATATGTTTGATTATATTTTTTTTAAATAACTATACATTTAATATCATTTTCAGATATTATAAAAAAAAAATTGCTTCTTGAATTTGATGGATGTTTTTATGGTGTTTAGACTCAATATTATTCTGTTGGATCTGTTACGCCTAACCCTAACTCTTGATGGCATGCAAGCGGTCAACCATAAAAGCTACCAGCCACAAAAATTTGATTTCCCTAATTTTTATGGAGGTTTTTTTTTTTTTTTTATATTTAAACAATTTTAATTACAATGTAGTAAATTGTCCTCAATAGGATTTGAACTCAAAACCCCTCCCTTTTTTATGTCCTACTTTTATGAAACATTGAGCATTCTACTACGTGGACTAGGCATGATGGGACTGATTTCTTATAATTCAAGAATATAATAATATATAAAGTATATGTCGGTACAATATACTACATCTCTCTCTCATGTTTGGATTGGCACTATATGTAGATAATCTACATAGATACAAAAAAGGTGTAGATGAAGAAATAAAGAAAAAAGAGGGAAAAATCTCGTCTATTCAATCAATATAAAGATAATGTATAATATGCAAACTTGACCTATTAGTAGAGTTCTAAGAAAATCGCCCGATTGAAGGTAATGTCAAAATTTGATATTTCTAGATATAATTCCTTCATCTATTCACTTGATCTTTTTCTATTTATTTACATCAATAAGATAGATTTTGTCGTTATAGAACATGGATTCTCGCAGAGCACAAATGGGGCCAGGTATGAAAAGAACAAGAGAAAGGGGTAGTAGTAGAGAAAGTTATACAAAGCTATATACGAGTCATCCCCTTTTCATTTTTTTTTATTTCATTGATGGAATTTGAATTTCATTTGATTAAGACAAAGTTCCATAAAAACTGCTTTTGAAATATCATAAAATACTCTATAGGTTGAGCTCCTTTTCCATAGAATAGCGAAAAACATTTGTATCCTGCTCATGATATTTTGTAATAATATAAATAATATAGAGAATATAGAAATTTTGTTCTGATCAAAAGATTGAATTCAAGCTCCTACGAGTTCCAATTGGCCAACAAAGATAAATGATTTAGGCTTTGATCCTTGAAATCATTTTTAATTCCTATTAATTGGTATGACTTTAATATGATTTATATAGTGTGAAAGAATGTTGGGATTCCTAGGATGGGAGGGCAATGATAACATGATGGTATTCATAGAACTTAAGCCTTTGATATTAAAAACTAAGTGTCTATTTGGAACCCGAAAATATTAGGAAATGAAAAAAATACAAAGGAAAATAATTTTTTCATATTTAGTTTCATTATGTAAAATATAAAAAGAAAATTAAATGTAATCAAAATTTTACTTATTTTTAAATTTCTTAACCCTTATATAGTAAAAAGAAATAAATAAAATAAAATAAATTTATTATTTTCATTCCTTTACTACTGGGTTCACTTACCCAGTGGGTAAGCTTTGTATGCGCTTGATCAGAGAGAAAACAACCCGTACCTTTATCAAGGCAAAGACAACAAAATGGGACAAGAAAGAAGCAGTGCAGATCGGAGGCAAACAAAGTAGCTGAGATGTCAAGGTTATGGCATATGAGACTTGGACATCTTTGGAGAAATCTTTGCAGCGTTGGCTATCGCGAGGATTATTGAAAGGTGAAAAGACTTGCGAAATTTGGTTACCTGCTAGCAGTAATGATGCGAAATAAAGGGTGAGATTCGCTGCTTGATCCATAATACTTAAGGTATATTATGATTATATTCACCTGATATGGGGCGGCCAGCGAGACGGCTTCCTTGGGAGTGGCGCAGTACTTTGTTACATTTGTTGATGACTTTTCAGGAAGAGTTTGGGTGTATCTGTTGAAATCAGATGAAGTGTTTGAAACATTTCTTATGGAAGCGTGAGCAGACGGGAGGAAGATTAAAGTACTCCAATCGACAGTAATTACGAATATCAAAATGATGTTTGATATTACATGAAGAAGAACATATCGGCACTTTACAATTAGAGATACCACAATGAAGAATGGGGTGTGGTAGCATAAATTGAACCTTCTTTGGAGAAGTTCGGTGTATGTTGTCCAATCTTTGGTTTGAAAGACGACGATTCTGAAATTTGAGATTGTGCGCATGCAAGTCATCTCATTAACCGTCACCATCGAGCACTAAATAAGCGAGACACCTAGGGTATGAATGGAAAACATCGCGAATGATTATGATACTTTAAAGTGTGTTTGGTTCCCTTGCTTTATTATCATGTAAAGCTAAGTTGGATCCAAGGGCTAAAAAGGCATTGTTTATGGGAGTTACCTCGGGTGTCAAGGGATACCGACTATGGTGTCTATCTTTGAAGAAAATTATTTCTAGTCGGGATGTTACTTTTGATGAATCTGCCATGTTGAAGAAAGTTGGCTGCTGATGGTAAAGTGTGGAGACCTTTCAGCGGCGAGGAAGAAGGCTGCGGGTGGAGGGTACTCGAAGTAGGTGGGTTGAGGTGACTTGGCTAAACAGGTGAAGACCGGCGGACGGATCCTTAGACGGATGTTGGAGAGGAAGGAGTTCTGAATGAGAACCTCGGCAGCAGGATTTACCAATTGCGTGAAGGCCAAGAAGAGTAGGAAGCACCATCTCATTTGAAGATATGGTGGCTTATGCATTTCTAGTGGTAGAAGAAGGTATACCTCGGACTTTCTTGGAAAGCGAATAGTAGTCGGATAAAGAAAAGGTGGAAGCCATGGATGAAGAAATGCTAGTCCCTTGTGAAGAATCACACTTGGAAATGCTTCTAGGTACGAGGAAATAAAGGAAATTGAAAACACTAAATGGGTTTATGCTCGGAAGAAGGATTTCCAAACAAGATGGCGTTCGCTACAAAGCGAGAGCGGTATTAAAAATTATCTTTCGAGAAGGAGAGGTGTTATTCCTGATGAGATTTTCTCTGTTGTGAAACATTCATCCATCCATGTATTTTGTTAGCCTTGGGAAGCACGAGTTTAATATGGAACTAGTTCAAATGGGCGTGAAGGCGGCATTCTTGTGGTGATTTACGGAGGAGAAATCTATAACTCATCGGATGGTTTCAAAGTTCTTTGGAAAAGAAAAGTGGGTTTGTAGGGTTGACGAATCGTTATATGGTTGATAATACATGAAAGCGATGGTATAAGCGATTTGATCCCTTCGATTCAGTAGTAGAACTACATAGACGTTTGATCCTTTGTGTGTATTTCATAAGCTACAAGATGGATCTTTCCCATATACCTTCTCTTGTATGTTGATGACATGTTGATAGCATCGAGAATCGAGGGAGATATAGGTGAAGGCTTTTCGGTGACGAGTTGAAATAGAAAGATTTGGGTGAAGCGGAAGATTCTCGGCATGGAAACAGAGGCCGATGAAGAGCACACTTTGTTTAACTGACGATATTTGAAGAAGGTACTCTAGCGCTTTGGTATGTACGAGAGACCCAGAACTGTAAGTACCAAATTGCTCCTCATTCCCGAAGCTTAGTGCTTAACGATGTCAAAGGCAGAAGAGGAGCAGAATATATTTAAAGTTCCTTATTCAAATCTGTTCGATGAGTTTGATGTATGCTATAGTGTGTACAAGGCACGACATTTGCAGTGGGGTGTGGCGGTACATGCATAATCTGAAAGAACATTGGCAAGCGGAGTGAAATGGTTCTAAGGTACGTGATGTTGGTTTTGATATTATTTGAGAAGGATATATGGTTAATTCGACATAGTTGGATCTTGCGTTCGGATTATCTTTGGTGATCTTGATAGCGTAGATCAACTCACAGTTGTGTGTTGCTCTTACCAACGCAATGATAGTTGGAAATCACTACGATCTGATGGCCTTGTCTCTGACGGAAGAAGCGAGTATATGGCGATAGTGACGATTAAGGAAAGCAATGTAGCTCTGAGGTTGCTTGATGATTTGGGAGTTAGTCGAAATAGATTCTGATGTTTAATGATAGCGGAGCGCTATTCATTTAGGGAAGAACCAAGTTTATCATGCCAGGATAAAAGCATATTGATGCCAATTATCATTTTTGTGCGAAATCGATGAGTGGAGTCTTAGTTAGGAAGATCAAGGCCGTGATAATCTGCAAATATGTTAACCAGGAGGTGTGATGATAAAATTGATCATTGTTTAAACTTGATCAACGTGCAAAAAGTTTGATTGCGTCGTTGAGCGCATTTGGAGCGTTAAACTTGATGAAAGAAGTTTGAGATAGAGATTCGCTTATTTGTCAAAATTGGGAATTTGTTGCTTTTTGAAAAACTAAAAATCCCACATCGGTTAGATGTACAAGTTTGCTCCCATCCTTCCCTCATAAAAGGGGATCCCCATCTATTATAAATCACACCTCTCGCTGGCCAAAGTTTATTTGTAGTATTACCCATTGTTTTGAGTGTACTTTACTCAATTTCTTAGGAAATTGATTTGTGAATCTTAAGTTTGTATTTTCTCTTTCATTAGTGGGAGTTGTTATTTGACGGCAGGGGCGTAGGCTATTGTCAGGAACCTACGTAAATTACAGTGTTCTTTATTTTGGTATTTTCTACTTTATTTATCATTATTTTTGTATCAAAGTTTTGGGTATTTCATTAGGTTACTATTCACGATTGGGTACTATAAGTAACATTTGTTAATTTAGGGAAAACTAACTACAGTTCTCCCAATAGACACAATATCTTCATCTCTCTCTCATGTTTGGAGTAAAATGGATGATTATATAGGGTGATTTGATTAAAAGATCTTTTAAAAGCCCACAAACTACACTAGTTAGCATTGAATCAAGCCTTTAAATGTCGATGTGATCGAAGCCTATTCACTCATTTCAAAAAGGCACAAATTTTGAGACCCTTTTTCTCATATCAATCTAAACAAGTTAATGGACCAAAATTATTGTTGTTAGTGAATCAAATCTACTGATTGCATGAGTTCCTTGAAGCCATCTTGATCTAGATTTATTTGGTTGATTAGTTAAAAGACCTTTTGAAAGTCTAATCTCGAAAATTTGACTGTCGATTTTGGCATAGAAGTTGACAAAAATACTATTCTTATTTTCTTGCAAAATAACCCTTTTTAGAACTAACATAATTACATGAAATGAAAAGTGCTTTTTTTTTGTCTAAATATGTTATTTTCAGAAAAATATAAATATGAGAATCATAAATTTTGAATTATTCAATGTCTTTTAACCAAATATTTGTCCATTATGTTTACCTCATATGGTAACATTTTTAAGGGAAAGACATAATTAAGGAGGTAACATTTTACTATATTATAACTAAGGTGTTTAGCTATAAAAAAAAAATCAAATTATTCATTAATTCTTTCATTAGGAAGTTAAAAAACAGCACCAAGTAAATCTGGAACATTTATGCCCTTCTACTCAACCAAAAAAAAGCATCAACTACTCACTCTTAATCAGTCACATAACTGAATACTCAGCATTAGTAAATATAAAACTGAAGTACTACACCACAAAAGAATCCAAATTTTATACAATATTGGTCACAATTAATTTTCCAACAAGTAAGGACGCACACTTGCACTATTTGAGATTATTCGCAGCTTACCACCTTGAGAACATCTGCACTATAGATTAGTTGAAATACAGATAAATTCAAATCTAAAATGTGTTAATATTCTTATTTATTTTAGAGGCAAGAAAATGAAAGAAAGAAATAATAGAGCATGGTAGTAGATTAGGACAGCATATTATAGAAATTTCTACTGTCTCCAACGACCCTCAATATAAAACCTCTCCATTTTTCCAAATAGTGGACTTCTCTCTTCATCTAGTTGCTGATTTCGACTACAAAAACATAAATCAAAATCATCAATTTGAGTTTGACAAAAAACAGAACAAATCTAAGCTAAATCTTCAACACATTTTTGAAGAGAATATAATATTTTATTAGTCAATATCAGTAGAGCATTGGCCAGAAGTCTCAACATGCACCTAAACATCAGGTAGAAAAATTATATGAAACCATGATGCTTCTGATAGCGTCACAGCCTATCCATTGTAAAATAAATAAGAGCTTTAAAAGTGTCGAAATTGAACATCAAAAATTTGAGATTTTTCTTTAGTAGTCCACCAATATGAAAACGTTTTAAGATTAGCACACATCATTTTGAGCATTAAAAACCACCCTTGAGTATCAATCATAGCTAGGGAAAATGTTTTTAAGATTAGTGCATACACATGCGCACATATATATATAAATATATATGAGTTGGAATAACAAAAAGATGCATTTAGGTTATATTAAGTTTATAGAAGTACTAAAGAAAGAAAATATGATGAAGAAATAGTTTATAAACAAAAAATCTTAACCAAATCAAATATAATGATTAGTTTGAAATTAGGAAATTTAAAAAATATATTAGGTTTAACTCTATTTTATTTTATTCATTTTCTTTTTATTCTCTATTTTCTTTGCATTTTCCCCGAATTTTATGAGAACCAAGCTTACAATTTCTTATTAAATAGTCGTTTTTCACTCAATACACATTTAATTAAAGTACTTTTAAATAAATGCTTAGTCTCCTTCCTTAGCTTTCAAAAGTCTCTTCACTTTTCTTCCAATTTCTTCACTTATAAGAGCAAAAATCTCTCCTTTTCAAGCCTCATTCTCCTTCTCTTGCTCTCTCTCTAATTCTCCTTCTCTTGCTCTCTCTACAATTCCTTTTTCCTTCATACTCTTCTTCTCTCCTCCTTTTCCTCTTACTCTTTAAGACAACCCCTTCAAATATGCCCTTAACAAAATAAAGACCTCAAGATCCAAGGCCCTAAGATAGCCAAGTGGCAAAAATTAAGGGGTTGCTCAATAAAGTTCATGAATATGATGAACAATAGTAAATAGAAGTGTAAGAGTTAGTGAAATGCGTAGAACTTTATTGAAGAACAAATAAGATTCCTAAAAGTGTCCAAGATAGACTGTTTTGGGACATGGTCAATGAATTAAACTTATGTACGTAGAGTTGGTAGTCATTGAATCCCACCCTAACCATCTTTGCTACAAGGCGATGTAGGCGGCCTCCAGGTCTTGAGCTGGTGACGACGACCAATGGATCTGAATCCGTCCCATCGAACTCATTCTTCATCAACGTCGGCAACACCCTTGAAGTAACACCTCCTTTTTTGGCATGGTCAATGAGTTAAACTTATGTACGTAGAAACATACAATTTTAGGGATTGGATGTAAATTAACTGTAACATCTATTTTGCAGGCATGGAGTAATGGGGAGACTAAGGGTGTAGTGCATAGGCAGTAGTGAATAAGAGGAGAAGCAGGAGGCTATCAGTGGCATATTTTCTTAGTCCTGGCTCTGCCAGAAAGTATGAGAGTTTCAGTTAGGGGAGATTTCAGGAGATTTTGGGACAAAAGAGGGTTGTAGGTAAAACCCTCCAGCCTGAGTATCTAATACCTACTCATTGAAGTTCTGACAGCATCTGAAACAAAAATGGTCAAAACCTGCTTACAACTTGCCCTTTATGCTGGTTTATTTGGATTGCTGATTTTAGAACATTAGGGCTTCTTTGGTTCCTATTTTAGAAAATCGTTATTGAGAAACGATTTTCAGATGAGCGGCATGATTTGGGTGTTCTACATTCATTCTAATTCTCTAAATTTAGTATTGTGAGTGTCTTTGTGTTTTTTAGATAAAAAAAAGGCTGTAATCAATATGTTCTCTATGTTTTTCTTGTTTTTCTTATTTTTCTTGTTTTTCATAACAAAAAACGGTTTTCAAAAACTGTAATCAAATAGATCCTTAAGGTTTGTTTAGTTCCTATTTTAGAAAACACAAATGACACTATTTTCATGTTCCTCTAAAAATTGTTTTTGTTATTTGGATTTAATAATTTCCATGTTTTTTCTATTTTCATAAAAAAAAAAATGGAAGCAAACTTGTTCTCCCTATTTCCTTATTCTCCAAAGACCCACAGCCTTTGGCTGCCATTCATCTTAGACCTTCTAGAGTGAGTAGGGCTTGGTGTTTGCATTAGTTGAACAAATTCAGCATCTCAGATAGGGAACCGTGTTAGTTTTTTTTAGTTTTTAATAATATTTACATATAGTATATTATTTTTAAGTTTTTATAAAAATAAATTTAAATAATAAAAATATTAATAAATAAATAACCAGAGTATATATGGGGTTTTACACAAAAAAAAGCACTACATAAATTTTCCTACTGAGATAGGGTTGAAGATTAACTTTAATATCATTTGTAATGAATTCCTTTTTCAAATTATGACGAGAATATTAAAAGGTCAAATTTTTTCTTCTGATATTGAAATTAAAGTCTTACCAATTACCATTATCGTTTTACAAAATTGGGGCTGCTAAATAGTGTCAAGATCCAAGAATAGAGTTCCTTGTCATATGATGCACAGTAGAACTTTTTGCTATTATCAAATATATCATGCATGTTAGTACAACTCAAAAATTCTCCTATTAGTTTTAACAAATCAAATTTAAAACATTATTACAAATGTTTAGCCATATAATGGCAGCTAATCTAAAAAATGCTAAATGCTAAGGTATTACGATAATTTCCTATCTGATATTGATTGTTATGTATGGTGAGATCTAAACCTAACGCTGAGAGGTATAAACCGTAAACTAAGGTAAAATTGTATAAACAAATAAGATTAGGATATGAATAATGAAACTTGCCCGTAAGACCTAACTTAAGTGGTAAAAATGTGAGAACTAGAAGGGGTTACTGAAGATTCATATTCAAATTCTTGTAAGAATATGTTACTATACAAAATAAATAGATGTAAAAAAAATGAAAACTTAAAAATTTTTCTCCAAGTCAGCAACTTCTCCTCAAATGTTGTCAAGTGTCCCACACACTTTGGTCTTTGCTTCAAATGGTGCCAAGTGGTCTATGCATCTTTGCAGCACTACGTCATGTCTGCTGATGAGTAAAGGTTATATCACCATGGCTAATCACCTTAGTAATTTCCCACTACATGTCGGTCATATAAGTCCATGTCTTATACCTCAACCTAATAGCTCCACGTGTTTACATGTTCCCTTTCCTTGAGTCTACATGCTTTAGCCAACCAGCTCACTTGCGCCGTGCATGTTGTCACATGTTGTGTGTCTTGCTAAATTAACGCACTTAGCAATAAAGACTCTGACTGTATTACTTTACACGGTCTCATGATCATAACCACGACTCATGCATGTAGCCTTGCTCATATGCAACTCATGCAACAAGTTGCCCACACCACTAACCCACATCCAGTATGTGTTAATCTCCACTCATGGCTCGGTGTCAACACTCCCATGCCTTGCCCAAGCCATTGCAAACTTGAGCGTGTGCTAGCCTTACACCAGTGCTTCTGCGCTCCGTCTCTAGGAAAACTAAATGTGCTTGGTTTTTCACTTTAGGAACAAACCCGAACATAAATGAATATAAAATGAAAAAAAAAACAAAGAAAAAAGAATCAATCTTAAAGCTCACAGCTGCCACTACAATAACAACAAACCCTCCTTGCACCGACCATAATCGACCCATCTCAACTCTTTCTCTCTCTATGTTTGCTGGAACCACACATCACAATCATAACAATTCAACATATCACCATAAAACTCAAGCTACACACTTCATCAACCAGCACAGTCAGATAATGGCAGTGGTCACCTCTCACTGCACATATAACATCCATAACACAAGGTCCTCATCACGCCTTGACCACCCACCACCAGTATCGAGCAAACCAAAGGAAAATGAAACCATCTCCAGTGAATCAGAGAAGAAAAAAAAAAAGAAATTGATTGTATTGTTCTTTTATTTTAAACCAGACCTCTTTCATAGAAGATCAAAATGGGCACATAATTATACAAGTGGATGCTAATCTTGAAATAATGAGCCTTAAAACAGTTATCAATAAACAAGTTGTTGAGCAAGAGGAGTAGATTCAAACAGTATAGCCGCCCTTATCTCTTTTTCTCTTGTAGCCTATTTACCACTCAAGCAAAGATATTCATTACGGCTATTTTGACTGCAAATCACCCTCTAAATCTTTTTCTTTTATTTTTATAATAAAGTAAACCACGAAGATTTATGTTTTATTTTTTTATGTTGTTGTCATTTTATGTTTGGTTTTGTCATTGTTTTATCGATGTTTGGTTTGTCGATCGTTTATCGTTTGGTTTGTCGTCGTTTATACGTGATATGGTACTATTTGTCGTCTTGTTACGGCGTTTTATCTATATGGAGGCGATTCAGACAGGCAAGACAAATTTTATCAGTCGAAGATATCAAATTATAGTCGTCAGTATGTTGAAGAACTGGAGTTTAAAATATTCTAGTCACTATTTTATCAAATTTATAGGCTTTATGCCGATTTATTATGCTAATGCACAGATATTATTTATCTTGTATGATTTTTAGCTATTTGTATCTTTTGATATATTACAGGATTTGAATGTCATCTTCTTTCCTTTAAAAAAAAAAGATTAAGAAACTATATATGAATGAAACAACAATCAGTCACCAGAATACAAACAAATATGTCAAGGTCCTCCAAAAAAAAAAAAATAGCCCCCTAGATAGCAGCCCAAGGAAGTTGTCTCCTCATGAAACCCTAGCCTCATCTTTTTCTCCCCAAAAGAATCTCACCCCAATCCGCAATCAGCCTCAGTACTTCATGTATTATCCTATAAATTGATCAAAAAGTTCTTAACAATTACCATACAAATAAAATAAGCACTCATTTAGAGGTCACAACTTTTATTATAATGTAGTAAGTTGCTCCTCGATAGGACTACGAACTTAGAACTGTCCTGTATGTCCTGCCTTTCCAAAACTTTGAATGCTCTACTAGCCATGTGAATTTAAATTTTCTATTAAACACTTATATAATAAAGGCCTAATTGAGAAATGAAATGAGTATAGTAGATAGATTTACTACAAACAAAATACCTAAACAAAATATATTTATGTTTATGCTAAAATTTTAAAAGATAAAGACATAGTGTAAAAGGTTACTTATTTAAAGGAAAAAAATAGATCCACAATATCAAGTAATAAATATCTTCTACAACTTCTTTAAAAAAACACTAACTATTTGTTTAACCTATTCTCTTAATCAATAAATAAAAATCAAGCATAGAAAGTATACAACTAAAAGTATAGGAAATCTTATAGATTTAAATGAAAATCTCAATCCTATTCATAATAAAGTTCCATGCCTTACCACAAAAGAATGTATCAATTTGATTATTTAAATTTGTGTCTAAAATTTAACCTTTAAAGTCATTATTCGTTAGTAATGATCATGTGTGTAAATCTTGTTGGGATTGTGAGTGACCTATGGAATATTTCAATAAGCAATATTTGGGTGGCTTTGCCAATCCACTGTAAATGTTAGCAATTGGGAGGCAAGGCGATCCACAGAATAAAGCGACCAATTGGGTGGCAATATGTCCGACCTTTAAGAATTAAATATGATTGGGTAAGAACATGCCAATCCACGGAAATGTAGTAATCTTGGCAGCAGATTTGGAGGCATAAGCGTCACATAAGAAAAAGCGAGTAAATAGGTGGCTATGTCAACCTTCGAGAAATCAAAGTATAGATGGATGGCTAAGCCAATCTTTAGATAAGAAGGTAAGAAAATGTGTACCGATATAGCGTGGTAAAACCATCGAATGAAACCTTTCTTGAGGCAAATCAGAGAAAATGATCTACTATGAGATGGCGGTATAAGATGTAGCACACCCGGGATATACCTGATCACTCTCTCATTTTATCTCTCAGTACTCTCTACGCCAATTCACATGATTCTTGCCTCTCCTCGTGTGATAACCCCAGGCTATTTCACTATCCTTTCAACTCCTCTGTGATTAAAAAGAATGATCTTTGGAACTCTTTTCTAATCTCTTAAATTCCCATTTGATTATATTCGCCAGCTTATTTATAAGCGAAGAGGTTGATCCTTGGATGGATTTCATTGGTAGAAATGGAAATCGATTTCATTGGCCGAAAAAACGGCCAATTCTCATCCACAAAACATGGCATCCTCAACGTAGCGTTAAGGTGGAGAATTCTTCTCCTAAGGGAAAGGTTGTTGTTGCAGCAGCCATTAATGGGGATGGACCCCACCAATCTCCCCTCTTCAGACCCATGCAACAAAAAAATGGAGGTGGGAGTCTTCTTGACGCCTTAGTAAGAGCTCATGCTCGTGTTCTTGATACATCTACCAGTTTTTCTTTTGTAATGACCTTTGTCATCATATCAGCAATATTCTCGTCAGTGTGGATCTTTCTTAGTTGGAACAGTTGTTCTTCAATTGCCTTCTTGATCCAATGATATCTCATATCTATGGGTTTCATCCTTGCATGATACATAGTGTTCTTGCTTAAGTCTCGCACTTTGGTATAAATGATATGCTATGTAGTCTTTCTGTTTTAAATCCAGTTCTTGAAGAAACTGCTTCATCCATAGCATCTATTTTCCAGCTTCGGTAGCTACTATATACTCTATACGTAATGTCAGTGAGGAAACACACGTTTGTAGCTTTGACTTCATGATATGGCTCCGCACTTAGGTATGAATAAGTGCCCAGGAAGTAGATTTTTGCAATCTAGGTCTCGACCATATCAAAATCTATATATAACCTTGAGAGATGGTTTTTACTTTTTGATCCCCCAAGCTTAAACATACCTTTGAGGTACCTCTGAGATATCTAAAGATCCATTTCACTGCCTCCTAGTGTGCTTTACTAAGATTTGCTAGGAATCTGCTTACAACTCTAACTGCATAAGATATATCTGGACATGTACACACCATAGCATACATTAGACTTCCAAGTACGGATGAATATGGAATGACTGACATTTCGCCTTTTTCTTTCTCCGTAGATGGACAGAGTCTCTTACTCAGCTTGAAATGGCTAGCAAGTGGTATAGAAACTAGCTTTGAATTTTTCATATTGAACCTTTCCAGCATCCATTCAATATATCTTTCCGGTGACAACCACAATTTGGCTGCCTTCTTATCTCGCAGAATCTCCATTCCCAAGATATGTTTTGCACTGCCCTAATCCTTCATGTCAAACGTCTTTGACAATTCCATTTTTAGCTTTTGGATCATATCAGCATCCTGACCCACAATCAGCATATCATCAACATATAACAAGAGTATGATGAATTTATCATCATGGAATCTCCAAACATAAACACAATGATCTTCAAATGTACTTTTATACTCCTGACTCATCATGAAATAGTCAAATTTCTTGCCATTATCTTGTTGCCATTTTAGAATCCGTATAGACTTTTCTTTGCTCTGAGACCATTGTCTCCTTCCTTTCACTTTGAAGCTACTAAGTTTAACCATAAATATCTTCATCAAGATCTGCATGCGAAATGTAGTCTTATCAAAGTTATCAAATTGAGATTCATCTTAGCGGCCGATCTAGTGTCTTTCGAATTGAACACATTTTCTACAGCGGTAGAAAAATTTCATCAAAGTCAATACCTTTACTTTTGGCCAAAACCTTTCACACTGAGCTACGGGCGCGCCGCTGACGGCTTCTCAAGTGCGATCATTCTTTAGCAAACACCCATTTATTCTTGAGTGCTTTCTCCGCACTGGCCCGGTTTGTCAACTCGTGAGTATCGATACCGCAAGGAACTCATCTCTTCGCATGGCGCATCCAGCAGGTCTTGTCTTTATGAGATTGTATTTCTTACATTTCGAGGCTCCCTCATCATCAATTAGAATATACTGAACGATACCTTGCCAGATTGTTGGCATTCTCTGGTTGGCCAGTCTCAACTAGGAGTCCTTCTTTCTAGTGGAGGATTTGCTCCTTGATCCTTTATCCCATATCACTATCATCGCCACTTTTATTTCACTCATAATGGTAGTTCTTGAGTTAAGATCCTGGTTTTTGATTCAAACATCTACCCAGCTAATTAGTGGCGCTAGGTGGTTGTCAGTCTGGATTGCAATGCGCCATTATGAGTTTGCCCCTCGCGTTTTTCTCCATATATATCTTGATGGTTTTGTTCTGCGAGCAAATCATAACGCTTCTTCTGTCTTTTTTGCTTCTCTGGGTCCATGCTTTGTAGTCGAACTCCTTGCTCCTCCATATCAAATGCTGTAAATTATAAGTTTGCTTTTTATCATCAAGCTTGATCTTTGCTCCTTCAGTACCGCGCATGAATGCGTCAACACCTTCAAATGAGTATAGACATCTTTTTCCTCCAAACTCTTTGAAGAATATTAAAGGCCAAAGGAACTGATGGCGATCTATTGATCAGGTAGATTGTGAGTGGTAATAAGCTTCACTAAACCAAACCTTGAGTTTAGCCAATTTTGTATGCAGGACTTTTCCACAGGTAAGATTCGTATCTCTGCCAACCACTGTTGTGCTATGGTCTGCAAACCGTCTTCGTGCCCTGAATTCCATGTGGGACAAATTTCTTCAAACTCACAGGAGATGTGTTTCTCCCACAGTATTATCAGGTGGTAAACCAGGAGGATTTCCGTCTCTCTTTCCATCGTAGCGTGAATTTAAAGAAAATCTTGGAATGGCCTTTTGTATGCAGCGGGGTATACCCGTGTCTTCGGTAAAAACCGTCAATGAGTATTAAGTATTTATTTACCACACTGTGAATCCACTCCTCATGGGTCCTCAGACATCGAATATACTAATTCTATGTCTACAGTTTGAGTGGAGTTTTTTGGTGGAATGATCTTTGTGTTGCTTTAAATAGCAATAGTCACAAGGGTTTGATGATTTATCTTGCCATAGAATGAGGAACTATTTGGCCAAAAGTTGTAACCTTCTGCTCCATCTGTTAGCCTTGTACCCAAAATGGAGGTATCATCTATCAGTGCGGCTAGTTGTCCTCACTTTTACCTTCACTTGTGTCTTGGCCTGAAACGACATAATCTACCTCATTTGCCCAGTGATCCGCTCACGCGGTGAGTGTGGCGCCCCGATCGGTCCGTTGACGGTCAGCCCGCGGAATGTCGTGGATCTTCGGGTAACCCGACACCACTCAATTCAGTCACATATCGGGCTCAAAGATTAGCGAAAATCGGGCAAAGTCTCCTTTGTGGGGAGCTCTGAAAATACAACCTGTCCCGACATTTACTGCTTGACCACTTTGGGTCCATAAATAAAAATGGTCACTTGGGCCTATGCATCGTCTCTCACAAAAAATACAACAACTATATTACAATAGTTCAAGAGTTATTACATTACTCATGTCAAAGAAACATATATCGAAATTCAACATTCTAATGCATGTTTTACAAAATAAATACAAAGCCACAATCAAACTTTCTTCAAAAGCGGCCTCTGATGGCGTCGTCACTCCCGCCACTCCACAGCACCTTAAATAGCCAGTCCTCGATAAAGGTGAGCAAAGCCCGGTAGTAATAATCTTTTACATGGAGTTACTCCACCTAAGTGCACATGTCGCAGCCAAACCTTTGCTCAGCAGAAATACATGATATACTTGAATGTCTACATGCCCAATCCATATGTAAGTCTCACGGCTCTCCTCACACATGCCTAAGTAAATGTGAAAAATGCGATTTTCAAAACAAGAGTTTTGTTCACAGCTTACTACCGAGTTTTTAGTAAATATATTGAATGACCCTCCGAGGGTGATTGCTGATAATTCTCAAGCTTGATCATGAGTCCCGCCTCCAAGATGAGCTGTTGGACGCTCTTCGATTCTTCGGAAAATCTTCCTTGAAATTCCTTTCACAACCATTTCACTTTTCTTTCATTTTAAATGTCATGCACTCACACCTATCGTTCTAGAATTTTTATTTTGCATATGAATGCATTATGCCATTTCCAAACAATTCATGCTAATATATTTTACATGTATATATTAACAAAATTTTAATTCACATAATTCATGTTATTTAATTCACAATAATAACATCCAAATTAGCTCACATAGGCTAATCAACAAATCAAGCAATTCATTTTGAATCACCCAAACAAGCAAAATACCTGACATATCATGTGAGCAGTGAAGAACCTGAAACAAACCTTTGTTCCGCGATACCATAAGGATTTTCTCACTCCAATCCCAATGTTGAACTTCGAAAGCACGCGGCCGTGGCCTCGAGTATATCCTATCCGTTAAAATGAAAACCTTGGCAAAGAATAAAGCAAGTAGGAAAGATCCTACCTCTTGGGTTATGAACTCATGAATCGGTGTTCATTGGCAGCCGCATGGCGTAGATCCAACTTTGCTTCTTAGCCCGGCGAGCGCGAAGCGGTGCGAGCGGAAATCACAGAATGAAGTCGCGACTTCTATATACAAAAGCCCAGTTACCGGCCTTACTTTACGTTTTGGCGTGATCTCTGGAAGATGGTGGTCTTTTTGTATCTTATTTTAAATCTTTTTAACTTAATTTCCCATTGTGTCCTTTAGTTTGCTTTTTAAAAGCTTTTTGACACATGGCAATCTGATCATTCATCTCATCTCTCACTAAATCATGCCCGCCTGTCACATGGGTCATGTAGTAGGTTTCTTTTGTCACATCACATGTCTCCTGAATGATCATACGGCCTGACCTCTGCCTCGAAAAACGCAAAATTTAGTTGTCTTGAAATTAAGCGAGAAATTTGGCCAGTAGTAGCTGGTGTGAAGACGATTCAACGGTGATCACCATTTCATCATCGAGATCTAGAAAATTTTGGATTTGACGAAATTACCATTTACCCTTTTCGAAAATTAAATACACCGGGTTTCTGATGAGCTTCGATTACCCTCTTTGATAAAGTGGTTATATACATCCTTGTCTAGAATATGCACATAAATTAGGTTTAAACGAATGCGGAATGTAATGGCACATCTTTCAACATTAATGTACTTTTACCATTACTTGTTTTGTATGCATATGTCATGATCCACAGTGATCGGGAAACACTTTTATTTCCCACGTCTTCACACGATCTTCCAAAGTCTCACCTTTATAATATTTGATATTCATACAGAGACACAATGGTATGATCTTTATGATCCGCTACCCTCCATCTTGTTACGCTGCGACATGATCTTCTTGATTGCAAAGTAAGGTCACCTCATTGTCACTGGTACTTGTTGTAGCGACAGTATTTTTGTCGTCTTCCTACTTCTAGATCTTATCTCCTCCTTGCTTAAGGATCTTGCAATATCTTTTCATGTGGCCTATTTTGCCACAATGACACTTTATTTTCCCTCTAAACTTGGATCTATCTCTTGACTTGTTATGCCCAAATGGTCCTCTGCTTTTGCTTCGATCCTTGTTCTCCGTGACAATGCATGTGTATCATTGCCTAAAAAGTCCTTCCTTCAAATATCTTCATTGAATAGTCTATTTCTGACCATAGCCAATGTAACTTTTCCTTCTAGGGCTGAATTTCCTAGAGACACCACCAAAGTGTTCCATTGTTTATTAATAGGCAAATGTGAAGCATGCTCGGGTCTCATCATTAAAGCTGCATTATTAACTCACGTGATCATTCATCAATCCCATTCAATGTTAAGCAGGTGATTGGCCTTCACAGTTTCTGATTCATTATTTGGCTTCACATCAAAAAATCTTTTTGCTTGTCGCGTTCTTTGTCTAGTCCATGTTTTCCGAGTTCTTCCCGAAGGTGTGCAGATCCATCCTGCTGGCAACATGGTCAATCGGGAGGCCCGATGTCACCAGCAGCGAATGGCACCCAATGTTTTTCTTCAACTTCAACTTCTTCCAATGACATCTGACATGTCATGTGACATTATCTACCGATAGAAGGGGATCATATAAATCCTTACAATTGAGGAGATCCTCCATGTGGACTTGCATAATGAATAATTTATTCTTTATCAATTTAATCCTTAGATTGAATAACTTTTAATATGATTCCACCCAAGAGCTTCGAACCACACTCTAATATATGGGTTGTTAAGTTAGAGTGACACATGGAATATTATAACAAGTAATTTTAGGTGGTTTTCCAGTCGCATAAATGTTAGGTGGGAGGCAAAGCGATTCACGAGATAAGCAGAAGCGATTGGGTAGCGTGGCAAGCAGTCAAGAAATTAAACAACGGTTGGGTATTGTGTCAAATCCGCGATGTAAATAGCGATTTGGGGCTGAGCCAATCCACATAATAAAGCAATAAATGGATGCTCTACCCGACCTTAAAATGAAAGTGTAGATAAATGGCTAAGCGATCTTTAGATAATAAGAGGTAATATAATAATGACACCCGATATGGCGTGGTAAAACCCTCCCGCAATGAAACCTCCGAGGCAAAATAAAAATAATCCTGTGAGATGGCGGTACAAGATGTACTTTACACGGGATATGCTCCGCGATCTCGTTTTATCTCTCGAGTGCTCTCTCTGTGAAGTCTTGTGTTTTAACTACCGAAACTGCCGCTAGTGTGATAGCATTTGTTTTCACACCTATCATTTACCGCTCACCAGTTGAAAGAATGATCTTTAGAACTCTTTCTAATCCCTTGGAATTCTCATTTGATTATGTTTCTGAAGCCTGTTATAGGCAAAGGTTTTGATCAACGGATGGATTTCGGTTGGTTGAAATGGAAACCAATTTTCAGCGACCCGATTCTCATCCCTGAAACATGCCTCAGTGCCAGCGATGAGGTGGAGAATTCTTCTCCTAAGAGGAAAGGTTGTTGCGACGTAACTAGGGCCTAGACCCCACCAAATCTTATATCTAAGCTTTAACCTTTAAAATCACTGTTATTCTTTACCCTTAATGATTTTGAAGTCTAGAATAATAGGGTGTGTAATGTAGATTTTATGTCTAAGCTAACATTTAAAGTCACTATTCTTTACCACTAATAGTTTACAGTTCTGGAAGTAATGATGTGTGTGTGGAATTGTTAGTAGGTGTGTTTGTAAAATGACATCAAATTTTGATTTTTAAAGTCTATGGCTGATAAAAAATAGTAAGAAATACTTCAACGCACGTATTGATCGATCTCTAAATATTATTAAAGCGATATCTTACAAAGTAAAGTCTAGTATGTATAATATTGAAGCTGTTTCTTTAAGCATGAATGAGTTGGGAAAAATAAAACAGAAGTTAATACTAGTGTGATTAATCTTCAGTTTAGTTCTCTCGACTTGTTCCCTTCAAGCCCCTTTTCATAGTAAGGAAGATTTTTGGCCATAAAGTGGTTTTTCAATTTATTTTGTTTTTTTCGTGTTTTCATCGTCGTCTTATTACAGCGTGTATTCGTGTTTTCGTCGTCGTCTTATTGCGGCATATTTGTTTTGTGTTGGCTTTAGTCGGCTTACTACGACGGTATTAGTGTGTTGGTATTAGTGTTTTGGGCGATTCAAACAGCAAAACATATTTGATCAAACAAAGGCATCAATTCAAATCAGGTTGTTTGTATGCTGTAAAACTGGAATCTTATGAAGTATAGTCATCATAAAATTTTCAAATGTACAAGCTTTATGCCAAGTCATTATGTTAGAGATATTAACCTAAATGTTGTGTCATCCTTTAGTGTTTTAGCGAATTTGATTATGTGTCTCAATCGGATATATTACTAGTTTGAATCAATAACATTTCTATTTCAAAAAAAAAATAAAAAAATCTTCAACCTTAAGAAAAGTTTAAAATCAAAGTTTCAAATTTCAATCACCAGTTTGAAGGGAGAAAACAAAAAAAAAGAAAGAAAAGGAAGAAATGCTTTAATTGCACCCTTAGATGTTTTTCCAAAATAAGGAGCGATGTTTTTCCTAAATAAGAACCGAAAACCAGGTTAGTAATTTGAATGAACATTAATCATAACTAAAAAAGTCATTTCATCAAACCGGAGTTAGTGCCTCTAGTAATGAAAAAAGTGTATAATGTGAGTGGGAAGGCAAGCAAAAGCGGGCCGACAACATCTAAGTAGTAAAAATATAATTCACATATCATGTTAAAATAAAAGAAAAAAAAAATTTATTTGCCAATTTATCTTTGCAAATTTTGAGATGAGTTAAGGATTTTAAAATACCTCAAAGTGCATGAATGAATAATTTTTGCCACCACCTTACTCAACTATTTAGGTAAAGTAAAGTTTACAAAAAAAAACTTTAGATATGTTTGATTATATTTTTTAAAATAACTATACATTAATATTATTTTCCTTATAAAATTTTTGCTTCATATGAATTTGATGGATGTTTTTATGATGTTTAGACTCGATATTGATACGGCATTGTTGGATGCATTACGTCAAACCACAACTCTTGATGGCATGCAAGTGGTCAACCATAAAGGCTACCGACCCTGAAGTCGATTTCCTAATTTTATGGAGTTTTTTTTTTTTTATATCTAAACAGTTTTAGTTACAATGTAGTAAATTGTTCTCAATAGAAATTGAACTCGGGACCCCTCCTTTTCTTATGTCCTATTTTTATGAAATGTTGAACACTCTACTACGTGAACTAGGCATGATGGATTGATTTCTTATAATTCAAGAATATAATATATACAATATATGTATAGCAGTACAATATACATATCTCTCTCATGTTTAGATGGATGATGATTATATAGGATGATTTGATTAAAGACCTTTGGAAACAATATCGAGAAATTGACTCTCCATTATTTTTTAGCATGACTTTGACAAAAATAACATTCTTGTTTTCTTGCAAATTAAGAGATAATGTAAATATATGAAATAAAAAATGATATTTTGATTTGAAATAGGTTATTTTTCAAGAAAAACATGGGGAAAATTAGAATCACAAATTTTAAATTATTTGATGTCTTTTAACCAAATATTTCCATTGAATATTCAAATACATATTCGACAAACGACACTAGCTAGCATTGAATCAGGCCTTTAAATGTCGATGTTCATCAGACCCTATTCAACCATTTAAAAAAGGCACAAATTTTGAGACCCTTTTTCTCATATCCATCTAAACAAGTTAATGGACAAAAATCATTATTGTTCAAAAGCTATATCAAATCTATCGTTCCATGAGCTCCTTGAAGTCATCTTGATCTAGATTTATTTTGGTTGATTTGATTAAAAGACCTTTTGAAAGCCTAATATCAAAAATTTGATCCTTCGTTATTTTTTGGCATGAAGTTGGCAAAAATACTATTCTTATTTTGTTGCCTTCTTTTTAAGAGATAATGTAATTACAGAAACAAAAAAATGTTTTTTTTTTGTCTAAAATAGATCCCTTTTTCAAGAAAATATATGAAAAATGTTAAAATCACAATATTGAATTATTTAAATGCCTTTTAACGATCCTTGTCCATGTGCCCCTATATAGTAACATTTTAAAAATGAAGGACATAAGGAGGAGGAGTCCCAATAGGGACATTTTCTCAATATAATAAAGTGTTTAACTATAAAAAAAAAAATTATTTCATTCATTTCTTTCATTTGGGAACATTGTACCCTTCTACTTAACCAAAAAAAAACAACAACTACTCACTCGTAATCAAGTCACATATTTGAATACTCGGCATTGTAAAGATCTAGCGAAGTTGATGAGAGTTAGCCATATCATAGATTAGTAAGACTTGGTCGAGAGATAAAATGGAGTTGCGGAGCTATGGACTTCAAACGTGGAAAATCTTTTAATTTTATATTTATCTTTAATTGTTGCATCTTATCTTTTATTTTTAGATAATTAGTGGAGCAAATTTAGGAATCTACTAAAGCAACTAGCATACCGCGTTCTTCCCCATTATTTTTGTATTTAAAGCCTCGTAATTATAGCTGAGGAGGAAGAAAATTTGTAGAATTATCTCTTTGTCAAACAAACAACCCCAAGGAGTTTATCATTTGGAGATCTATGGAGGAGAGACTAAAAAATTTGGAGATCCATGTCGGCAACATCCAAGAAGACATGGCTAAGATGTTTGCTAAGTTGTAAAACTTCATCGAGTCTACGAGATTCAAGGGGAGAAGTCGTAAGCGAAGAAGCTATCAAGCGAGGATAAGCGAACCGAGAAAGAGCTTTGCAGCCAATGTGCTCAAGTGTGGGAGGAAGGTTTTGGTTGGATCTAATGAAATCGACAAGATCTCCATGGCCAATTCAGGCAAAACATTGAAAAACCAATCAAGGATGGTTTGTTATATAAACCAACTAAAATTCATACACACGATCTCATACCTGCGTCGAGATAGAGAGACCCGAGGCGAATGGAACATCATCATTATGACTATATTAAGCGAAGGAGTATGACAAAGGCTAGGCTACCGGCAAATCCATGGATGAGGAGGATCTCGTGTGCTTAGGCTCCTTCACGCAGGAAATGCGAGGGTATACATAAAGTAATGCATTCAAAAAAAAAAAAAAGCGATGTGATGATAGTAGTTGTGCGATTTCCACACGCAAACCCGAGGACAGGTTTAACTTTTAGGGAGGGGTAATGATAAGAGTTAACCACGCAAGACTTAGTCAGGAAGAAAATGGAGTTACGCACTCAAAAGTGGAAGAATTGTTAATTTTATATTTTAGTTAATTGTGCATTTTTTTCTTTTATTTTTTAACAAGATGGTAGTGGAGTTGATGGAAGTAGATTTAGGAATCCACTATATCCACTAGCATGCACATTTCGGTTCTTAGTTTTGTATTTAAAGCTTCATAATTATAGAAATTGAACAAAAGAAGAAATTTGGTAAAATAAAATAAAAAATTTCTAATTATCTGTTTGTCAAACAAACAACCCCCGACGGTTTTATGATTTGGTATCACAGCCTCATTCTAAATGGCAACCCACAAGGAGACTCAAAACTTTGGAGATCCATGTCAACAACATCCAAGAAGTCATGACTAAGATGTTTGCTGAGATACAGAAGCTGTCAGAGTCCCTGAACAACCACTCATCGAGTATTGAGGGAAAGTTTCAACTAGGAGAGAAAAAAAAATGAGATGAAAGGAGCGAAAGAGATGGTATTGATGAAGCTATAGAAGAGACTTCTAGTCGATGTGCTCAAGTGTGAGAGAGTGAAGGTTTGTCTAGATCCCAATAAAGTCAATGAAATCTCCAAGGCCAATTCCAAGCAAAATATTAGAAAACTAGTCAAGTATGTTTTTGTTACAAGGAAGCCAACTAAAATTCATTCACGATCTCATGCATGTCGGAAGAAGGAGGCCAAGCGAAATGGGCATCACTATGGTTATATCAAGTGAAAGGGTACGACGAAGGCTACGCTGCCAAACAAAATCATGTGGATGAGGAGGATACATGTGCTTAGACGCTTGCTTAGTAAATACAAGGAATCAAGGAAGATTGACAAGCATAGGGTGGGAGTCATACAGTTTCCATCTTAAACCTTGGGGACAAGGTTCAACTTTTAGGTAGGGGTAATGATGAGAGTTAGCCACATCACCATTGGCAAGACTTGGTCAAGGAGAGAAAATGGAGTTATGTAGTTGTAGACTTCAAACGTGGAAGAATTTTTAATTTTATATTTATCTTTAATTGTCACTTTTTTATCTTTAATTATCTCTTTATCAAACAAACAACCGCAAGGGTCTTATCAAAAGTACTACATAAAAGAATCCAAATTTTCTACTAATTAATTTTCCAACAAGGACGCACACTTGCACTATTTTGAGATTGTCGGACCTTGCCATGAGAACATCTGCACTATGAATTCTTGAAATGTGAGTAAAGTTAAATCTCAAAAATATGTGTTACTTAATTTTAGGGGGAAGAAAATGAAAGAAAGAAATAATAGAGCATATTGTAGAAATTTCTACTATCTCCAACAACCCTCAACATAAAAACTCTTCATTTTTCCAAATAGTGGACTTTCTCCTTTATCTTTAGTCGTTGGATTTCGACTACAAAAACATAAATCAAAGCATCAATTTGAGTTTGACAAAAACATAACAAATCTAAGCCAAATTCCTCAACACATTTTTGAAGAGAATATAATATTTTATCAGTCAATATCAATAGAGCATTGGCCAGAATTCTCAACATACAACTAAACATCAGTTAGAAAAAGGTATATGAAACCATGATGCTTCTGATAAGCGTCAACAACAAGCATCACAGCCTATCCCATTGTAGGATAAATAAAGAGCTTTTCAAAAGCGTCGAGGGATTAAACATCATAATTTTAGATTTTCTTTAGTAGTGCACCTATATGAAAACGTTTTTAAGATTATCACACATCATTTTGAGCATTAATCACCACCCTTGAGTATCAATCATAGCTAGGGAAAATGTTTTTAAGATTGCATATATATATGAGTTGGAATAACAAAAAGATGCATTTAGGTTAGGTTTAGTTTATAGAAAGTACTTAGTGAAATAAAACTGATGAAGAAGAAGCTACAAAACAAAAATCTAATGAAATCAAAAAAAATTGTGTGGAAGAAGTTATTTTCTAAAAGAGTATGAAATGTTAGAATCAGCAATTTTTAACTATTAATGTCTTTAACCAAATATTTATTCCACTTCCTTCATGTTTACCCATAGATAATATTTCAAAATAAAAGAACAAAGAGATAGAGGATTCTTATCTGGAAGCACAATAAAAGATTTTACTAAGATTTGTAAACTAAAGTATGAATAATAAAAAAAAAACTCAAATATTTCATTCATTTTCTCATCGTAGTTAAAACCCATAAGCAAATCCTGAACACAAATCCTTCTAATTTTTTAACTAAAAAAAAAAAAAACAGCTACTCACCTATATCCAAGTCACTATTCATACTCAAACATTTAAAAGTGGATCAAAACCCAAAGTATCACATAAAGGAATCCACCTTCATAAAGATTTGTCTAATTAATTTTCCATATATAAGTAAATACACTGTACTTATTTTAGATTTATTAAACCCGCTATAAGAACATCTCTGATGAAGACCTTTAAATTATACCTGTATTTTATAAATATTAATAAAGTAAATGTATTTTTCCAACTGATGCCAACAGAAAAATGGATAAAACCCAAATTAATTCCCAAGAGTTGGTTGGCAAAATAGTAAATATCATTATGACCCAGCGGTCAGTAAAACAGTTATACAGGTAGAATATTATACAAAGGTAGAGAACAACAAGAAGAAAGGAACAGGCTGTGGTTAGTATGATGGGGATCCATTACTTGTTAGTATCCCATCAATAATGAACACTAAGAGGTGAGTGAGTCAACAGATCTACTATCCACTATCTATATGGAAGGAAAGTATGACACTGTATGGTTTGAGTATGTTGGAAATTCCAAACCTTTGCTTATGTTTGATAGAAACACTTAACTTTGTAGTACATGACTTAATAATGGTCAGATTTTGGGTGTTATTTATTGTGCTTTAATGACTGATTGGGCTTGTATTCAACTGATGAATTTTATATAAAAGAAACACAGTTTAGATGAGATGTTGTCAAAATTTCCAAAACTAATGTTTTGAAATAAATAAGAACTCATTTAAAGGGAGTCATCCAAATTATGATTTTAGTTGGAAAGAACCCAAAAGGTAACCTAAAATTATAGAATAAAATTACAAATAACCCAGTCTAAGTCCATGTTTTGAGATTGAAGAAACATGTGGGCTTGTTCAAGTTATTCTCCTGCTTGGCACAATTTAAAGTTTGAAATTAAGAAATATTTCACCCATCCAAAATGAGGATTCTAATTTCAAAACTAGAACTTCCAGAGAAAAATTTTCCTAAAGAATGTATTCAAATTCCTTGATCCTCAATAAAACGGAAATCTATCAAAGTGAGCCTATTGTAGAAATTTCTGGTTCCATTAAAATAGAGTAACCATCATTTTATAATACATCTTGAAATAAAGGCTCTTTAATCTGGATGGATTCTAATTGGTGGGCTGAACTTTTATACCATAAATATTCCAACTAAGCACATGAACCAGTTTCAAATGATGAGCAAGACTCTGAATCATCCATATTGTTATCATTGTAAACTAGGTAAACAAACCAATTTTTGGTAATAAAAATGTCATAACTGAGTTAGATGATTCAAATGATGATCCTGTCTCATGAACAAAATGAGATTTATAGATGAAACAATGGACTTCAAAGCAATATGTTAGATGTTGAACTTATTAAAATTTTGAAAATACAAGTTTGATCCGCTGGTGAGGATGATTTTCATGTCTTTACTAGAACTTAAAACATTCATAATGTCTCTTATATGGCTTTCCTTATCTCTATGTTTAATCAGAGCTATTTCTTATAAAGAAATCAGCTAAGTGGAATGAAATCAATCCAAACATAAGAGTACATGGTGAAACTGTACACTGATAAGATCATGATAGAGTTTCTATAATGAACTAATCACATGAACTGTAAATACAGCATGTTTATATATGAATCAGGTAAAGATAGTGATAAATGTGACACTATCCGATAAGGCAAGGAATAATGGTCTCAAATATCCCATATGAATACATGTGATTGTAATTATCCATGTATATGAGATATGGTTTGATATCTCTAACTCCTCGGATAAAAACCATTAAGCTCGACATTGTCTCGCTATGTTCCTGTAGTAGATGGATAAGTAGGCATGCCTATTAGGATACAGATGCGTAAACATACAGATATAATGGTTCCATTTAGGTCATTACTAGCCGCTCCAGTTTGGGTCATACAATACGTAATAGATAGAGATCACTGCTCAGATAAAGTATAGTACCTCGTACATAGCCAGCTTCTTTCCCATATCCACTTCTTTGGAATATGCCAACATGACATAAGATGAGATGAAATTTTTGGAATGTTTATAAATGGCGTGAAACATGAAAATGATATGAAATGCAATATGTAATTAAATTATAATGATATGAGAAGTAATATGTAATATGAATAAAATGTTATGAAGTATTGTTACGATCGTTATAATGGTCATCCATATATTTATAGATCTCAATGTTGGCAAAGCTTAGCACGGTGTTATCTGTAGTATCGAAAGGAGATGTCCGTGATATTCCGCATATAGCAGGGCCAACATAACTGTAGGAGTCCACCACATGTAGGTTTGACTCGATTTTGTAAATGTAAATGTAAGATTTTGGAGACAAGGTAAATGTAAAGCGCCGCTAAATGGGACTCGGAATATATGCTGTGACATTGTAAATGCTTACTATGGTGGATGTATATGAAATTTTTTGTAAGTTTATATTTTCAAGATAATTGTTTAGAATTATATAAGTTAACAAATTTATAGTTCTCAGATTTGTGACACTTTCCTAACACAGGTTGTCAGGCCACATCTGCATTATAAATTCGTTGAACTGTGAGTAAAGTTAAATCTCAAAAAATATGTGTTACGGCTTTAGGGGAAGAAAATCAAAGAAAGAAATAATAAAGCATATTGTAGATTGGGACAAAGCATATTGTAGAAATTTCTACCGTCTCCAACGACCCTCAACATAAAAACTCTTCATTTTTCCATATAGTGCACTCTTCTGCCTAGTAGCTGATTTCGACTACAAAAACATAAATCAAAAGCATCACTCAGCTTGACAAAAACAAAGAACAAATCTAAGCCAAATCTTCAACACATTTTTTAAAGAGAATATAATATTTTATCGCCAATACGAGAGCACGCCGTAAGTCTCAACATACACCTAAACATTAGTCAGAAAAGGTATATCAAACCATGCTACTTTTTGCATCAACAATACGTCACAACTTATCCCATTGTAGGCAAAATAAAGAGCTTTTCTAATAAAGGCCGAGGAATTGAACATCATAATTTGAGATTTTCTTTAGTAGTGCACCTATATGAAAATGTTTTTAAGATTAGCACACATCATTTTGAGCATTAGTAACCACTCTTGAGTATCAATCATAGCTAGGGAAATGTTTTTAAGATTAGCGTGGGCACACACACACACACACACACACACACACACACACACACACACACACATATATAGTATATATATATATATATATATATATATATATATATATATATATATATATGAGTCGAATAACAAAAGGATGCATTTAGGTCGATTTAGTTTATGAAAGTACTAAAAGAAAGAAAATATGATGAAGAAATAGTTTCCAAACAAAAAATCTCAACGGAAATAAAAAATAATGATGAGTTGAAATAAATAAGATGAGTTTGAAGTGGGAAATTTTAAAAATATATTAGGTTTAGCTCTATTTTATTTTTATTCATTTTTCTTTTCTTCTATTTTTCCTTTGCATTTTCCCCGAATTTTGTGAGAACCAAACATATGGAAGTTTCTTATTAAATAGTCGTTTTTTTCCTCCAATACACATTTTAATTAAAAGTACTTTTTAAATAAATACAACTTAGTCTCCTTCCTTATTTTCAAAGTCTCTTCACTTTTCTTCCAATTTCTTTCTTCCCAAACCCAAAAAACCTTCTCCTTTTCGGGGCTTCCCATTCTCCTTCAAGCTCTTCTACAATTTCTTTTTCCTTTGTACTCTTCTTCTCTCCTCCTTTTCCTCTTGTTGTTTAAGACAATCCCTTCAAATATGCCCTTAACAAAATAAGGACCTCAAGATCCAAGGCCCTAAGATAGCCAAGTGGCAAAAACTAAGGGGTTGCTTAATAGAGTTCATGAGTATAGTGAACAATAAAGTGAAACGAAAGTGTGAAAGTTAGTGAAATGAGAAGAACTTTATTGAAGAACAAATAAGATTCCTAAAAGTGTCCAAGATGAACATGATCTCGCTCAATCCAAAGTAAATCCGAAGAATCTCAAGTGACCGAGGGTAAGCAACAAAGCTGAAAACAAACTCCCTTAAAATGCAAAATAAAATCCCGAATCTCCAAATGGTCTGCAAGTAGTCAAAGAATCAGTGTCGGGGTTGAAGGACACAAAACCACTAATAGTACGAATAAAATGTTGATTACGACTCATAACAAACGATTTTAAGGGTTAATCTAGAATTTTGTTCATGGAAGCAGTTGTTCATAATTCTAGCTATTGTCTAAAGACATCCATCTCTCTTTGCTATTGTATAAAGACGAGGGTCTTACATGATGCCATTTTTCCTTTTTGGGTGTTACCCCATGTAGTTGAAGTAACACAATAGGTTGACATGGTTCATTCATGGGCAAAAAGCATTGGCGGGGTTGGCAACCTAAAGTCCAAAATTTCTTTTATTTATTTATTTATTTGGTAAAAAACAAAGTTGTTTATAAATGATGTTCGTACAACTTTTCAATTGATTGGGATTTGTTAAATGTGGTGTTACTTAAGCAATTCTTGTATGCATAGACACACATCTCTTTCTACATAAAAAGGCATGTTTAGATTACCAACTAAGCTAACAAATATGTGAAATATTGTTTCTTAACCATGATGAGAAATAGTAATAGGATCTATTAGTTTTTGAAAAAAAAATTTGTGTTAACATGTTGTTTATATGATTTTAGTTCAGATAGCATTATTATTATTTTTCTAAAGACAGTTATTAAAACACCTAAAAGAAGAATGCGGTCGTCTTTTGGAAATCAATTAAAAGACTTGTTCAAAACTTGGGCAAAGTAAAGTTAAAAGTATAAAAAAAAGATGAAGATGAGAAAACTTGACATAGGGAAGCTTGAAGATCAGTGGCACTCATTTGATTTATCTTTGGAAGTGAAGAGTTCATTTCTATTGGACTCAATTTTTAAGTTTTATACGAAAAATGACACCTATTTATTTTATGAAACCATGAATCATTTGGGAATGATGCAAGGAACATCATATTTTTGGATCTACGAGCAATAGACTTAATCGTACATTCTCAAAATAATTATTAGGGCGTCTTATTTCTTTTTCTAAATTTCTTTAATTTTGGCATAATACGTGTGTAGTGATGCTTTTCATGGACGGTATGATCTTTTGCATCAGGCACAAATCATGGAACTTTTAACATGTCTTTTAATTTAATATTTATATATTTTAAACAAGGGCTAAAATAAGATTATAGGAAATAACTAATATAATTAATTAACTAAAATTATATTAGTTAGTAATATTATGAATCAAAATAATATTATTAAGATATCTAAGAAGATCTAAATTTCTAACATTTAATTATAACTAAGTTTCAAACATTATATAACTAAATTTTAAAGACTTGAAAGCAAAACATAGGTTGCAGGGTTCTGAGGCTCTAATTCAAAAGAGAACTGCGCCCATTTCCCAATTTCCATGTCACCATGAACTCACATGTGCTCAAAGAAGGTAGTCATCCAACCCACGTCAGGATGGCAAGGCATCTTATTTATAAAATTTCTTGCCTCTTCCAACCTTCCAGCTCGACACAGTAGATCAATGATGCATGTGTAGTGATGATCACATATCTGGTAATAAAGATTTTTTTCTCTTCTCTTACTACTACCCCTACTTTACCTACTGTTACCTTAGCTAATGGTTCTCAAACTGTGGCTAAAGGTATTGGTTTGGCGGCTTACCAATTTATGGAACTGTAACACCTCAAATTATACCTTGACAGTTTTATAACATGTTTAGGGTATAATAAAAGTAAATGTATATTTTTCCGGAATAAAATAATGCTAAAAATAAAATAAGAAAAATTCAGAATTAATACAAGAGTTAAGGGAAAATTAGTAATTTACCACAATTTTGTAATCAAGGATCATAATAATACAAGAAGATATTATGCCAAAGTAGGATTTTGATAAGTTAAATTGAGAATAAAATGTTCAAGAACCAAAAGGGAAAAGGGTAAATTGTATAAGGCCAAACACGCCTTAATGAATGAAAATATCTCATTTTGGCCCAAAATGATAGGGCAAAAATCGTAAAGAGGAGCAAAGCAGAGAAAGAGAGAAGAGAAGAAGAGAGGAAGAAGAAGAGAGGAAGAGAGGAAGAGGAAGAGGAAGAAGAGGAGAAGAAGGGAAGAAGAGAAGTTCAAGGATAAAAGAAAAGCAAAGGTATGGATATGTAAGGAATTTTGGTATGGATTTTGGTATGAATTTTTGTATGGATACTTGTTTGAAGGTTTGGAATGCCTCTTTTTGTGTAGAATCCTTGTTTGGAATGGTTGTTTAGTTTGGTTGTGGTCCTTAATAGAGGAAAATTTTCTATAGAGAAAATGTTGGGTTTTAGGGGAGATGTCCGTTTTTTTTAAACCCATGTTTTTGTTTTGGTCATAACTTGGCCATCACTCATCCAAATTGAGTTATTCAAAATTCTAGGTAAACTAGACATCTAGAAGAACAAATATCCTCGAAATAAGTGTATCCAAATTTGGACCTTGAAAATTCGTCAAAGTGAAACTCTGTTTCAGGTCAATTTTGGTTCATTTATGATACGTGCTTTTAGGTTTCGTAACGCTTTGCATTCGGGGCCATAAGTTAGGTAATACTTGAATATAATAGAACGAACATATCAAATGAGACGAACAAATAAAACGTTTAATGAAAAACATTTTGCAGAACCTATATCAGTATGTCTATGAGGAACTGCTTCGTAAAAAAGGTAATAAAATTAAAGCAATAAGTTGAAACCTATTTGCAAGACCGGGAATGATCAAGTATCAGGTCGTCCGAATCTCGAACCCGCCCTGCCTGGGTCGGCAATGGCGCGCTGCGGTGTGTGTGCGAACTGGGCACGAGCCAGGTCCCTCCCCTTCCACAAAACCGGGTGCCCCTTTTGGGGCCCAAACCCAACTACAGAAAGATATATACCATCTAAAAGTCTTGTTCATCCGACGCGGACAATGCTTTTCACAAGCGAACCTTGTTACCATTTTCAAGTGGTGATGTTTGGAGGCAATTTCTAATTCACTCCTTAATGGTTTTGAGCAACTTAATAGATAATCTTCATCTCCTCATGGAGGAGAACACATTCCCATGTGGACCCACTACAAGGAGTTTGTGGGACCCATTTTAATTTTAGCTCAAAGATAGCTAATTCCTAATGCTCAAACCCATTTTTTCCAACAATCCCCCACATGAATGAAATTGACTGAAAGTAATGCAAATGACGTGCTGACACTAAGAGAGAGTTCAATTGTAAATTTTCTATATAGAGGAAGGTAGCTTGTGGCCTTGAACCTTCCCTTGTAAAATGCTATCAGGGTTACTGATTGATTAGTCTACATGATGTCTTGAACTGTTCAATCATTTGTGTAAACCAAGACAATAGCATTCACGCATAATCTTTCCTGACACAGTTGGTTCTCACGATTGTGTTCATTTTGGCCCTGAACAATTCCTGGTTTCATGAGTGCTCCTAGAGAATTTAACCTTTATCATTCTCATATAATCGGCCCAGCTTCACCTGCTAGGTGACTTCTTATGGAAGGTATTCTGCTATACCCCACTTGTCTTTAACAAGATATAAGAATCATTAAAAGCGTGGCTTACCTTGTTCAACGCTGCAGGCATCACTATTCTGATTATAGGAACGAGTAGGAGATTTGTTCTCCATAGTGATCTTCAATGAGTCACACAAAATTTGGTCAGTTCCTTTGAACCTAGATCTTCGTGGGATCTCCAAATAAATAGGTCAGGGTTGCCATTCGGGCGACTCTTAGTGTATGTGCTTTAAACCCATTCCCCGATGATTTACTTACTTGCTCTCTCGGTCAAACCTTGGTTAATGGATCCGCACTGTTCTCTTGACCTTATGCATTCAATGGTCATAATACCATTAGAGAGAAGTTGTCTACTTATTATGTTCTACGAATAAGTCGAGACTTACCGCTATATATATGACTTGTGCTCAATTGCCGTATTGACTATCGCAATGAATGCATAGCGTGCACAAAGTTGTGGCCACATTCTGAATATCTTCTAAGAAATGACGGCTTCACTCTACTTCTTCTCACCAAATTTTTATCTAGTGAAATAAACTCAGATTCCATCTTCGATCTAGCAATGCACGCCTTAGAAGATTTCCAAGACACTGCTCCACCACCAAGTGTAAATAGATAGCCACTTGTGGACTTCGAGTCTTTGGTGTCGGATATCCAATTTGCGTCACAGTATCCTTCAAGTACTACTGGATATTTTGAGTAGTGCAATCCATAGTTTTTGGTGTATTTCAAATACCTCAAAACTCTAACTATTGCCTTCCAATGGTCCCACTGATTACTTGGTGGTCTACTAATTTGCCGACAAAGATAAGCTTTATAATCCTGGATGGGTACAGCCTATGACATACATCAGGATGCCAATTGCTTGTGCATATTCTTGTTGTGAAAGGCTTTTGCCATTAATTTTGGATAGATGTAGATTTACATCTACAAGTGTTCTCATTGGACTACTATCATCTTGTTTAAATTTCTTGAGAATTTTCTCAATGTAATGTGATTGAGATAATATTAGTCCATCTGAAGTTTTAGATATCCTTATCCCTAGTATAACATCGACAACACCTAAGTCTTTCATGTTAAACTTATTGTTGAACATTACCTTGGTAGTTTTAATGACTTCATTATTGCTACCCATGATGAGTATATCATCAACATAGAGACAAATAATGACAAACCCATGTTCGGTGTTCTTGACATATACACATTTGTCACACTTGTTGATTTTGAATCCATTTGTCATCATTACACTGTCATATTTCTCATGCCATTGCATTGGTGCTTGCTTTAATCCATAAAGGGATTTAACAAGCCGACAATGACACACCCCCACTGTAACGACTCGTACCAAATAATACAAGTTTTTAAAACGTTTGACTAAGTTTGACCAGGTTTGACCAATTAGTATGGGGCTAAGTTGACTTTTTCAAGGATGAATAATTTTGGGCTGAATTAAGACACCATTTCTGTAGGCCCTATCAATACGAGTTCATACACAGTCAACGTCAAAATCCGACTTACTGCAGAAAGCTATGGCCCCGGGAGAGTTCAAACAAGCCAGTGATTTTACAATGTCTAAGTACCCGCAGTTTTTACCTCGAAAATGACCCTAGGCTCTTTTTTTTTTTTTTATAAACCTAGTTTTGCGTGTCAATAGAACCCTAGCCCCAAAACACTATTTCAACTCCAAAAACCCTGTGAGAAATTAAACCCATGACCCCGAATCAATGCTTTGAACCGCTTTTAGGCCAACGTTTACCACTCGCTCATCATTGCTATTATTACCACGATACCTTCGATGTTGGGGGTCGTGGAGGTGGGGTGTCCCACGTTTATGAAGGATATATGGTATGGCATATCATTTGCCGAGGCTATAACCATTTCAATATTTATGGTTATGGTATTTTCATGATTATTTTTACGACATGATGTTTATACATTTTATGCCCAAATTTTATGTTGTGAATAAATTCAGGTTATAATTCTCTTAATGATAATTTCGGTTAAATTTTTTAGCATGAATTTCATATTGTTGACTCGGGGTATGCTCGGGGTTTTGTGAAATGATTTTAAACGGGGAACCTTGCGAAAGAGTGGACGTGAGGTCTTGAGATAAGGAATTTTCGAAAATAAAAACATTATTGTCCTTATAAATTATGCCACTCACTAAGATTTATTATCTCACGTTTTATTGTTTTAAACTGTTTCAGTCCGTAGCAAGCTCAGAGACTCCACTCCGCGCCAAATTTCTACATCACTCTTCGCGACACCGCAAAGATTCTATCTTATCTATTTGTCTTTATTGACTTATTTATCTTCATTTGTACCCCTAAATTCGCAAACACTCTTAGAATGCTCTGATCTTAGTATTGAACTCATATGAGTTTTTATTATGTGTGTTTGTGGTTATGACCTACAGTGAGATAGGTCGGTTGTGGATTTGAGTTGTTGTGTAGAATCTTTATATATATTGAGGTATTATATTAATGCATGTGTCTACTTTCTTTCTTAAAGTGGTTCCATTGATATCCCCTAGGATCGTATTAATGGGACTTCACTAAAGTGACCAATCGGGAAATCCCAGAGGGTATCCCAATGGTCCTCGTCACCCACCCCTTCCAAATAAGGGGGTGTGCCGGCCACTCCACTTAAATCCCCAGCCGTTACCTCTAACGACTAGAAATTCCTGTGAAGCGAGGCCGTATTGCTTGCTTAAACCTCGTATAAAAAATTTTCCTTTTCTTCACTTATGATTTTGTAAAATCTCGGCAACATGTTAGCTGCATAAATGACATATTCCAAATCCTGTATACACAAATTTACACTTTCCTAAATATGGCAACCAGCAATATTCTTACAAAAGAGCCTCAGGCTCAATACATTTTCACCAAATACACTATGTACATACATATGTTCCATTATACAAATTCAAAGTATTTTCTTACATAATATTATTAATTACAGCACATGTACAAATTGTCAGGAGAATCCTAATCTGCTCCAGCCATCTCGAGTGCCCGTACCTAGAAAATAGCTTTAAACACGAAAATAATGAGCTAAACGAGCTCAGTGAGTGTATGCTTTATTAAAATGTTTTGCTTTTTCCGGAAAACATCTCAAAACTGTAAAACTCTCTTTTACAAATATTTTCCAGAAGCCTTGCTTACTTACTTTGCTTAAAAGTTTCTAAAACTTTTCTCAAATAACTTGCTTGCTTTGCTTTGAAAGTTTATAAAAACTTTTCATAAATCCCTTGCTTGCTTGCTTTAAAAGTTTCTAAAACTTTTATAAATCTCTTGCTTTAAAAAGTTTCTCAAACTTTTTATAAACACGGGAGCCTAGGCTCAACCGCATGCTTTAAAAATAAAATGGGAGCCTAGGCTCAACCGTTTGCTTTAAAATCACCACGGGAGCCTGGGCTCAATCGATCGTTTTGAAATCAAAACGGGAGCCTGGGCTCAACCGTTTGCTTAAAACAAACACGGGAGCCTGGGCTCAACCGTGCACCAATGGTTGATTTTTCAAACTGTATATCATGCTTATAAATCATCAACCACTGGAGGCCTTCCGCTTACTGCACTTCTAGGAACACCGGAGCTCGGGCATCGACCGTGCTCTGGAAGGACATGGGTCCGTGATCACCTAGGTGGAAGGGCCCTGGCAATACTTCACTCCACCTTCCAGAATATGGTGGAATTGACCGGGTCACCATCACCATAATTTAGTTAGAGCTCTTAACCTTTTATACTTCAAGACGTACACGGTCTCCTTTAAATGCATGATGGCGAACTAAAGTTTGTCGACCAGCAAAACTAAAATGCATGTACGAGATCCCAACACCACTGCACTCCATCTGAACATGTTCTGACTCCAGATGCTTATAAAACTAGATTTTAGTTAGGCCTGTTTTCGAAAATATTCTCTTTGCTTACTCTTGAAATATGGTTTTTACTACTCAAAACCATTTGCTTGCTTGCTTGCTTGAAACATGGTTTAATAATTCAAAACCATTGTTTGCTTTAAATATGGTTTGATAAATCAAAACCATTTGCTTGCTTACTTGCTCTTTGAAATATGGTTTTACAATTTAAAACCATTGCTTGCTTTAAATATGGTTTAAATCAAAACCATTTGCTTGCTCTTTGAATTATGGTTTTACAACTCAAAACCATTTGCTTGCTAAACTCATTTCTTGCTTTACAATATGGTTTAAAATCAAAACCATGAAATACCAGTGTAAAACAGTTTATAATAATACACTAGTATTTGAAAAATAGGTTTAGAACACTCACCTTTTCTTCTTACTAAACTTGAGCACGATTCCACAATTTTCCCGCCTTTGCTTTTAGCCTACACACTCAAACGAATAGGGCGAACACATTAATCACCTATGTATAACGTAACTTAACATACTTCGCAAGACTTAGTCCTTTCAGCCAAAGATATCACCAGGCGAAGCAAAGCGTGAGGCGGCACGAGAATGCGCTACGTTTTCATCGAGTTCCAATCTTATTTGAACCTCTCTTAATTATTTGATAAGGTTCCCATACTAATGGAGTATGAATTTAGGCTTAATTATACAAAAATACAACATTCTGGGCATTTTGGGCACACTGTCTGGTCTGACTTGAATCGGTACGGTACAGTTTGATACGTTGGGAACATGCCCAGTGCAAGCTTGGATTTATCTTAGAGTGGTTGAGAAGCCTGGCTGGGGTGTCTTAGAATCACGGCTTCAATTTGCCCATATTTGTTATTTTTTTTTGCATGTTTAGTACCAATTCTCCTCATCTCTTCCCGTTCAGCAAGACCTCGAGAATCATCATGGAAATCTGTCAAAACAACTTCCTGACCTTGAATTGGTGATTTGGAACTCATACTACAAAACCACAGGTGAAATCTTATGAATTCAACGAGTCACCAATTCTTTATAAAACCATATAAATATGATGATTCCATGTTTATTTTCCACCAATTGGGGTTTTACCCACATAACCCCAACAAAATCTAAGGTTTGGGTGATCTCTTCCAAAACCCTAAACAAAGGAGGAACAATTCTCCAAACCAAAACCCTAGGAATCCAAAATACACTTGATTCCAAGACAAAACATACCTTTTTTATCTCCTTCTTCTCCTTCTCCTTCTTCTTCCTCTTCTTCCTCTTCCTCCTCTCTTCTTGTCACCAAAACGTGGAGCCCTAGCAAAAATGCATGAGACCAAATGAATTATTTTGTTTGTCTCCCCACATTTATAGTCTCATATTTTACTTAATCATAAGTGGGTCCTCCATTTTTCCAAAATTGCACTTTAACTTTTGTTATTTCTATTATGGCCCATCTCTACTCATTTAATGATTTTCATATCCTTTTTGTGAATTTACATCTTTACCCTTCTTTTAGTACGACATTTCGGTTTCATAACTTTATGATTTTCCCAATTTCATCTCCAAGATACCACAATGTGACACTTGGTGCTCGTATACGCCTCTACAGTTACATGTACTGTGTACTCTCTCGGGACGGGGCGTTACAGACAAACTTTCTTTCTTGACCTGGAACAATAAACCCCTCGGGTTGTTCCATGTAGATTTCTTCATCCAATCACCATTTAAGAAGGCTGTCTTTACATCCATTTGATGTATCTCAGATTGTGTATAAATTTGCCAATAGCTAGTAACATTTTGAATGGATGATATTCTTATTCTTGGTGAATTGGTATCAAAATAGTCGAAGCACGCTTCTTTTGCTTGTAACCTTGCGATAACTTGATGGCCTTATATTTATCAATAGATCAAATCTGCTTTCATTTTCTTCTTGAATATCCATTTATATGCTAGAGGTTTTGAACACAGTGGAAGATCGCTGGATTCCACGTGATTTTGCAAGATGGATTAAAAAAAAAAACTTTGACATTCTTCATCGTTTATAGCCTCTTTCCAATATGGAGCTTCAAGGCTCGACATTGCTTCCTTAAAGCTTTGAGGCTCATCTTATAACAAATACGTTAGAAAATCTGGACCAAAAGATTTTGACATTCTAGTTCTTTTGTTGTGTCTAGGAACATCATCATCTTATTGGCCTTGACTACTGCCTATTGCAGTATCATGAGTTCTTTTACTTGAGTTCGACTCCTGTGTGGATTTGTAAGGAAATACATTTTCAAAGAAAGATGCATTCATTGATTCGATAATAGTATTAGCATGCATATCGATAATTTCTAATTTATGAATCGAGAAGAAAGCGATACCTTACTATTATGTGCATATCCAATGAAAACACAATCAACTATTTTAGTCTATTTAGCTTTTTTAGGTGTGAGTACGCCACTTTAGCGGACACCCACACTTTTAAGTATTTGTAAAGAGGTCTTTGACCTTTCCACCTTCGTAGGGGATTTATTGGTTTTCTTGTGAGGTATTCGGTTGAGAATATAATTTGCGAGAAAAGAATTGCTTTCCCATAAATTTACAGGAGTAGTCCATAACTTAGCCAGTAATGCATTCATCATTTCTTTTAAAGTTCTGTTCTTACGTTCAACAACCCCATTTCCTTTGAGAATTGAATAGAAGTCAAATAGTTTGGTGTATTATACCATGTTGTAAACAAAAATACCAAAAGGTGCTTCATATTCACCACCTACATCACACTTCTTATCACCTTGATCTTCCACATCAAGTTGGTTTCTCACCTCATTCTTGAAATGTTGAGAAACAATTTCCAATGCCTCATCTTTACTTCGCAATAAGTAAACATAACGTACCTTGTGCAATCATCAATTAATGTGAGGAAAATATTTCTTTTACCTCTCTTATTTGAATAAAATTTCAGATCACGAGATATCTGAATGTATTAATTCTGAGGTTTACTCTTGCTTTCAATTGAATGGAAATAAGTTCTTATAAGTTTAGATTCCACACAAATCACCAGCGTTATGATTTGGATACATTTTAAATTTAGGCAAACATTCCATATTGATTAATCTCATAATGTATCATAATTAACATGTTCTAGTCTACCATACCCACATTTGAGTGAAGCATATAAGCAAAGAGCGTCTTCTTATTTAATGTATTCTTAGTAGAATGCAACCAGTCATTATATTCATTTTGAAAGAGCCCATTGCTCATGTACCCTTCCCCACATCCATTTTTTGATGAGGATGAAGTTGTATGCGAGACAAACACCAACTTGAAGCCTTCTTACTTTCGACAATGATCAGACACTAGATTCTTTCAAATTTCTAGCACATGCAACACATCATTGAGATTAAGTTCCTTGCCCGATGTCATCTTCAATACTACCTTCCCTTGGCCTTCAACCTTGGAAGAAGAGTTGCCCATAAAGAGTTGTTCTCCATTATCTATGGTTTGATATGATGAGAACATCTTCTTATCTGAGCAAACATGACGAGTAGCCCCTGTGTCCACCCACCATTCCTTAGTATTGCTACCAATGAAGTTCACCTCGGAGACTATGGTACGAGAGTTGTATGGGAACCCAGTCTACTTCAATCACACATTCACTTGAGAGTTTCTTCTTTGGATTCCCACTTGTTCCTTACGACTATGACGGAGTCCTTGCACCCAGGTGCCGCTTGCTTGTTGCACACATAGCACCCCAGCGTTTGGAATTTTTAATTGAGTGGACCTTGCTTCAGGGCCGTTGCTATTGTGCTTCCTCTTTCTTGTTATTGTGGGAGTGCGCGCTTGTTCAAACATTGGCCTTGGATTCCATGATGGCCGCGCTGCCTTCTTCTCAGATGCGGTTGTCTTCCTACATTCTCGGCCTCCTGATCAAGTCTTCAAGTCTCATTTCCTTCCACTTATGCTTTAGGTAATTCTTGAATTCTTTCCATAGGGGTGGCAATTTTTCAATAATTGCAACCACTTGGAAGGATTCACTAAGAGACATCCCTTCTACATGTATGTCATGCAAAATCACTTGTAGATCTTGAACTTGGCTGATCACTGTCTTGGAATCAAGCATCTTGTAGTCTAGGAATTTTCACACTACAAACTTCTTGAGCCCTACATCCTGAATCTGCCTGTTTTTGTCGAGTTCCCGCAGTTCTCTTGCGGTATTGGCGCAATACACATTATACGAGTGTTGTCCAAGCCATTAGGGAGAATTAGTTGCAACGCACAAGAAATCGACATGCTTCCCATGCTTCCCATAGCAACAACCACTTACTATCGAGTTTCATTTTCGCCCCGATGCGAGAGCATCTTGAAGAAGCGGGCGGAATTAAGGTGGTCGAGAGTAAAGCGGCATCTTTTGTTGCCACTTTTTGAATTCTGTCCATTAAACTTTTCCGGCTTCTCTCCATGACTCATAGTCATTGGTGCCATAACAGGCATTGGAGGAGGCACCACAGTAGGAGTAGAATTAGTAGCCATTCTACTAAACTAAATTTTGTTTGTAGAAACAGTCTATTAAAATTTAAAAAATATGACTTTGCCAAATTATGAGCAAAAATAAAACCAATATTAAATCAAAGTGGCTACTGTTCACATAAACAGTATATTAAAATTTTAAGAAATAACTTAACTAAGTTCTGAGCAAAAAAAAAATATTAAAACAAATATATTATCGTTTTTGTAGAATTAAGCGAAAAACAATGTAAAAACAAGCGATTATACTAACGAGTTCTGTAACTCTTATAGGGCTGGTACGAATATTGGCTGCCATAAGCAGAAGCGACGTTTTTGTAGAAGATATATGTAAAAAAAATAAACCTATTTGTCTTAAGATTGTTAGGTAATACTTGAATATAACATAACGAACATATCAGATGAGACGAAAAAATAAAACGTTTAATGAAAAACAGTTTACGAGAACTATATCGATATGTCCTATGAAGAAGCATTTTGCGAAGCGAGAATAAAATTTAAAGCAATAAGTTGGAACACACATTTCGTGTCGGGAATGATCAAAGTCTTGTGTTTGACCACTGATCTCCTTAAGACAAATTATTGCCTAGCGGTGGTGCTTCGAGTTATTGGCAGATTCATGCTCGGGATAAAATAATCTCCCGACCACGAAAGAAAGCACTTCTTTTGTTGTTTGTCGAATCAGAGAAATGCGAACTTGGTCTCTCAAAGCGAAGATGATATTGAATGAATAGATGAATGGTGCGAATGAGTGATTTGTGTGGCCTATATATCGACTGCTCATGTGATGTCGGTGCGATCGGCTTGAGGATTGATCGTGTCTATTGTTCATGGCGAGCGGTTTTCACGGTCGTAAGCGATAGTGTCTCGATGGTAACCTACGATTATCGCCAAGAACAGCGTTTTGATGCGAAATGAGTTTAAGCGACTCAGAACCCGGTCAGGTTCGATCTGGGGGTGCGCGTATGTGTAGCGTGTGTGGTGAGCCAAGCGCAGGCTAGGTCTTCCCCTTCCACAAAACCCAGAGGTGCCTTGGGGCTGACCAACTCTGAGTAGGTGTATATATATACCCTTTAAAAGTCTTGTTCCCATCCGATGTGGGACACAAGCTTTTTCACAAGCTTAAACCTTTTGTTACCATTTTCAAGTGGTGATGTTTGGAGGCAATTTCTAATTCACTCCTTAATGGTTTTGAGCAACTTAATAGATAATCTTCATCTCCTCATGGAGGAGAACACATTCCCATGTGAACCCACTACAAAGAGTTTATTAGACCCATTTTAATTTTAGCTCAAAGATAGCTAATTCTTAATGCTCAAACCCATTTTTTCCAACAGTATATGAGATATCTTTTTCTGATACTTCAAAGATTGTTAAGAAAACATAATAAACTGATTGCCTACTTATGACCGGGTAGTTTGATAGATAGGCATGCCTATAGGGATCACGATTCTTTGCAACATACGGTTTATAGATATCAGAACCGTTTGGTCGATGACATAGATCCGTTGGATCATTATAGCGGCCCCGGATTTGGGTCACTCTGAGATAGAATCGTCACCGTACAGTAATAGTACCTTCAGGTACATACAGTTCTTTCCCATATCCACTTCTAAGGTTTATGCAGGCATGAAACATAAAACCAAATGACAAGTAAACGCAAATGAGATGTATATGATATATGATATGATATGAGAAACATAGAACTGCTATGTAATGATAGTATATGGTTACAAGAACGATAAGTAAAGTGTAAGATGACACGAAAAGTATATGAAATATGATAAGAAATGAAACATGTTAAGAAAAAGTAGATATGAGAAATGGATAAGTATATGTAAATGTTATATTTGTCATAAGTATATGCATGTATATATAGTGAGATGATCCTTATTAGGGGTCGTCCACGAGTATTATTCCCACTAAGCTATAAGCTTAGCACGGGTGTTTCATTCGTGTAGGTACAGAAGAGGAAACCAAAGGGCATGACAATCCACATCAGCAGTCAAAGTCAACACATCACTAGGTACCCACTGGAAGACCATTTGGTCTAATGTATATGTATTTTTGTTTCTTTTGTAAGGAATGTAAATATTGTAAATGTTAAACACTTCCATATATGGAGCTTGTATATATTTTGTAATCTACTGCTACATAATATAGTACAAGTTAAATGTTTAACATTATATGAATGAACAAGCTTAAAGTTTATAAGTTTATAAAAAAAAAAAAATGACACCCTTGCTTGTGGCTGGGAGTCTTGTGGGTTAGGGCGATACGAGGAACCATCAGATTTTCATGTATCCTAGTCAAGGATAATTATATAGAATACTTATTAACCTGACCATTTTATAGGCGTTGGCTTGCCAATTTATGGAACAAATCCGGTTCCATTTTATTAACCTGACCATCTTTCTGGCGCTGCATTAGAGGTATACAATGAAATGAATGTCGAGTTTGTCACCGCGAGGGCCGAGGGCATGAAGGTGTGGCGAACTACTACTCTGTAGAGGCGACGACAATGAAAAGATTTAGAGAAATAAATCATGAGGCCCAATGAATGCCCTGAGATGTCTGAATGTGAAGGAGAATCCTGAACTTTTCCTGTATCTTCTTCTCTTAAGCAACTCCTATGAGAAGGAATAGTGGCAACAAGTATTGTTAGCTTTGGTAGTGTAATGGTACATTCACAATCTAATAAGGGAGAACTAATTTATGGGGCCCGTATTTCAATTTATTTGAAAATTTGTGCAACAAGAAACCTAAAACCGAGCCCAAATCTCTTCATTTCAAAAATATTTGATAAAGAATAAAAACTAAATTGATAAAACATGCACCATGCGTGATTACTACCTTAGTGAATCGGGTACTAATAGTACCCAAGGTTCAGAGAAGGTTTCTCCCACTTTTGAAGGTTCACTAAGGTAGTACACAAGGTTAAGAGACATTATGTGAATTCTAGTCCTGTCTCATCATCAAAGATTATCAACCATCAAATGTGGGGGGAAAGGTCTCTGAACCGTCTAAAGGGTAGAAATAAAATAATAATTACTTGTCTTCTAACAAACTAGAAATCCAATAAAATTACTTTTATTCGTATCTCCACCTGATAGCTCTCATTTGGGAGTGACAAGTACTACTAGATTAGATTTTTAATAGAAGTAGCCTCATTTTCATGCATTTTATAATAAATAGCTATCTTTTTTCCCAAAAACAAAGCGGGCCTTGAGGAAGTACACCTGCGAGGAAAAAAAATGTCATGCATACCGGTTCTTGTTCTGCAAATTCTTTGTGTTTGTCACGGTAATTTGCATCCCTTTCCTCCTTCGAGACTCTGCAAAGGCAGGTTCACATACAAGGATATAGATTATTATAACATACGAGGAAATAGATTATTACAATTGAAAGCAAAAAGAGTAAGGCCAGGATATAGAACATTAAATCATTTTTCCTAATATCTTTTGCCCTAAGAGAAAATATGCTTCACCAGAAGACAAGCGAAAAGGCATTTGTATATTACAAACTAATCTTTGCCTCATATTCTGGAGTTTAATCAACAATTGGAGTAGAATCCGTGCAGCAAGCACCTAACACTATTAAGTGTTAATGATGAGAAGTCAGCAAATCAAAAAGCATATGATCGAGCTGACAGAGAACCAGTATCGGCCTTGACATGTTTGCATACCATCATTCTTACGGGGGAAGTGATAATGCACATCTAAGAAGTAGATGTCGAAGAGTTTCACAGTGAGTAGATTGTCTTTCAAATTGGTCATGAGGAAGCCAAGAAAAAGAACAAACCTAGGAAAGTGGTACTTATGAGCATGTGATTTAATAATCAAGAGCAAAAAGACAAGTCCGGAGTTGCCTATGAAAAAGCTATCGGCAGGTCAACATTGAACGGAGAAATCCTTTGCGAGGCGACGAATAGTTTGACACCAGCCGGATATGTTTGAGTCGGTATATACGAAAAATAGCCCGAGTAATAAGGAATAAAGAAAGAAAATTATTCTGAGGCAATAGTTTGTCACGAGAATACAAACACTTTTGGTTCATATGCCGGCATATATGATATCAATGGCTAAATTAATTTTTCAATAGAAACAAATGAGGATGAAAATAATCATATAGAGGAAGAACATATGAAAAGCAATCCAAATGATAATCAATAACATCAAAACTTGGTACGCCATGCAGCAATCGAGAGAAAGATGGGACAATTGACAAAATAATATTTGACCATGAAAAGTGAGAGACCAGCGGGTTGCATTAGCGGCGGTCGTTTTGCTAATTGTAATGGATATTGTCACAAATGCATTGGAGAAGCGCTGACAAAGAGAAGCGCAAAGAGCTCTTCTCTAGGAACTGGAAAATAAAAAATCGAAATAAAAAACAAGCGATAACCCCACCAAATTGCACAAAAAAATAATAGACTTCAATTCACAACACAAGATATTAATATAACTCACAGAGTTGTAATCAAGACTTTGATTGGAGCTTGCTAATGATCCATCCCCTGAATTTACATTCGCGAGATTGTACCTGACCCTAAGCACGCTCCTCTATTACCTTCCCCTTTGTCCTTATTGAATTGTTGTAAAAATAGCCATCAATTTCCCAAGGAAAAGAATCCATCATTTTGTAAAATGCCCCAAAATAATATATTCAACTCAATCATTGAAGACATTATTCTTGCAAAATGTTCTTCTGTCTGTGGGAGCTCATCCAATATCGATATGTGGAAGCCTTTATTGTGCCTCTGTAGAAGAAATTTATCTTTGCTTGCATATGCAGATATTCTCTTTGCGCTTGAGGTGACTACAAATTCAAAGTTGAAATGAATATTACACATGAGGAAATCTTGAGGATCAAGAAATATATTGTGACTATCGATAGCGGTGATACGGTCTTGAAACATACGCCTTATGATTGCCGAAAATCGTCAAATTTGGTAAATCTTTTTTATCAAAAGCGAACCAAGATAAAAGATGTATCTACTAAGAGAGGGCTAGTGGCTTCTTTTTAGCGAGATATTTGTGCATACTCTTCGGTGTTAAAGGGCGCTTATAGGATATCCTCATCTCTGTTGGAAGTTTGTGACAAGCGAGATAAGCACCTCTTATCGCACATCAAATCAGTGCGACACGAGTATTGGTCGAACAAAGTACTTCTTAGGTGATGTGGTTTTGACCTAGCCAAAAATGGAAAAGAGAGAACATTAAATTGATGGTCAGCTAAAATGAAATCCAAAATAGCCTAAAAATGGGTATAGAAAAAGAAATGCATGTGTACATATTAGAAAGAATAGTACCTTAAAAGCAACATGATGTTCTGTGTTGTTGACAAACTCTGAGAGATCATGATAACTACGTGATCACTTTGTTCATGGGAAGCCTCCAACCCGGACGGTCATAATTTATTTTTCGAACTCAGTTTTGGATGTTCTTGGACTACATAAACCCTTTAGTCAAGAATCCATTCATATATAAAACTTGATGATATTGGAACTCATATTAGGTCCATAAATCATGAAAATAGTAAGGCCTACTTGATGTTGCTGGTAGCCCTTTGTTCATAGGAAGCCTCAGCCGAATGGTCATAATTTCTTCGTCCGAACTCCGTTTCGGATGTTCTTAGACTATATGGAAAGCCCTTTGAGTCTAAAATCCATCCATATATAGTTTGATGAAATTGGAATGATAGTAAATAGCTCATAAGCGTACGCGTAGTACTTGTAGTTATTCATGCGTATATTGAGATATGAAAATGAAAAGATACAAAATAAATTATTGTAAATATCGCATATGATTAGGATGACAATATTGATAGGAATATGAGATATGTCTTGAACATAAAATTCACATGGATTATGCACTTCGAGGAACACGGTAAAGGGATAGATGGGCATGCACATTATGGAAAAAGCAATGCGCAGCATACTAATCGATTGGCCGCTGTTTGGGTCATTACCGGCGCCTTGAGCCCTTATAGATGGTCATTGTCTCGTACAATGATACGCGGTATGCTGGCCCTTATAGATGGTCATTGTCTCGCATAATGATAACAGCGCCTTCGAGCCCTTATAGACCACTGTTTTGTACAGTGAGTATAGTGCCTTCGGGCCCTTATAGTTTCCTTTATCTACTTCTAAGGTTTATGCATGCATGAAACATAAAACAAATGACTTGAATATGACATATGAAATGATATGATATGATAAGAGAAGCATAGCATCGTATCTGAAGTAGCAATAATATAATATGAAACATGAAGCAAAGTGTAAAATAAAGTAGAAATGAAACATGGTATGATAAGTAAATATGAAATAATAGCATAAGCATGTTTAAATGATATGATATGTTAGATGTGTATGCATGTGTATAGAAGTGTGATGACCCTTATTAGAGGTCATCCATATGTATTAATTATTAAGCTATAAGCTTAGCACGGGTGTTTCATCGGGTGTAGGACAGAAAAACTGAGAACGAAGTCAGGACACTCCACATCGACAGCGGGTAACCACTATTAAGTGCCCACTAAAGGCCTTTTGGTCTATTTTTGTATATGTTTTGTTTTTGTAAACAATGTAAATATTGTAAATGTTGAACACTTCCATATATGGAGCTTGTATATATTTTGTAATATGCTGCTACAGAATATAGTACAAGTTAAATGTTTAACGATGAATGAACAAGCTTAAAGGTTATAAGTTTATAAAAAAAAAAAAAAATGACACCCTCGCTTGACAGGTGTGTGTCGGTTGGGCGTCACAGTGCAGTGATCTTGTAATACATCTTGATATATTTTTATTAGTTGCTTCTATAGTTCTTGAGAATTTTGAGGCATTTTTCTCTAGTAGTTGAGAATGATTGAGTTTCCTTATTATGAAAGAGACTTAATTGTGAGAGAGTTGAGGGTATAGAAATATGCCAATCTGAGGGCAAAAGGTGAAAGCGTAAAGACGATAAAGAAATCTAAATATGCTCTAATACGTCCCCTCAAGATGGTGTGCCAAAAATAACACAAATCTTGTTACATAGGGGGGAAAGGAGGAGGAAATGAAATAGAGATTTGGTAAGGGCATCAACAAAATTTGGTCACCATCGGAGACATAGACAACATTCCTTTCGGACAAGTGAACTTCGTCATGGGCCAAATGATAATGTCCTTAAGGTGTTTCATGCGAGTGAAGACGGGGATTAAGCGGAGAGATAAGTGGCACGAGGTTGTCGAATAGGGTAAGCGAGGGCGCATTAGGACAGGATTCAGCGATGGCGATTTCACCCATTGCAGTGCGGCCGGTAAGCGCAATAGCATGATACTTAGCCTTAGTGGAAGAACAAGCAACAGTGTGATGCTTTGTAGAACTCTAAGAGATTGGATTAGCACCAAGGAATATAAGAAAAGCACCTGTGGAGGTATGGCCATTGGGGTTACCAGCCCAATCTGCATTAGAGAAACCATGCAATGTCTGAAGAGTGTTTGGAACAAGTCTATACCGAGGGATCTCGTGCCATGAAGTTAACGAAGCAGACGTTTGACCTCTCCCCAATGATGTTCGGATGGCGCATGCATAAATTAGGAGAGTTTATTCATGATAAAGGAAATATCCGGCCGAATCCTCTGGAGATGTTGGAGGCCACCAACCACCTAATGGTACGTTGTGGCATTGACCGACGCAGTTCCATCATGAGCAATCAGATTAGTACCTACGACAAGCGGTGTAGAGGCAATGGAGTTTGGAAGCTAGAGCATGTTATGTTTGCGCCGGGAGATCAATGACTTTATACTTTTGTTGAGACGGTAGAAGACCCTTAGTAGCCAAAACCTTAACACCAGTAAGATGGCAAGAGATCAGCAGGTGGAAATTTTGAGTCAGGATTCTGGGAATAATAGTGTGAAGCCAGTGAGGGTCACTCTTGGTAATAATCAAATGCATCGACATAGACCCGAAGTGAAGTGCATTACTATGGGAATGAATAAAGAGGCAGTGCGGGATCGAGGAAGCGAAAGTCGAGAAGAAGCTCTTAGTACCAAACTCGGGGGCTTGTTTGAGCTCTCGTAGCCTTGTGTAAAGCGATAGACATGATGAAGATAATTGGTGTTGCGCATGCCCTTCTTGGTACGCCCACATAGACCTCTCAAGTGAGATGCCCATTGAAAGGCATTATTTATCAAGTTAGCGAAGGCCCACTTGCAATGCTAAGGCGATGCGGACGGTGATGGGATTTATCGCGGGATGAAAGTCTCATGAAGTCAATATGACTATTGGTGAGAGTCTTTGCTTAATGAGAGTCGAGGGCTTTTTATCACCAGTGTAGTAAAGCCATCAGGATTTTGTTTGATGCGAAACACCCATTTGTTGCCCACTGGTCCCTCGGGCTCGTGTATGTGTTTTGATCTATGATTGGTCACCTCGTTCTTTATTGCTATATAGAGCTCATATTCTTTCTTGATACTTGTATCCATGAGTTGCCCAACTATTACTCAGTCTAAACATCATTTCTCGGGCCATTTTTGTAGACTATTTGGAGGGAGTTTTGACTCATATTGTGACTTTAGTGGCTTAGACCTGTTCTTTTGTTGCTTGCTTTTGGAGTGTTTTTAGAGCTCCTTCGGTTTCTTTGGTTTGATCATGCTAGCGTTTTTCTCTTGGACTCATTTGGGGATCTCATTTCTTCTTTGATAGAGTTTATCTCATTTCACTAACTTGTCGTACATTCGTTTTACTCCATTTTTCGTATTCGTTATCTTCGCCTTGAACTTCTATCAGATGGGCGTGTTGTATACCCGAGTTTTGTTCTTTCGGATGATTTCCTTTTGAGATATTTGGAATTCCACATTGGAAGTGAGAGGGAGGAGGCTTCTCTTGCCTATAAAGGAGAGTCTCCAACCGCTTTGGGAGAAGGAAGTCAGGCATGGGCCTCCCCACCCAGAGTGGGAGACCCTAATAGCTCATAGTTAAATATTTTTTTGGGGAATAAATTGGGACATGGGCCTATATAATTTAGGCTCTATAAATCCCTTAAGTTTTTTTTTTTAAGGAGACCATGGGCCTCCCCCCACATTTAGTGGGAGTTTCTAAGTGGTCTCAAAGTTTAAAGTTTTTTTTAATAAGATGGCATTAGGGGTAATCTTGGCTCGGGGGCAATCTTGGGAGACGATCCCAACTTTGGAGGCAATTTCAGCTTGGAAGGCAACTCGGCTTGGGAAGGAGAGTGGCCTGTCCTGCTAGGTAAGTTTCCTTGACTTTCTTGTCATAGAGAAGTTCTTCTTTTATATAATGATTTTTTAATTAATTGTCTTGTATATATATATTTAATTTATTGTTATATTTAATTAGTCATTTAATTTATAGTCTTATTATTTAATTTTCCTTGTAAGTGTATTGTTGCTTTTTATTTATTTAATTAAATTGGTTGTTGAAGTTTTTTTTAATAATTTAATTTATTTTTCCTTAACACATAAACCATCACTCACCTTTGTTTATTAAAATCCCAAAATTTAAAATTCAAATTCTAAATTTTCATTTCTCAATTTTTAAATTCAAGTGTCAGAATTTCAAAGTTCAAATTCTCAAATTTTCATTTTTAAGAATTCAATTTTTTCCAATTTTAATTCAAGTCCTCAAATCCCAAATTTAAAAAATTCAACTTCTAAATTCTCATTTCTCAATTTTTAACATTCATGTGTCCAATTTTCAAAATTCAAATTCTCAAATTCTCATTTTCTAAAATTCAACTTTTCAATTTTAAAATTCAATTCCCCTAGTTTTCAATTTCAATTTTTCGTGTTTTCAATTTCAAATTGCAAATTCCCTGTTTAAAATTCAAGTGCTAATTTCAAATTTTAATCTTTCAATTTCTAATTTCAATTTTTCGAATTTCAAATTTAAAAAATCAAGTGCCTTAATGTCCAAATTCAACTCCCCCAATTTCTAATATCAATTTTTCAAGTTTCCAATTTTAAAATTACAAATTCTCAATTTCAAATTTCAAGTATTAAAATTTCAAAATTCAAGTCTCCCAATTTCTAATTTCAATTTTCTAAATTCCAAATTTTCAAATCTCAAATTTATCAAATTCAAGTTCTTATTTTGATAAATCTCAATTCAAAAATTCTCAAACTTCAAATTCATTTCAAGATTCTCAATTTTTAAATTTTAAATTTTTAAATTTTCAATTTTTAAATCAGTTTTCAAAAATGTCAATCACATGATTAATTCTACAATTCCTATAAAATGGAATATTATGAAGTTAATTTGTGTAACAAATAAATGGGCTTAGGTGAAGCCCGACATTCCATGTATCATTTTAATAGATAATTTGACAATTGATTTATAACTAATTTCTAATTGATTTTAAATATTTTGTATTTTATTATTGAACTAACATTGTTTATAATTGATGTCGATCCATGTACACATTTTTAAATCCCAGCACAACTTATTTATTTATTTATTTACTAGTCTATTTATTTATATATGTTTGGAGTGTTGTTATATTATCATTGCTTATCTTTGGTTTCTATTAATCGATTAACCAAAAGTCGCATTTTCCTTATTTTGTTTAGTAGAGACTCAACTTTAGAGGCTTAAATAGGTGTTATAACTATCACCTTAGTGCGCTAGTTAAATAACGACCTAAGACATAGGCTGATTTTCTTAAGGCCCCTTGCTTTTTTCGTAATGAGTCATCTTTTATGGTTTAACTGCTATTTTTGTTTTCCTTTTAATGTAAAAGCAAAGTAAAGTGGCGACTCGACGGATTTTTAAAATGATTTTTCAAAAATACAAACGAGTCTTTCCTTTTAAGTGAAAAACGCATAATATCAAAAAATGTTGGGTCCACACTATAATTAGAGGCATTCACATGCACATTTGATTAGAGAATAAAATGACTCGTTATATGGATTAAATAATTAAGAAAATCCAAAAAGGATAAAATGAAAACTATAAAATATGAAAACACACGGCAAACACATTGACATACAAATAGAAACAATGGAAATAAAAATGAAAGTGGGAGAATAGAAGGGTAAAATAGATGACAAAATGAATATAAATGAAAAAAAAAACAGAAGAAAGAAAAGGAAATCAATCTTAAAGCTCCACAGCTGCATACTACAATAATCTCGACCCATCTCCAACTCTTTCTCTCTCCATGTTTGCTGGAACCCACACATCAAAATCATAACAATTCAAGATATCACCCATAAAACTCAAAGCACAACACCTTCCATCAACAGCACAATAGAATGGCAGTGGTCACCCCCTCTCACTGCACATATAACATCCACAACACAGGTCCTCATCACGCCACCACCCACCCACCAGTATCAGGCAAGCCAAAAGGAAAATGAAACCATCTCAGTGAATCCAGAAGAAAAAAAAAATTGATTGTATTCGTTTCTTTTTTATTTTAAAAACCCGAGAGATTCCTCTTTCATAGAAGATCAAAATGGGGCACATAATTATACAAGAGTGGATGCTAATCTTGAAATCAATAAGAGCCTTAAAACAGGTTATCGTAAACAAGTTGTTGAGCAAGAGATTAGATTCAGAAACAGTATAGCCGCCCTTATCTCTTTTTCTCTTGTAGCCTATTTTCCTCAAGCAAAGAGGGTGATTTTTTGCCATTTTTGACTGAAGCAGCATACAAAATCTTTTTTTCTTTCATTTTCTTACTTAATAAAGTGGCTCTTCCACGAAGATTTATGTTTTATTTTGTTTTTTGTGTTGTTGTTATTTTACCGACGTTTGGTTTGTCATCGTTTTATCGATGTTTGGTTTGTCGTCGTTTTATTGACATTTGGTTTGTCGTCGTTTTATCGACGTGGTACCGTTCGTCGTCTTGTTACGGCGTTTTATCCGTGTGGGGGCGATTCAGACAGGCAAGACAAATTTGATAAGTTGAAAATATCAAATTATAGTCGTTGGTATGTTGAAGAACTGGAGTTAAAGATATTTTAGTCACTATTTTATCAAATTTATAGGTTTTATGCCGATTTATTTTGCTATTAACCTGTATATTATTTCATCTTGTACTAATTTTTGCTTCTTTGTATATTGGACTATCGATATATTGCAAGTTTGAATCAATATAATTATTTTTCTTTAAAGAAAAATATTGAGAAAGCAGTATATGAATGAAGCAGCAATCTCAGTCAATGGAATACATACAAATATGTCAGGTCCTCTGGTGACTATCTTCCTCTTCCCCAAAAAATAAAATAGCCCTGAATGGCATTTGAGGAAGTTGCTCCTCACTTGAAACCCTAGCCTCCTCATCTTTTCTCCCAAAAGAATCTCTCACCCAAATCCTAAAATCCAACCCCCAAAGTACTTCCATGTGTGTCATCCTATAACTAGGTCAAAAGTTCTTAACAATTATACTTCAATAAAATAAAGTAAATATTAATTTGGGGTCTACAACTTTGTTACAATATAGTAAGCTTGTCTCGATAATTTACTCAAACTTAGGACGATCCACTGGATCCTACCTTTCAAAACTTTGAACGCTCTAGTACTAGGCATGTGGACTAAATTTCTATATTAAACACTTATATAATAAAGCATAATTGAGAAATGAAAGTAATTATGGTAGATAGTGGTTTGCTAAAACAAAATACCCTAAACAAAATATATTTATGTTTATGCTAAAATTTTAAGAGTGATAGACATAGTGTAAAGGTTACTTATTTAAAGAAAAAAATAGATTCACAATATCAAGTAATAAATATCACTACAACTTCTTTAAAAAAAAACACTACAACTATTTGTTTAACCTATTTCTCTTAATCAATTAATAAAAATCAAGCATGAAAATTATAAAACTAAAAACATAAATCTTATAGGTTAATTGAAAATCTCAATCCTATTCATAATAAAGTTCCTTACTTCCTTACCACAAAAGAATAATAAATTATAGATTTTATGTCTGAAATTTAACCTTTAAAGTCATTATTCTTTAGCAATGATCGTGATTTTAAGTCCAATCTCCTCAAAAAAAAAAAAGTCCTAGAATGATGGGGTGTGTGTAAATCTTATGTCTAAGCTTTAACCTTTAAAACCACTAATGATTTTAAGTCCTAGAATAATGGGGTGTGTGTAGATTTTATGTCTAAGCTTTAACATTTAAAGTCACTATTCTTTACCACAAATGATTTTAAGCTCTAAAGTGATGATGTGTGTGTGGGCTTGTTGGTGGGTGTGTTTGTGGAAGTAGGCATCAAATGTTGATTTTAAGTCTATGTGATGCTTCAAAAATAATGCCAATACTCAACACCTGATAATGATCTCTAAATATTATAAAGCGATATCTTACGAAGTACATCTAGTGTGTAATATTGATATTGTTTCTTTAAGCATGAATGAAGTTGGAAAATAAAACAAGTTAATATTTGTGTGATTAATCTTCAAGCTTAAGTTCTCACAACTTGTTCTCTTCAAACCCCTTTTCCTCAAGCAAGAAGAGGTGATCTTTTAGCCTTATTGGCCTAAAATCACTCATCTGCATCTCCTTCTTTCATTTTCCAACACAAGAAAGTGGTTCTTCCACATAAATCTCTTATTTATTTTGTTTTTTTCGTGTTTTCGTCTTCATTTTATTGCGGCGTGTATTCGTGTTTTCGTCATCGTCTTATTGCAGCGTGTTTGTTTTGTGTTGGCTTTAGTCGGCTAACTATGACGATAATAGTGTTTTGGGCGATTCAGATGACAAAACATATTTAACCAGACAAAAAAACCAATTTAAATTAAGTCGTCAATATGCTACATAGTTGGAATCTTATGAAGTATAGTCATAATAGAATTTTCAAATGTATAGGCTTTATGTTGAGTCATTATGTTAGAGCTATTAACCTGGATGTTGTGTCATCCTTTAGTGTTTTAGCAAATTTGATTATGTGTCTCAATTAAATGTATTTCTAGTTTGAATCAATAACATTTCTATTTAAAAAAAAAAAGAAAAATCTTCAAGCTTAAGAAAGGTTTAAAATCAAAGTTTCAATCATCGGTTTGAAAGGAGAAAACAAAGGAAGCAAAAAAAAGAAAGAAAAAGGAAGACATGCTTCAATTGCACGCTTGGATGTTTTTCCAAAATAAGGAGAGTGAAACAAATAACAGGAGACGAATGATGAGACAAGAAATAGAGAAACAATAAACGGAAAGGATATGATTTTACAAATCTAAACTTCTTTATTCTAACATAAAAACTCCTCTGAAGTTACGAGAATGCATCTGTAAAATGAAAAATTAGTCCTAAACATTCTCGACTAAGTTGCGGCATTAGCTTGACTATAGGGCAACCTGACACGTAGAGCATTTGCTAAGTGCGACAACGAATCAGATTTATTTGGCCGAGCCAATTTGTTGGCTCCTCGACAAAGGGACTTCGAACAATACTCATACTTAGTAAAATAAAGCTGAGTCGATAATAAAAATAACTTTGACAAATTAAATGGCATTGATTTGCAACCTCCTCCTTAGTGAAAATGAATTATCAACACCAAGAGCACTTGAGAATTTCTCAGGCACCAGGGCTCTCGACGGAGCTTTGGTGAAGACATCAGCAACTTGATCATTTGTTCCCACTTTCTTCAACACAATCTCTTGTTTCAACATTTTTTCACGAACAAAATTGTAATGGACTTCGATGTGCTTTGTACTGGCATGAAACACCGGGTTGCTTGCCAACTTATTTATGCTTTCATTGTCACAACTGATGGGAATTGGATAATTGACAGCAAACCCAATTTCTTGAAGAAGTAGTTTAATCCATATACATTCTTGTGCTGTAACAGTGGCTACCACATATTTAGCTTCAATGCTTGAGAGAGAGACAATTTGTTGCCTTTTACTGCACCAAGAAATCATGGCAGAACCATTACTAAAACAATATCCTGAGGTTGATCATCAATCTATGACATTTCCAGCCTAATCTGCATCTGCATAACCATGAAAAGAGAAATATAACATTTTCTTGTAAAAGAGACCATACTCCAATGTTCCTTTCACATATCCAAGAATTCTCTTTGCAATAATCAGATAACCTACACAAGGGCTCTCCATAAATTGAGACATAACTCCAACAACATATACTATATTAGACTTGGTAATAGTTAGATAAAGCGAACTACCCACAATGTCCCGATTACTGTGACATCACAATGGCTCTCCTTGATTTTCTGACTTAAGTTATGGCTCCATTGGAGTGGCTATTGGTGTGGAATCTCTCATACCAAATCGAGTCAGCAAACTTGAAGCATAAGATCTTTGAGAAATGAAAAATCCATTTGTCTTGACTATTTATAAGCCAAGAAATGAATGAACTTCTCCCAAATTTTTCATTTCAAAACGAATGGATAACTCATCACAAAGTTGAGCAATTTCAGCATTGTTATCACCAGTAATAATCATATCATCCACATAAAGAAGAAGTACATTATAAATGGATGAAGTGAATTTCACAAATAAACTAGGATCATAACTTGAAGAATTAAAGCCACAAAATGAGAGATACTAAGCAATTTGACCATACCAGGCACGTGAGCTTGCTTGAGACCATATAATGCCTTTTTGAGCTAACACACATAATAGGGGAATTCATGTGAGATGAATACCTTGAGGTTGCTCCATATAAATTTCACGATCTAGCTCACCGTAGAGGAAAGCATTTTTCACATCAAGTTGTCATACACTCCATTTCTTACACCACACTTGATGACATTACACTATAAGGTGTCCACCCATCATGGCTTAAGCTAAGTATTTGAAGAGTTTCTCATAAGGTCAAATCCTGTGTTGAAGAAAATCCCGTGCAACCAAGCAAGCCTTATATTTATGAATCAACCCATATGCATTTTTCTTTAGCTTGTAACCCCATTTACATGTAATTATTTCAGCATCTTTTGGTTTTGGTACTAGATCCCACATACCATTTTTATGCAAGGCTTCAATTTCTTCATTCATAGCAGCTTCCCATTCAACCACTCCTTGTGCATCTCTATATCACTTTGGTTCATCATCACATATCGACCCATAAAAAACAAGAGGTCATTGTAGATTAATTCAGTTGAACTTCATAATCATCCAAGTAACTAGGCTGCCTTCTCTCCCTTGTTGATCTTCGAACAACAGTTTCATTTTGCTAAATTGGTGCTATTTCATTTTTTCAGTTAGTGCTCCCCTTTTCACTAGATTCTATATCACTAGAAAATGGCTCAAGCGGGGCTACCTTACTTCTTCCAGATGCAAGGAAATATGATGATGTCTGTCAAAAACCACGCCGTGAGAAAAATATGAAACTGTTTTGTCTCTAGATCCATGCACCTTGATCCCCTTTTCTCTGATCATAGCCAACAAAGACACATTTTCGAGCCTTTGGATCGACTTTATTGTGACTCTTTTTTTATTTATGAACATAACATAATGACCCAAAAACTCGAAAATAATTTACATTTGGCTTAGTATTATAAAGAGCTTCAAAAGGAGATACCTCTTTTCTTGGCCATGGGGGTAGCCGATTGATGACATAGCAAGCACATAGAAATGCTTCTGCCCATAGTTCCCTAGGCAGATTGTTATCATGTAGCCATGACAAGCACACGACAGTTAGGTGAGCTAGCTTCCGTTCAGCAATGCCATTTTACTGAGGGGTATTTGGGCAAGTCATTTGCCTTCTAGTTCCATGCTTCTCACAGTATGTGAGGAATTCTTTAGACTTGTACTCGCCTCCATTTTTAGTTCGCATACACTTTATATTACAGTCTTCAGCCAAATTCTTGCTTCACACGTGTCTTAAACTAAATAAATTGAGAAAAAAAACTACACTTTTGTGCTGCAAATAATAAATCGAAGTGTACTTGGAAAATCCAATCACCACAATCATTCACCATCTTCAGAAAAACCACTATAAGCTTGTTGTTCTTGTGAAGCTCCTAAATAAAAATCCTAAATTCGCCATGGAGCACAAACATAGAGGATTCTCTATTTGTTCATTTCTGGAAAGGGAGTCGATGAGATTTTCCATATTTGCCGCCAGCACACACCACATCTGTATTAAAATTCATGAACATAGGAACACCATTGAGCATTTTTTTGTTGAAATTTGTTGTAGCAATTGATAACCAATATGACCCAACCGAGCATGCCAAACTGAAGGACTTGTGTTCCTGCTTGTCATTCTAACATACGCATCACTAATAGATAGGACATACAATGAATTCTTCTTTTTTCCAATCACAAGGACATCAACATCAACATATTTTAAATTGTCAAAAAATTTCACATCATTCGGACCAAACAAAACATACTTACCACTGTTGGTTATTTGTGAGACAGATGTAAGATTCCTTTTAAGGCTTGGAACATGATACACATCCTTGAGGGAAACAACTTCATCACCTTTTGAGTTGTCATCATCATTGAAATTTCCTTTTTTTCATTACAGGCTGCAATGAGTTGTCAGCTGTTATAATAACTTGCTTTCCTTCGTGTGGTCTAACATTAGAAAGCAATTTAACATCTCCTGTAGCATGATGCGAACATCCAGAGTCAACAATCCAATCATTTTCATAATCAATAGAGTCACCAGGATGCGTTAGGGAAGCCATATTTTCTGGTTGATCAATGACTTCAATAGAAAAACACTGCTCCCATTTTGGAGCATCAGAATCTTCATGGGCTGCATTTTCTTCTGCACCACGAAGCTTGACCCAACTATTTTTCTTAATATGGCATGATTTACCACATCGAGAACAAGTCACCTTCACTCGACAATCACGCTTTATATGCCCTTCCTTTCCACATCTGTAACAAATTTTAAAACTACACCTTGTCTCCTTCTCTGTTCCAGAATGCTTGTCTCCACTTGAATTCTGCTTAGGGAAAGGCTTGCCTTTTCCTTGAACTCTAGTATAGAGAACATTAACTTCTTGCAATGAAGATTTGTTGGACATCTGTTTCAAAAGAGCTTCTTGATTTGAAAGTAAATTTTCCAACTTAACAATATAGGGTTGATGTGCCCATTCTTGCACCAAAGAGATGAAAGGCATGAACTCTTTCCTTAAGCCACGGATAAGATAACGATGTTGCCGTGCATTGCTAATAGGCTCAGATAAATGTTACTCTGAAATTTCAGGACATAAGGATTTAACTTTCAAAAAATACTTTGGGATCCACATATTACCTTGAACCATTCCAGCAAGTTCATTCTCCAAATACTGTAACCGCATTGTGTTCTTTTGAGTGAAGAGTTTTTCAAGAGTCTCTCCAATACCTCCTTTGGTGAATTCATATCTCTCTGACATGAATGTATTCTCTATTTATAGAAGTCCTCAAGGCAAAGAGAGCTTTCTCGCATTTAATCTTCCATTTCCGACGAAGATTAGCATTTTGTGGAGTATCCTCTGGAATTACCGCATCTGCACCATAGACTAGGTCCCACAAATCTTGGCCTTGTAAATAAGCTTCCATACAAAGCTTCCAATAATTGTAGTTGTCACCCACCAACTTCTCAACTGCAAGTTGAGACAAACTATTTCCACCATTTATCTTGAAAACAGAGATAAAATGCTCAAAATGGTACAACGAACTGACGGAGTAATAAGATCAAACACCTTGTGGGTAGTCTGGCTCTGATACCATGAAACAAATAGTAGAGCAAATGATGGAACAAGAAACAGAGAAACAATAAATAGAGAAAGGGGATGGATTTCTGAAATCCGAACTTCTTTATTCTAACAAAACTCTATCAAAGTTACAGAATGCATCCTAAATAGAAAAATTAGTCCTAAACATTCTCAACTAAGTTGCAACACTAACCCAACTATCGGAGGCATCACAGCACATAGAGCAGTAGATAAAGTGCAACAACACGACCTAATTTATTTGACCAAACCAATTTACTGGCTCCTAAACAAAAGGGACTTTCAGAACAGAATACTCATACTTAGTAAAAATAAAGCCTAAGTCAATAATAAAAATAACTTTGACAAATTCGTGACACTAATTTGCAACAGAGCCATGTTTTTCTAAATAGGCAAAAAACAGGGTTTGTAATTTGAATGAACAGTAATCATAAACTAAAAAAAAATAATTTCAAAATAAAACCAGGGTTAAGTACTGAATCTGTAATAGAAAAACAAAATTATACATAAAATATTTAAGGAAAGAATACAAAAAAACTGGAATAAACTAACACTCTAAGTAGTAAAAAATATAATTCACATATGTTAAAATAAAAGCAAAAAAAAATAAATTATTGCCAATTTATCTTCTAGAATTTTAAAATTTTAAGGAAGATTCATAAAGTTTTCTCAAAGAGCCTCAAGTGCATAAATGAATAATTTTTATAGACCTTACACTCAACTATTAAGGTAAAGTAAAGCTTAAAAAAAAAACTTAGATATGTTTTGATTATATTTTTTAAAATACTTCATCTATAATTAATATCATTTTCAGATATTATAAAAAAAAATTGCTTCATGAATTTGATGGATGTTTTTGTGGTGTTTAGACTCAATATTATTCTGTTGGATCTGTTACGCCTAACCCTAACTCTTGATGGCATGCAAGCGGTCAACGCCTAACCCTAACTCTTGATGGCATGCAAGCGGTCAACCATAAAAGCTACCAGCCACAAAAATTTGATTTCCCTAATTTTTATGGAGGTTTTTTTTTTTTTTTTATATTTAAACAATTTTAATTACAATGTAGTAAATTGTCACTCGTAGGATTAGGAACTCAAACCATACTTTTTTATGTCTACTTTTATGAAGCGTTGAAGGCGTTACTAACTAAGTGAATTTAGGCATGATGGTGATTTCTTATAATTCAGAAATATAATAATATAAAGTATATGTCGGTACAATATACTACATCTCTCTCTCATGTTTGGATTGGCACTATATGTAGATAATCTACATAGATACAAAAAAGGTGTAGATGAAGAAATAAATAAGGAAAAAGTAGGAAAAAATCTCGGGTCTATTCAATCAATATAAAGATAATGTATAATATGCAAACTTGACCCTGTTAGTAGAGTTCTAAGAAAAATCGCCTGATTGAAGGTAATGTCAAAATTTGATATTTCTAGATATAATTCCTTCATCTATTCACTTGATCTTTTTTCTATTTATTTTACATCATTAAGATAGATTTTGTCGTTATAGAACATAAGATTACAGAGCAATAATAAATAGAGTATGAAAAGAAACGAGAAAGGGGTAGGTAAGATTAGTGCATACACATGTTTGCAATATATATATATATATATATATATATATATATATATATATATATATATATATATATATATATATATATATATATATATAGAGTTAGAATAAACAAAAAGAAAAAGATTACATTTAGGTTATATTAAGTTTATAAGTACTAAAAGAAAGAAAATATGATGAAGAAATAGTTGCCAAACAAGAAATCATAACCGAAATCAAAATATAATTAGTTTGAAGTGGGAAATTTAAAAAATATATTAGGTTTAACTCTATTTTATTTTATTCATTTTTCTTTTCTTCTATTTTCCTTTTCATTTTCCCAATTTTATGAGAACCAAACTTATGGAAGTTTCTTATTAAATGAGTCGTTTTCCTCAATACACATGCGAAAATTAAAGTACTTTTAAATAAATACAACTTAGTCTCCTTCCCTTAGCTTTCAAAGTTTCTTCACTTTTCTTCCAATTTCTTCTTGCCAAAACCCAAAAAATCTCTCCTTTTCAAGCCTCATTCTCCTTCTCTTGCTCTCTCTCTAATTCTCCTTCTCTTGCTCTCTCTACAATTCCTTTTTCCTTCATACTCTTCTTCTCTCCTCCTTTTCCTCTTACTCTTTAAGACAACCCCTTCAAATATGCCCTTAACAAAATAAAGACCTCAAGATCCAAGGCCCTAAGATAGCCAAGTGGCAAAAATTAAGGGGTTGCTCAATAAAGTTCATGAATATAGTGAACAATAAAGTGAAACGAAAGTGTGAAAGTTAGTGAAATGCGTAGAACTTTATTGAAGAACAAATAAGATTCCTAAAAGTGTCCAAGATGAACATATTTTGGGACATGGTCAATGAATTAAACTTATGTACGTAGAGTTGGTAGTCATTTCAGACCCACCCTAACCATACTGCTACAAGACGATGTGGGCGGCCTCCAGGTCTTGAACGGTGACGACGACCAATGGATCGGAATCCGTCCCATCCCGAACTCATTCTTCATCAACGTCGGCAACACCCTTGAAGTAACACCTCCTTTTGCATAGTCAATGAGTTAAACTTATGTGCAATAGAAACATACAATTTTAGGGATTGGATGTAAAATTAACTGTAACATCTATTTTGCAGGCATGGGTAATGGGAGACTAAAGTGTAATTACATCAGAGCAGTAGTAGTGAATAAGGAGAAGCAGAGGCTATCAGTGGCATATTTTCTTAGTCTAGGCTCTGCAGAAAGTATCTTGAGTTTCAGTTGGGGAGATTTCAGGAAGGAGATTTTGGGACAAAAGAGGGTTGTGGGTAAAACTGCCCTCAACAGATATCTAATACCTCATTGAAGTTCTGACAGCATCTGAAACAAAAATGGTCAAAACCTGCTTACAACTTGCCCTTTATGCTGGTTTATTTGGATTGCTGATTTTAGAACATTAGGGCTTCTTTGGTTCCTATTTTAGAAAATCGTTATTGAGAACAGTTTTTCAAAAAGATGGGCAACACAATTTGGGTGTTCTCTGAAAACTGTTCTAATTCTCTAAATTTAGTATTGTGAGTGTCTTTGTGTTTTTTAGATAAAAAAAAGGCTGTAATCAATATGTTCTCTATGTTTTTCTTGTTTTTCTTATTTTTCTTGTTTTTCATAACAAAAAACGGTTTTCAAAAACTGTAATCAAATAGACCCTTAAGGTTTGTTTAGTTCCTATTTTAGAAAACACAAATGACACTATTTTCATGTTCCTCTAAAAATTGTTTTTGTTATTTGGATTTAATATTTTCCATGTTTTTTCTATTTTCATAAAAAAAAAAAAATGGAAGCAAACTTGTTCTCCCTATTTCCTTATTCTCCAAAGAGACCCCAGCCTTTGGCTGCCCATTCATCTTAGACTAGGTGAGCTAGGGCTTGGTCATTTGCATTAGTTGAACAAATTCAGCATCTTAGATAGGGAACCATGTTAGTTTTTTTTAGTTTTTAATAATATTTACATATAGTATATTATTTTTAAGTTTTTATAAAAATAAATTTAAATAATAAAAATATTAATAAATAAATAACCAGAGTATATATGGGGTTTTACACAAAAAAAAGCACTACATAAATTTTCCTACTGAGATAGGGTTGAAGATTAACTTTAATATCATTTGTAATGAATTCCTTTTTCAAATTATGACGAGAATATTAAAAGGTCACATTTTTTCTTCTGATATTGAAATTAAAGTCTTACCAATTAGCATTATCGTTTTACAAAATTGGGGCTGCTAAATAGTGTCAAGATCCAAGAATAGAGTTCCTTGTCATATGATACTGATAGAGCTTTTGCTATTATCAAATATCATGCATGTTTAGTACAACTCAAAAATTCTCCTATTAGTTTTTTAACAAATCAAATTTAAAACATTATTACAAATGTTTAAGCCATACAGCTGATAAAGAAAATGCTAAATGCTAAGGTGTTACGATAATTCCATCTGATGATTGTTATGTATGGTGAGATCTAAACCTATTAACTGAGGGTATAAACCAATAAAACTAAGGTAAAATTGTATAAACAAATAAGATTAGGATATGAATAATGAAACTTACCCGTAAGACCTGACTTAAGTGGTAAGGTGAGAACTAGAAGGCTATGGAAGATCCATATTCAAATTCTTGTAAGCATATGTTACTATAAAATAAATAGATGTAAAAAAATGATAACTTAAAATTTTTTTCTCCAAGTCAACTTCTCCTCAAATGTTGTCAAGTGTCCCACACGCTTTGGTCTTGCTTCAAATGGTGCCAAGTGGTCCTATGCATCTTTGCAGCACTACGTCATGTCTGCTGATGAGTAAAGGTTATATCACAATGGCTAATCACCTTAGTAATTTCCCACTACATATCGGTCCTTAACTCCGTGTCTTATGCCTCAGCCTAATAGCTCCACGTGTTTACATGCTCCTTTCCTTGAGTCTACATGCTTTAGCCAACCCAGCTCACTTGTCTTACGTGCATGTTGTCACGCGTTGTGTGTCTTGCGAAGTTAACACTTAGCAATAAAGACTCTGACTGTGAGCTACATGGTCTCATGATCATAACCACGACTCATGCATGTAGCCTTGCTCATATGCAACTCATGCAACAAGTTGCCCACCACCACCTAACCCACATCCAGTAATGTGTTAATCTCCACTCATGGCTCGGTGTCAACACTCCCATGCCTTGCCCAAGCCATTGCAAACTTGAGCGTGTGCTAGCCTTACTGGTGCTTTGCGCTCGTCTCTGGATGACTAAATGTGCTTAGTTTCATTCCAAGAACAAACTTGAACATAAATGAAAAAAAAAAAAACAGAAGAAAGAAAAAGAAATCAATGTAAAGCTCCACAGCTGCATACTACAATAATAACAAACCCTCCTGCACCGACCATAATCTCTGACCCATCTCGACTCTTTCTCTCTCTATGTTTGCTGGAACCCACACATCACAATCATAACAATTCAAGATATCTGCAAACTCAAAGCACAACACCTTCCATCAGCAGCACAATAGAATGGCAGTGGTCACCCCCTACTGCACATATAACATCCACAACTGAGTCCTCATCACTTAAACCACACCACCAGTATCGAGCAAACCAAGAAAAGTAAACCATCTCCAGTGAATCAGAAGAAAAAAAAAGAAATTGATTGTAGTCGTTTCTTTTATTTTTAAACAAAGATTCCTCTTTTCATAGAAGATCAAAATAGGGCACATAATTATACAAAGAGTGGATGCTAATCTCGAAATCAATAGAGCCTTAAAACGAGGTTATCGTAAACAAGTTGTTGAGCAAGAGAGTAGATTCAGAAGCGTGGCAGCCTTATCTCTTTTCTCTTGTAACTATTTTCGCCAGCCGAAGAGGGTGATTTTTTTGCTATTTTTGACTGCAAATCCTTGCTCCTAAATCTTTTTCTTTTATTTTCTTAATAAATTGGCTCTTCCACGAAGATTTATGTTTTTGTTTTTGTATTGTTGTAATTTTATCGGCGTTTGATTTGTAAATGCGTTTATCGATCATTTGGTTTGTCACGTTGTTTATCGGCGTTTGGTTTTGTCGTGCGTTTGCTCGGCGTGGTACTATTTGTCGTCTTGTTCACGGCGTTTTTATCACGTATGGGAAGCGATTCAAGCAGGCAAGACAAAATTTAGTGATCGAAGATGTCAATTATAATGATCGATTATGTTGGAAGAAGCGGAGTTAAAGATATTACGAATCGGCTATTTTATCAAATTTATAGGTTTTATGCCGTTATTATGCTATTAACTTGGATATTGTTTAAATGTATTATGATTTTTAGTTGTTATATCTTTGATATTCTGAGTTTGAGCAAATATCAATATTTTTCCTTTTAAAAAAAAAAAAAGAGATTAAGAGAAAGCGATTATGAATGAAACAACAATCAGTCACCAGAATACATATAAATATGTGAGTCCTCCAATTTGACTATTCCCCCACCCCCAAAAAATAAATAAATAAATAGCCCTAGATTGCTTGGCCAAGGAAGTTGTCTCCTCATGAAACCCTAGCCTCATCTTTTTCTCCCCAAAAGAATCTCACCCCAATCCAAAAATCCAGCCTCCCAAATGCTTCCATGTGTTATCCTATAAATTGATCAAAAGTTCTTAACAATTACCATACAAATAAAATAAACACTAATTTGGGGTCTACAACTTTGTTATAATGTAGTAGTGTCCTCATGGGACAAAGAACTTAGAACACATCCTTGTATTTCCTACCTTTCAAAACTTTGAATGCTACTAGGCATGGACTAAATTTCTCTAATAGCACTTATATAGTAAAGCCTAATTTGAAATAAGTAATTATGTTAGTAGTGGTTTGCTAAAAACAAAATACCTAAACAAAATATTATTTATGTTTATGATAAAATTTTTAAAGTGATAGACATAGTGTAAAAGGTTACTTGTTTAAAGGAAAAAAATATAGATTCACAATATCAAGTAATAAATATCACTACAACTTCTTTAAAAAAACACTACCACAACTATTTTATTTAACCTATTTTCTCTTAATCAATTAATAAAAATCAAGCATGAAAATTATACAACTAAAAACATAAATCTTATATAATTTAAAATGATAAATCTATTCATAATAAAGTTCCTTACTTCCTTACCCACAGAAAATATGTCAATTTAGGTTATTTAAATTTTATGTCTAAAATTTAACCTTTAAAGTCATTATTCGTTAGCAATGATCATGTGTATAAATCTTGTTGGGATTGTGAGTTACCTATGAAATATTACAGCAGCAATATTTCTAGATGGCTTTACCCGATCCACTTTATCAAATGTGCTTAATTTGGGATGAGGCCCGATCCTGAAGATAAAGCGACGATTGGGTGGCCATGTCAAATTGCTAAGAAATTAAACAGGTTGGGTGGATGTGCCAATCACGGGAAATGTAATAAGCAGTTTGGGAAGCTGAGCTTAATCCCATAAGAAAAGCGTTAAATGGTGGCTATGTCGTGTAGTCAAAGTATAGATGGATGGCTAAGCCAATCTTTAGATAAGAAGGTAAGATAATAATGACACCCGATATAACATGGTAAAACCCTCAAAATGAGGGAAACCTTTACGGGGCAAATACGAGAAAATGATCTACTATGAGATGAAACTAGTATAAGATGTCACACACCCAGGATATGCTCACAATCCTCTCATTTTATCTCTTAGTACTCTCTCTGTGAAGTACTATGTCAACCTTCAAGAAATCAAAGTATAGATGGATGGCTAAGCCAATCTTTAGATAAGAAGGTAAGATAATAATGACACCCGATATAACATGGTAAAACCACCGAAATGAGGAAACAGCTACGGGCAAATCTTGAAAATGATCTACTGTGAGGATGGCGGTATGGATATCACACACCAGGATATGCTCTGAATCCTCTCATTTTATCTCTCGAGTACTCTGCGTGAGTACTATGATTCTTACCTCTCCTCGATGTGATAACCAGAAATTATTTCACACCTATCCTTTTAACTCTCTGTGATTGAAAGAATGATCTTTGGAACTCTTTCTAATCTCTTGGAATTCCCATTTGATTATGTTCCTCAAAGCCTATTTATAAGCAAAGGTTTGATCCTTGGATGGATTTCATTGGTAGAAATGTAAACCGATTTCATTGGCCGAAACAACGGCCAATTCTCATCCACAAAACATGGCATCCTCAACGTAGCGTTAAGGTGGAGAATTCTTCTCCTAAGGAAAAGGTTGTTGTTGCAGCATCCATTAATGGGGATGGACCCCACCAATCTCCCTCTTCAGACCCATGCAACAAACAAATGGAGGTGGGAGTCTTCTTGACTCCTTAGTAAGAGCTCATGCTAGTGTTCTTGATATATCTGCCAGTTTTTCTTTTGTAATGACCTTTGTCATCATATCAGCAATATTCTTGTCAATGTGGATCTTTCTTAGTTGGAACAGTTGTTCTTCAATTGCCTTCTTGATCCAATGATATCTCAGATCTATGGGTTTCATCCTTGCATGATACATAGTGTTCTTGCTTAAGTCTATCGCACTTTAACTATCGTAATGTACTATGTAGTCTTTCTGTTTTAAATCCAGTTCTTGAAAGCAGCCGTCATGCATGTATTTTCCCGGCCGGTAGGCCCTACTTATATACTCTGCTACGTAGTAGATAGTAAAACACTGCCTATACTTTGACTTCCATGATATAGCTCCCCCTGCAAATGTAAATAAGTACCCAGAAGTAGATTTTCTACAATCTAGGCTCCAGCCATATCAAAATCTATATAACCTTCAAGAGATGGTTTTGATCCCCCAAAGCTTAAGCATACCCTTGAGGTACCTCTGAGATATCTAAAGATCCATTTCACTGCCTCCTAGTGTGCTTTACTAAGATTTGCTAGGAATGCACTTACAACTCTAGCGCATAAGATATATCTGGGTACATACAGCATATCTTACATTTAGACTTGATTACGGATGAATATGGAATGACTAACATTTCGCCTTTTTCTTTCTCCGTAGATGGACAAAGTCTCTTACTCGACTTAGGAAATGGCGAGCCGTGGTGTAGCGACTGGATTTTCATATTGAACCTTTCCGGCATCCATTCAATATTTCTTTCTGTGACAATATGATACGGGCGCCTTCTTATCTTGCGAGATCCTCCGTTCCAGAAGATATGCTGCCTTTACGATCAGCCGTGCCGACGTCTTTGACAATTCCATTTTTAGATTTTGGATCATATCGGCATCCTGACCCACAATCAACATATCATCTACATATAACAAGAGTATGATGAATTTATCATCATGGAATCTCCAAACATAAACACAATGATCTGCAAATGTCCTTTTATACTCCTGGCTAATCATGAAAGAGTCAAATTTCTTATACCATTGTCTTGGTGCCTGTTTAAGTCCATATAGACTTTTCTTTAACTTGAGACCATTGTCACTCCACTTCCTTTCACTTTGAAGCCTTACGGTTGCTCCATAAATATCTCTTCATCAAGATCACACCATGCGGAAATGCAGTCTTAACATCGAAATTGCTCCAATTCAAGATTCATACTAGCTGTCAATCCTAGTATAACTCGAATTGAACACATTTTCACAACGAGCGAAAAAATTTCATCAAAGTTAATACCTTGCTTTTAACTAAACCTTTCACCACTAAACGAGCCTTGTACTTCAACAGCTTCTCGTCGTCATTCTTTAACTTAAACACCCATTTACTCTTGAGTGCTTTCTCCCTTTTGGCAGTTCTGTCAAATCGTAGGTATCATTTTTCCATAAGGAACTCATCTCTTCTCACATGGCTTTTATCCGGCCAGTCTTTATCTTTGTAAGTATTTGTATTTCTTAAAGTTTGACTCCCCTCATCAAACAATTAGAATATACTCTAATTTAGATACACTTATAGATGGTTGACATTCTCGGTTGACCGTCTCAGCTAGGAATCATAGCTGAGTGGAGGATTGCTCCTTGATCCAGCACACTCCCATATCACTATCATCACCACTTTCTTCCTCCTCAATGACTGGTTCTTCGAGTTCCATCCCTGGTTCTAATTCAAACATCTCTACTTCATTAGTGGCACTTTCTGATGAAGTTTGTCCAAGTGTCAGATCTACAATGCCTTCATATAAGAGTTTGCACCCCTCACATTTTTCTCCATATCTTCAATGGTTTCATGTTCATGAAACACGACGTCTCTGCCGACTATCTTTGCTTCTATAAATCCCACCAGCACATGGTGAGCCTTATCTCCATATCGATGAAGATGCCGCAATTGGCTTTATCATCAAGCTTCAACCTTTGCTCCTTTAGTACACGCATGAATTCTTTGCATCCAAACACCTTCAAGTAAGAGTATGGAACATCTTTTTCTATCCAAACTCTCTGAAGAATATTAAAGGCTAAAGGAACTGATGTCGATCTGTTGATCAGGTAGATTGTAGTGTTAATAGCTTCACCCTAAAATGACTTAGGAAGTTTAGCCAATTTTAACATGCACCGGACTTTTTCCACAATGGTCTGATTCATCCTCTCTGCAACACCGTTGTGCTGTGGTGTACCAAGAACCGTCTTCTCGTGCCTAATTCCATGCTTGGAGCAAAATTCTTTGAACTCCCTGGAGATGTATTCTCCACCATTATCGGTTTGAAGTTGCTTCAGAGGATTTCCCGTCTCTCTTTCCATCATGGCATGGAATTTCTGAAAATACTGGAATACATGACCTTTTGTATGCAACAGGTATACCCATGTCTTTCGTGAAGCTTTGTCAATGAAAGTAACAAAGTATTTGTTACCACCTAGCGAATCTACCTCCATGGGTCTGCAAACATCTGACTAAACTAATTCCAATGTCTCTAGTTTTCGAGTGGAGTTTTTTTGGAATGATACTTTATGTTGCTTTCCAAATAAGCAATAGTCACAAGGGTTTGATGGTTGTCTTTGGCCATAGGAATATGAGGAACTATTAAGCCAAAAACGAACCCCTTCTCGCTCGTATGTTAGCCGCGCTTGTACTTTGAATGCGGGAGAGGTATCATCATGTTGCATTTAGTTGTCCTCCGCACCTCCTTGTGTCTTGTACCTTGAACAACATAATCGCCTCGTGCCTACCAATGATCCTTGGTGAGCTTCCCAATTTCCACTATTGATAAAGTTGTTATATACATCCTTATCTACAGAATATACACGAGAAATTAGGTTTTAGAAATAGTCTACGGAATGTGTCTCACGTCTTTCAACGTTAATCGCCGCCCCGTACTTGTTGTATGCGAATAATCATCAATCCCCGTGATCTGAAACACTTTATTTCCCATCTTCATGAATTGCCAAAGTCCTCTGCTTTTATATGTTGGAAATATACCTTTTAGAGCCTTGATGGTGTGATCTTTGCAAGGTCCTTGCCCGCCTCAAACATCTTGTTATAGCTACGTAATGACGATCTTCTTGACTGCAAAGTAAGGTCACCTCATTGCAATTGGTACTTGTTGTAGCGACAGTATTTTTTTCATCTTCCTGCTTCTAGCTCTTGTCTCCTCCTTGCTTCAGGATCTTGCAATTCCTTTTCATGTGGCCTGTTACATACAATGATAACCACTATTTTCCCTCTAAACTTGGATCTATCTCTTGACTTGTTATGCCCCAGATGGTCCTCTGCTTTGCTTGATCCTTGTTTCTCGTGACAAGGGCATGTGTGCCCAAAAGTCCTTCCTTCAAATATCTTCGATGAATAGTCTATTTCGACCATAGCCAATGTAACTTTTCCTTACGGGGCGCTGAATTTCCCGGAGAGACACCACAGTGTTCCAAGCTTTGTTTGGTAATGAGCGAGTAACAAGCATGCTCAATTCTCATAAATCAAGAGAGAGACTTGCAGCCCGATAACTCTGCTTAGCGATCATTCCTTGAAATCATTCAATGTTCAGCAATTGATTGGCCTTCCCTGAGTTTCAAATTCATTACTTCCCACATCGAAAATCTTTGCTTGTCGCGTTCTTTGTCTGCATCATGTTTCAGTTCTTCGAAAAAAGTGTGTGGATACGTCTCTTTGTATGGTTGTAGGGCGATGTCCACCGGTAGTGAATCTTTTAATATTTTCTTCTTCAACTTCTTCCAATCGACATGGGCATGTCTCACTTAACTTGACATTATCTCCTGATAAGATCATATAAATCCTTACGATTGGGAGATCCTCCGTACATGGACTTGCATAATGAATAATTTGTTCTTGTCAATTTAATCATAGAGGCAGAACTTTCGGCCATGATTCAGTAGCAAACTTCAGCCACGCTCTAATACCAGGTTATTAGGATTGTGAGTGACGCTGTGGAATATTATAACAAGTAATTTTGGGTGGTTTGCCAATTCGCGTAAATGTTAGCAATTGAGGCAAAGCCCGATTCACGGAGATAAAAACGAAATTAGGTGGCAATGGAAGCCGTCAAAGAAATTAAACAACGATTAAGGTGACTATGTCAATCACGGAAATGTAAATAAGCGATTTGGGGATGAGCCAATCCACATAATAAAAGCGATAAATGGATGGCTATGCGATATACGAAAATGAAAGTGTAGATGAATGGCTAGCGATCTTGAGATAATAAGGAGTAATATAATAATGACCCGATATGGCGTGATAAAACCACTCAAAATGAGGAAACCTCCAAGGGAAAATCAAAGAAAATAATCATTTATGAAAGCTGGTACAAGATGTCGAACACGAGGATATGCTCACTGATCCTCGTTTATCTCGATACTCTCTGTGAAGTGAAGTACTATGTTTCTTGCTACTCTCCCTAGTGTGATAACCTCGACTGTTTCACACCTATCCTCAACTCTCTGTGATTGAAAGAATGATCTACGAACTCTTTTCTAATATCTTGGAATTCTCATTTGATTATGTTTCTCGAAGCCTATTTATAGGCAAAGGTTTGATCCTTGGATGGATTTCATTGGTTGAAATGGAAACCAATTTCAACGACCAATTCTCATCCACAAAACATGGCATCCTCGATGTAACGTCAAGGTGGAGAATTCTTCTCCTAAGGAAAAGGTTGTTGTTGCAGCAGCCATTAATGGGGCTAGACCCCACCAAATCTTATGTCTATGCTTTAACCTTTAAAATCACTATTCTTTACCACTAATGATTTTAAGTCCTAGAATAATGGGGTGTGTAGATTTTATGTCTAAGCTTTAACATATAAAGTCACTATTCTTTACCACTAATGATTTTAAGTTCTAGAGTAATGATGTGTGTGGGGGGTGTTAGTGGGTGTGTTTGTCGAAGTAGGCATCAATTTTTGATTTTAAGTCTTATGACGATGCAAAAATAGTTGCGATACCTCGACTATGATGATCGATCTCTAACTTATTATAAGCGATATCTTGTGGTAGATCTAGTATGTAATATTGAAGCTGTTTCTTTAAGCATGAATGAAGTTGGAAAATAAAACAAGTTAATACTAGTGTGATTAATCTTCAAGTTTAAGTTCTCTCAACTTGTTCCCTTCAAGCCCCTTTTCCTCAAGTAAGGAGGGGTGATTTTTTTGCCATAAAGTGGTTTTTCAATTTATTTTGTTTTTTTCTTGTTTTCATCGTCATCTTATTACAGCGTGTATTTGTGTTTTCATCGTCGTTTTATTGCGGCATATTTGTTTTGTGTTAGCTTTAGTCGGCTTACTACGACGGTATTAGTGTGTTGGTATTAGTGTTTTGGGCGATTCAGACAGTAAAACATATTTGATCCCAACTAAAGCTCAATTCAAATCGGGGTTGTTTGTATCTTTGTAAAAATTTGGAATCTTATGAAGTCTAGTCATCATAAAATTTTCAAATATACAAGCTTTATGCCAAGTCATTATGTTAGAGATATTAACCTAGATGTTGAGCCATCCTTTAGTGTTTTAGCGAATTTGATTAACGTAATATAAGTGGATATATTACTAATTTAAAATCAATAGCATTTCTATTTCAAAAAAAAATTCTTCAACCTTAGAAAAGTTTAAAATCAAAGTTTAAGTTTCAATCACCGAGTTTTAAGGAGAAAAACAAAAAGAAGCTAAAAAAAAACGAAAAGGAAGAAATGCTTTAATTACTTATAGATGTTTTCCAAAAATAGAGGAAGCGTGTTTTTCCTAAATAAGAAGCGAAAACCAGGTTAGTAATTTCAATGAACATTAATCATAACTAAAAAAGTCATTTCATCAAACCAGGTTAGTAGTGAATCTAGTAATAGAAAAAAAATTATACATAATAGTGGGAAAGAATGAGAGCAAGGGTGGTAGACAACATCTAAGTAGTAAAAAATATAATTCACATATTATGTTAAAAGAAAAGAAAAAAGAAAAATTTGTGCCAATTTATCTTGTAGAATTTTAAGGATGATTCGCAAGTTTTTCGAAAATAGCCTCGAAGCGCATAAATGAATATTTTTCTTGAGCCTTACATCATATTTAGGTAAAAGTAAAGTTTACAAAAAAAAAACTAGATATGTTTGAATTACTATTTTTTTAAAATAACTATACATTTAATATTATTTTCGAGATATTATAAAAAAAATTGCTTCATCAATTTTGATTGATGTTTTATGGTGTTTAGACTCGATATTGTGTTTGGATACATTGCGTCAAGCCCCAATTGTAGCCCGAATCAGATAAGGTATGCCGGTATGTGTAACTATAAGGGTTGCATATGTGCACTAAGGGGAGCACACGCTTAATTATTTTAGTGTCGTAATAGAATTTTTGAAAGTTGTTTTTAAGGTGAAATTATAAAGTTTTCAAAGGAATTGTGGCACTTTGCAATTAAAGAGAAAGTAAAGATGAAAGTACAAATTATGGAATTTGAAAGGATAATAATAATAATAAATTACCAAAATGGTTCAGGAAGTATAAAAATTCTCTAGATCTCGGATAGTAAGCGGACCGCCGTTAAATTAGATACCATGAAATCTGTGTGAATTTTCGTTTGGATGCGAGACAATCGGAATATTTCACGATTCACTACGTATGATAAATCTTGTGAGACTTACAAGGATGAGGTGCACAAAAATCTCGGAAATTGATGACAGTTAAGTTCATTAACAATAAAGTGAATTGAAAAGAAATAAAATTTTTGAGTAAAATGGACTGAATGAAATGATAAAATCGTTTATCGAATAATAATTAAAGAAAAAGAAAAGAAAAAAATGATAAATTTGAATGGACATAAGGACATCCAAATGACCAGGCGTGTGAAGGTGAGACGATTTTTATTTTATTTTTCTTCTTTACATTCTTTCTGAATTCTTGAAATCGGACAAGTAGATTTTTATCGGGCTTGAGAAAGGCAAGTTGAGTAGCGGCCGAGAGGCTCTGCGTGGGTACCAAACCTTAGCATTTCGTCACACTTCAAGGGCAGGAAATTTTCCTATTTGTGTTATTCAAGCTGTCTTTATGTAATGAGCTTTAAATTTTCTTAGAGGCGTGAAGGTCGTAAACTTTAGTCCCCGAATTTTGGGTGAGTTTAGGGTGCAGGAATTTTCGGGACCTATGTTCGAACGATTCGGTAGATTTGGAGATTTGTTTCAGACGGGTTCGGATTGAAATTTCGAGGATTATGTAGGACGGGTCACGATAGAATTTTCGAAATGTTTTCGGGTGTTTTTAGACTCTATGGAAAGATTTTGATCGGATTGGCTATAGAGATAGTTTTTATGGGGCATTTATTATTGTGGGGACATTTTGGTCAATATTACATCATATTATCGATGTCCTTATCGGAATGGGACTAGCACGTAAAGTTTGTTAGAAGTGAGTTCGTCCGATATAGTTGCTTTGAAAGCCACGTATTGTGTTTTATGGTTAAGAAAGCGTTGTTGAGCGAGGAGCATTTCGGTACTTTGTATGGATTGTGTGGCGATTTGAAGCGTCAGATGAGAATCTGGGTGTGACATGATTTGAAAAGTAGTCGAGAAAAGATTGAGTACTCAAAATCGTTTCGAAGCTGAGTGTTTAAATTACAAGTTTGTGAAGTCTTTGAAAATCTGATGTAATGAGTAAAGCGATTTTTTTCCAGCTTGTTATGCTCGGCGAGAGAAAGGTTCGATTTCGATATTTAAAGCAGTTTGGCCTGGTTTAGCAAAACCCTAGATGTGCGGCTCAGTTTCGGTCGAGATGTATTCGGATTGTGCATGGCAGAGATTATGGGATATTATGACTAAGCTATATTTGCACGGTAGGCAATTGGGGGTTAGATCTAGTATATATTTATATAGTGAGTGCCTACGCATATTCGGGGTATATAGTTAATGGCCATTGACTTGAGTACATGGCGTGAGGTGTTGGTTGGGGGTTCCATCAGACATTTTTTAGTTAGGAGTTCCATGATGTTTATAGAGATCCGTAGTGTTCAGGACCATATTAGGCAGGTGGTGTTCAGGGTTCACCCTCTTGGAGTGCCGGTGCAGAGATTCGGGTGGCATCAAATCACAGAAATTGCGTAAATGGGCCACAATGGTTGGTCGCGATTTCGGTGCCAACACTGAGATAATAACCACCAGCGGCCGGTTTTCAACGGCGAAATGGATTTTGAGCGATTTCGGCGAGAAATAGTTTTGAGCGAGTTTTGAAGCAAAAATAGTTTTCAATACGATTTTCGGAAATGGTTTTCATAGCCGCTTCGGTTCCTCATAGCGGTTACAACCATTTATGTCTGATTTTCATATTGAAATTTTTATCTGTGAACGTCAACATTTAGAACTTATAGTACTCCATTTGAGCGGTTGGCTCCATGATTTTGGATTTTTAAATAATGTTTCGGTGCGGTGCAGCGAAAAGACGCTCGGGATCCTTAGTCACGAAATGTTTGTGTTGTGATTATATATAAGATAAGGTGTAAAGTAAACGTAGTAAAAGTAAATATGTGACATTTTGTATATGTAAATATCTTTTGTAAAAATATGCATGCATGGTTTTGAGAAAAACAGGTTGCGATGAAATTATGTTGGATTGATTTGTGTCTTATATTTTGATGAGGACCGAGAGGTCCTTTTCCATGATTAATATTGGATTTTGGAAAATATTGGGGTGTGTTTTTTATATCACGGAGTGATTTTATACATTTCGGGCTTGACCGCAGGTGCGGAGTCGTTATCTTTGCTTGGGATTTTCATTAAATCTAAAGGTGTGATTTTGATAGAAAAGTGAAAATTTTTATACTTGGCGTTTTCGAAAGCGGTTTGGCCAGGTTTTAACGGCTTAGCTTCATGGTAACTTCGATTAGCGGCTTGGCGAGAGGTTCTTGTGGAGTTGCGTATATTTCTATCACTAGGAAAGTGCAGTCAGTTGGTATCGAGGAAGCGATTTTGGCGATAGTTCGCTGTTTTACTCGATGTTTTCCCACGTAATTGTTTTTATAATGCTTTTCCTATTGCAACCTATATTGTTTTTCGTCCTTGCATGCATCAAATATTGTAAGTGTCATGAATATTTTAATCTTGGGAATTCACGGCAGTATGTGCAGACGAGGTCATAGAAGGTCGATCACAGGACTTAGCACGGAGGCACTAGAGAGAAATGTCGAGCACACCTAGATCGGAAGATGCCTCGGTAGATCGGCCCCGACGAACCATCGGGGCATGAGACCCAGGCCGTACCTTGTGATGGATCCAAGTTATACATATTATTCTGGCCGGCTACCCATCGAGCAGGGAGCCTCCCGAAGAGTAGAGGGGCATGATAGGGCACGCTAAGAATTAGGGGCTAAAACTTATGATGAGTGGCGACCAGACGTGCTATGGTTAGATAGGATTAGTGAAATTTATACAATGATGGGGTGTTCAGATGAGCAGAAAGTCCTCTTTTCAAGGTTCTTGATGGTAGCCGAGAAATTTGGGGCGAGTGGGAGGCCGTGGAGACACCTACGGGAGCAGCGGGACCGATTCAGGCGATATTTGAACAGTTGTTACCACGTAGTTATCAGGATGCAAAAATAGAAGAATTCTTTAGGTTAGACCAGCGATCCCTGACAGTGACAAAATATGAGCAAAGGTTTTCAGAACTCGTGAAATTGGTGCCTATGATATAGGAAAATGAGGAACATAAGTGTGGCGATTCATGGGCCAGAAGCAGACGTCGGAAATTAAAGTTTCATTTAGTTTGGGCATCTCAAAATAACTTTGGAGGCTGGTTGAGGTACACTAAGGTAAGAAATGGCGGTTCGATTCCCAACTTCGAGGCGTGACGATAGAGTCTTTCGATTACTAAATCGGCCCGAGGCACACAATCGGTCTAGTAAGAAAAGAAAGGAAAGAAGTGGGCCGTGGTAGAGCTCGAGATGAGGCGGTATCTAAGCCAAAGATCCGGTTGATCTGGCCCGGAGGTGGTAGATCTTGGATCATCTTTTCCATTGTGCCTACATGCGGAGGAGGGCATCTCGGAGGTGCCGGGATGAGCGTAGCGGGATCAAGTGTTTCCATTCTTGGGCGGGAAAGGTCACTTTATCGAAGATTGTCCAGCGGTTAATGGCACAGTAGAGACCTACGGTGGAGTCTGATCATCACCCTGGTACCTGGAGTCGATCGAGCGGTAGGGTGGTTTAGGCCAGTGGCGATCGGCCTGGTAAGTCGGCGGTAGGTCTGAAGCGGCGGTACCCTTATTGGCGGTCTGATGTACTGTTGTCGGGCTCGGTGTTGCAATCTGAGCGGAAGCGAGATCGTCTGCGGGCGTGATTAACGGTATGATTTGATTTACTATCATGATCGCCATTGGTGGACGGGAGCCACTCGTTCATTTATTTGATTACCGTTCGAGGCACCGGATAGGTCGACCTATAGATGGTCGTATGGTGGTTTCATTACCCAATCGGGATACTATGATATCAAGAAAGGATAGTTCAGTGTGATTGGTGATCGAAATAAGAGTTTTCGGCGGACTTGATAAGTGTTAGGTATCCGTGATTTCGATATAGTCTTGGGTATGGATTGGTTATCGACATAAAGCCACCTTAGATTTCTATAAGAAAAGTAATATTGGTTATTTAGAGGGCGGCGTGATATTTCGGGAATCGGAAGAGAGGTGCCTGAGTCTCATTAATGCCATGACAGCCTGAAAATGCCCGGAAAGGTTGCCAGGTTATTGGCATTTGTGGTGGATAGGAAGACAGAGGGACTTACGGTGGAAACATCCCCATAGTCAAAGGGTTCTGGCTGTCTTTCCGGATGATATTTGAGTTTACGTATAGAGCAATTGAGTTTGTTATTGAAGCGGTTCCCGAGGGTAGAGCGATATCCATTCTCAAGTACGAATGTTATGATTGAAAGAAAGAATTGAAGGCACAATTGGAATTTGCTAAGCAAAGGGCTTCATCCAGGCCTAGTACCTCACGTGGGGGGAGCTCAGTTCTCTTTGTAAAGAAGAAATATGGAAGCTTCACGGTTGTGTATAGACCATAAACCAACTAAATCGAGCGGCAATGCGCAACCAGTATCCGCTTCCTCGTATGGATGAGCTATTTGATAATTACATGAATCTGGAATATTCTAAGATTGACCTAAGATTCGAGGCTACCATCGGAGTTGAGGTCGGAGTAGGTGATGTTTCTAAGGCGCCTTGAGGACTGGGCTGGTCACTACGAGTTCTAGCATTGATGCCATTCGGATTATTTAATGCAGAGCACGTTGGTGGTTGATGAAGACAAGGTATTGAGTCACGTATTTGAATAAGTTTTGTGATATTATTCATTGATGACGCATTCCTAGTGTACTCAGGCAATCGGAGGAACATGCGAGCATCTCAGGACCGTGTGCAGTTAACAAAAAGGCGTGGGTTATCGCTAGTTTAGTAAGTGCCGGGTTTTGGTTAGACCAAGTAGCTTTCTTAGGTCATTGTCATTTCGGCCCGAGGAAGGTATTAGTGTGGATCCTCAAATATTGAAGCTATAGTGAACTGGGGCTTACATGCAGATAACACAGTTCGCGATTTCCTTGGATTGACAGGTTATTACAGGAAATTTGTTGAGGATTTCAAAGATAGCAACCCGGTGACCAATCTATTGAAGGGATCATAAATTAGTGGTCGAATGCACGGCTATAGTTTTGAGGTGAGGCGAAAGTGCGACAACTTCGGTGTTAGCACTACCGTCGGGAAAGGACGGTTATGTGGTATCTGATGCTTCAGAAAGGAGTTAGGGTGTGTTTGATGCGGGACCAGTAGAGTGATGAAAACATGCTTCCGTCGGTTAAAAAAGAAACTGCGGCGAACTACGAGCCATGATTTAGAACTAGAAGCAATGGTTTTGCTCTAAAGATGCGGAGACATTATCTACTCTGATGTTCCCTATCGGATGTTAGATCATAAGAGCACTGTATATCTTCCTTTCAAGAGTTAAACTTAAAGCGCCGATAGTTGGAGTTGATTAAGGATTATGATTGCACGATAGAGTACCCATCAGGGAAGGCCAATGTAGTGGCGATGCCTTAAGCCTTCGGAAGCTGGAGGGGTTCTGCATCTTTATCTGCGAGACAGTATATCTCCCATTTTTATGGGTTGAGATCTTGGGAGTTCGGTTGCGGGTAGGCGTCACGGCGGGGACCTTTGTTGGCATCATTATGTTCATCCTCTTCTTATGGATCAAATCAAGGAAGGTCATAAAAGCGAGGTTTCGAGATGATTAAGTTGAGGGCGGAGATTGAGGTGGTAGAAACCGAGTTCCGGATCAGAGACAATGGCTTAATAGTTAGAGAGTCGAATGTGTGTACACAGAAATGGGTGAACTAAAGGGAAATCATGGAAGAGGCTCGCTTCTTGACTATACGCCATGCACCACAGTAGCAAGATGTATCATACTGCGAGGGAGCATTATTGGTGGAAGGGCATGAAAAGAGTGCAGTTTAGTACCCAAATACCTAACACAGTGTCGACAAGTAAAGCGAGCACCCGAAGCGCGGGAAAGATCCTGGCCGCCGGAGTTCACATTAGCCGAAGTGGGATAAGATTCGCATGGATTTTGTTATCGGGCTTAGAGAACTTCGAAGTTTCAGTACCATATGGGTGATAGTGGATAGACTACTTGAAATCCGGCGCATTTTCTCCCGATTAGCAATATTGACCCATTGGACAAAGTTGGCGATTATATGGAGATGGTCCGTTACATGGTGTTCCTATATCGATAGTCTCGGGCAGAGACCCCGATTCACATCAGTTTTGGTCGGTTACGGGGATGCCATGAGGACTTCGATTACGCTGCTCTGGCTTTCCATCCCTCGGGCGATGAGTCGTCGGGAGAGAACTATTGGACAGCTAGGATATGCCCAGAGCATGCGTGAAATCAGAGTTTAAGGAAGAGTTTAGGATATGCATTTATCTCACGATGGGTTACTTTGCAACAATAGTTATCAATCCGGCATAGGCATGGCTCCATTTGAAGCATTGTATGGCGGAAGTGCCATTAACTTCCCGTATCTTTAAGGATGAAGTAGGAGAGAGGCGATAAGCCCAGAGTTGAAATACGAATTACCTTAGATAAGATCCAGATTGTCCGAGACAGACTCAAAATAGCTAGGGATAGACGGAAAAGTTATGCGGACAAGCGGCGGGATCTCTGATTTAAGGTGGTGCGATAAGGTCTTCTCAAGTTTCCCTTGGAAAAGGTGTCCTCATATTTGGAAAACGGAAGTGAGACGGATACATAAGGCCATATGAGATTATTGCCCAGTGGGACCCGATGGCATATAAATTAGACCTTCCTCGAGTTGTCTAAGGTTCATAATGTGTTTCATGTATCCATGCTCACTTAAGTACATTCGGATCCTCCCATGTACTTTCGAGAGAGATCATTGATGGGAACTAAAGGATAATTTGACCTATAAGGAGGCGTGATGCATATAGTAGATCATGAGAGAAGCGATTTTGCGGAATAAGGTCATTAGTTAGTCAAAGTTTTAAGGGGGAATCATGGGATTAAAGAGGCTATATGGGAGTCAGAGGCTCAGATGCGCAATCAATATCCTTAGTTGTTTTCAGATTAAGGTATCCTCTTTATATTAGTTTTGTTCATTTCGAGGACGAAATGTTATAAAGGAGGGAGGATTTATGTAGCCATCCCAGATGGGAGTGCGGTATGTGTAGCGTAGGGTCGCATATGTGCACCCAGGGCTTCCTTAATTATTTTAGTGCCATAATAGAATTTTTGAAAGTTGTTTTAAAGGTGAAGTATAAAGTTTTCAAAGAATTGTGGCACTTTTTGCAGTGGGAAAGTGAAGGTGAAAGTAAATTATGGAATTTCAAAGGATAATAATAATAGAATTACCATAATGGTTGGGGAAGCCCTGAAAATTCTCTGAATCTGGATGATGAAGCAATTTCTTGTAGATTAAATTCGTCTCGCGAAATCTAGTGACCCGAAAAATTCGTTGAATGCAGAGACGATCGGAATATTTTACGATTTTACGGATGATAAATCGCGAGGATTCGGGGATGAGATTTTACAAAATCTCGGAAGTCGGAGAAAAGTAGCTTGATTTAAGTTCATAAACAATAAAGTGGCCGAAAGAAATAAAAATTTTTCGAATGAGAAATGGACCGAATCAGGAGCAATAAATCGTTTATCCAAATAATAATTAAAGAAAAAGAAAAAGAAAAAAATGAAAAAAATGATAAATTTGGACGGACATAAGGGCGTCAGGCGATTGAAGCGGCGAAATTGAGAGTCACGATTTTATTTTATTTTCTTCTCTCATTTGCTTTCTCAGTTCTGAATCGAATCGTAAGATTTTGCATCGGAGCTTGAGAAGGCAAAGTTGGTCTACGTGGCGAGGCTGCGTAGTCACAAAAAACAGCATTTGTCACCTTCAAAGAGGTAGGAAATTTTCTTATTTGTGTTATTTTCGAGCCTAAATGTTATGTGATGGCGAAATTTTTGTAGAACCGTGAAGATTAAGTAACTTCAGTCCCAAAAATTTTTAAAGCGAGTTTAGAAATTTTTAGGAATTCGGGACTATGTTCGAGCGATTCGGGCTGAATTCGAGATTTGTTTTCGAGCCGGTTCGGATTGAAATTTCGGGATTGTAGTCGGGCGAATTACGTGGAATTTTGAAATGTTTTTCGGATGTTTTAGACTCTATGGAAAGTCCCTTTAAGTCAAAAGTTGACTAAAGCGGATAGTTTTATGGGGCGTTTAATGTGTGGGGACATTTTGGTCAATTTTGCTCTTGTGTGATCTATCTTGTCGAATGGGACTAGACGTAAAGTTTTGTGCAGAATCGAGAAGTTAAATTCGATATAGTCGCTTTGAAAGCCATGTGTATGTTTATGGTTAAACGTTGAGCGAGGGCATTTAGTGCTTTGTATGGATTGTGTAGGCGATTTGAGCATCGGCGAGAATCTAGAGTGCTTGACAAGATTTGAAAGAAGTGTTCGAGAAAAGATTTACATGAGTACTCAAAATCATTTCAGCTTGAGTGTTTAAATTACAAGTTTGTAAGTGCTTTGAAAATACAATGCTAATGAGTAAAGCATTTTTTACCTCCTTGTTATACTATTGAAAAGTTCGATTTCGGTATTTAAAAGCGGTTGGCACAGTTTAGCAAAACCCTTAGATAGCACATTCAGTTCCAGTCAGAGATGTCTTCGGATTGTGCATGGCAAGGTTATAGGATATTATGACTAACTATATTGCACGGTGGCAATTGGGGATTAGATCTAGTATATATTTATATAGTGGTCGCCCTCTCTGCCATATTCGGGGTATATAGTTGTAGTGGAGAAACTTAATTACATGGCGATGAGGTGTTGGTTCAGGAGTTTCATCCACGAGACATTTTGGTTGAGGTTCATAGTGTTTATAAGAGATCCGTGGTGTTCACCGGGACCATATTGAGCGGGTAGTTTTCAGGGTTTACTCCCAGTGCTGGGTTTCGGATTCAGGCAGCATGCGTCCTGAGTATTTCAGAAATGGGCCACGAGTGGTTGGTACTGGTTTCAAGTATAGCACTTTCGGATGTAGCCACCATGGCGGTTTCGGCGGCATAAATAGTTTTTCGCTTGTTCGAGAAGCGAGAAATAGTTTTCAGCACGGTTTCGAGAAATGGTTTTCATAGCAAAAGCTTCCCGATTTTCTCATAAATAGTTTTACAACCATTTTAAATACTGATTTTCATATTGGGAGGTATACGTGAGACATCAACATTTAGAACATAGTACTCACCCAGAGCCCGTTTGGCTCCGCCGATTTCGATTTTTTAAATAATGTTTTAGAGTCGCAGTCGCTTTGGCCAGAAAAGACCTTTCGAGATCCTTAGTCTGAAGCGTTGTGTTGTGATTATATATAAGATAAGATGTAAAGTAAAAGTAGTAAAAGTTAAAAAATGTGATATTTGTATTATGTAAAATAGCATGCATGGTTTTGAGAAAAAAACAGGTTGCGATGAAATTATATTTGGATTGATTCGTATATTATATTTTGATGAGGACCGGAAGATCGCTTTTATGATTAATAGTTGGATTTTGGAAAATATTGAGTGTATTTTTTTATATCACAATTGATTTTTGTATTCGGGCTTGACCAGTGCGGTCGTTATCTTTGCCAGTTTTCGTTGAAATCTAAGGTGTGATTTTGATAGAAAAGTGAAAATTTTATAACGTTTTTAGAGCCGGTTTCGGCGGTTTTAACGGCAGCTTCATGTTAACTTGTCGGTCGAAGCGAGCTTAGGCGAGGCGATTCTTGTGGAGTTCTAATGGATTTCTGTCACTAGGAAGGGGGTCTGTCACTAACTCTTGATGGCATGCAAGTGGTCAACCATAAAGGCTACCAGCCACAAAAATTCAATTTCCCTAATTTTTTATGGGTTTTTTTTTATATAAATAGTTTGATTCTGATATAGTAAACTGTTCTCAATATAAATTGAACTCGGGACCCTCCTTTTTTTATGTCCTTCTTTTATGAAATGTTGAATACTCTACTACGTGAACTAGGCATGATGGATTGATTTCTTATAATTCAAGAATATAATATATACAATATATACTTATGCTTGATCTGATATCTTTTATATCTATACCATGTTTGAAGGAAAATGGATGATGATTATATAGGATGATTTGATTAAAGGCTTCTTTTTGAAAACCCAATATCGGAAATTGACTCTCCATTATTTTTAGCATGACTTTGACAAAAATAACATTCTTGTTTTTAAAATTGAGATAATATAAAACATTAAATGAAAATTGATATTTTGATTTAAAATGGGTTATTTTTCAAGAAAAACATGGGGAAAATTAGAATCACAAATTTTGAATTATTTGATGTCTTTTAACCAAATATTCCCATTAAATATTCAAATACATATTCGACAAACTACACTAGCTAGCATTGAATCAAGCCTTTAAATGTCGATGTTCATTGGACCCTATTCAACCATTTCAAGAAGGCACAAATTTTGAGACCCTTTTTCTCATATCCATATAAACAAGTTAATGGACAAAAATCATTATTGTTCAAAGCTGTATCAAATCTATCGTTCCATGAGTTCCTTGAAGTCATCTTGATCTAGATTTATTTTGGTTGACTTGATTAAAAGACCTTTTGAAAGCCTAATATCAAAATTTTGATCCTTAATTTTTGGCATGAAGTTGTAAAAATACTGGCTATATTTTGTTGCCTTCTTTTTAAGAGATAATGTAATTACATGAAACGAAAAATGTTTTTTTGTTTGAAATAGGATTATTTTCAAGAAAATATATATAAAAAATGTTAGAATCACAAATATTGAATTATTTAATGCCTTTTAGCAAATATTTGTCCATAATCAGCATCGTATAGTAACATTTTAAAATGAAGGACATAAGGAGGGGAGGAGTCCCAATAGGGACATTTAACTACATTATAACTAAAGTGTCTAGCTATAAAAAATAAATAAATATTTCATTCATTTCTTTCATTTTGGAACATTGTACCCTTCTACTCAACCAAAAAAAACAACTCCTCACTCGTAATCAAGTCACATATCTGAATACTCGGCATTGTAAAGATGCAAAACTGAAAGTTGATGAGGTTAGTCTTTACATTAGTAAGACTTGGTCAAGGAGATAAAATGGAGTTGTGGAGCTATGGACTTCAAACGTGGAAAATCTTTTAATTTTATATTTATCTTTAATTGTTGCATCTTATCTTTATTTTTAGATAATTAATTAGACAAATTGAGATCTACTAAAGCAACTAGCATGCCGCGTTTCTTTATTATTTTTGTATTTAAAGCCTCTAATTATAGAAATGAGAGGAAGAAAATTTGTAAATTATCTCTTTGTCAAACAAGCAACCCCCCCGAGGTTTATCATTCAGAATCTATGGAGACTCAAGAGCTATGGAGATCACGTATCGGCCAACATCAAGGAACCTTAGCTAAGATGTTTGCTAAGTTGTAAAGGCTATCAGAATCTCTGAATTCAAGGGGAGAGTCGTGGCAGGGGCCCTGTCAAGCGGGATAAACAACCGGGAAGAGCTTTGCAACCCAGTATTGCTCAAGAAGTGTGTGGGAGAGGAAAGGTTTGGTTGGATCTAATGTCGACAAGATCTCCATGGCCAATTCCAGGCAAAACATTGAAAAACCAATCAAGGATGGTTTTGTTATATGGAAGTCAACTAAAATTCATACACAATCTCATGCACGTCGAATGAAGGAGACCAGGCAAATGGAACATCATCATTATGACTATATTAAGCGAAAGGGTATGACAAAGACTAGGCTACTAATCGAAATCCCATGGATGAGGAGGATGCGTGTGCTTGACATGCGAAAGTATAGGGTATACATAAAGTAATGCATTCAAAAAAAAAAAAAAAAAAAACGTGTGATGATAGAATTAAGTGCGGTTTCCACCTTAAACCCAGGGACAAGGTTTAACTTTTAGGGAGGGGTAATGATAAGAGTTAACCATGCAAGACTTGGTCAAGGAAGAAAATGGAGTTGTGCACTCAAAAGTGGAAGAATTGTTGATTTTATATTTTGGTTAATTGTTGCATTTTTTCTTTTATTTTTAGATAATTAGTGGAGTAGATGGAGTAGATTTAGGAATCCACTATATCCACTAGCATGCACATATCGGTTCTTCGTTTTGTATTTAAAGCTTCATAATTATAGAAATGGAACAAAAGAAGAAATTTGGTAAAATGGCAACCCAAATTTGGTCAAACAAACAACCCCCGAGGGTTTTATCATTTGGTATCAGAGCCTCATCCTAAATGGCAACCCACAAGGAGACTCGAAACTTTGGAGATCTATGTCAGCAACATCCAAGAAGTCATGACTAGAATGTTTGTTTGAGATACGAAGGCTCGAGAATCCACTGACAACTCCACTCACCGGTATTGAGGAAAGTTTCAAGCGGGAGAGAAAAAAAAAGAGGAGAGGAAAGGAGCCGAAAGAGATGGTGGTGGAAGCTCATAGAAGATTTCTCTAGTCGTGTCTTCTAAGTGTGAAGAGTGAAGGTTGGCTAGATCCAATAAAGTCAATGAAATCTCAGGCCAAATTCAACAAATATTGAAAAGCTTTGGTCAGAAATGCGTTTTTGTTACAAGGAAACCCGACTAAAATTGTTCGCGATCTGTGCAGTGGGAAGAGAGTCAGCGAAATGGGCATCACTATGGTTATATCAAGTGAAAGGGTTTGATGCGGCTACGCTGCCAAACAAAATCATGGGGATGAGGAGGATACATGTGCTTAGACACTTTCTTAGTAAATACAAGGAATCAAGGAAAATTGACAAGCATAGGGTGGGAGTCATACAGTTTCCATCTTAAACCCAGAGACGAGTTGACTTTTTAGGTAGGGTAATGATGAGGATTAGCAGGCCAGACTTGGTCAAGGAGATAAAATGGAGTTATGGAGTTGTAGACTTCAAACGTGGGAGAATTTTTAATTTTATATTTATCTTTAATTGTTGCATTTTTATCTTTTATCTTTTATCTTTTATCTTTAATTATCTCTTTATCAAACAAACAATGTAGTCTTATCAAAAGTACTACATAGTCGAAATTTTCTACTAATTAATTTTCCAACAAAATGGGGCCTTTTACTTGCACCTATTTTGAGATTGCCGGACCTTGCCATGAGAGTTTTTATCCCTGCACGCTATAGATTGTTTGAAATGTGAGTAAAGTTAAATCTCAAAAAATATGTGTTACGACTTTGGGGGAAGAAAATGAAAGAAAGAAATAATAGAGCATATTGTAGAAATTTATATTGTCTCCAACAACCCTCAACATAAAAACTCTTCATTTTTCCAAATAGTGGACTTCTCTCCTCATCTAGTCGTTGATTTCGACTACAAAAACATAAATCAAAAGCATCAATTTGAGTTTGAAAAAAAACAGAACAAATCTAAGCCAAATCTTCAACACATTTTTGAAGAGAATATAATATTTTATCAGTCAATATCAATAGAGCATTGGCCAGAATTCTCAACATACAACTAAACATCAGTTAGAAAAAGGTATATGAAACCATGATGCTTCTGATAAGCGTCAACAACAAGCATCATAGCCTATCCCATTGTAGGATAAATAAAGAGCTTTTCAAAAAGCGTCGAGGGATTAAACATCATAATTTGAGATTTTCTTTAGTAAGTGCACCTATATATGAAAACGTTTTTTAAGATTAGCACACATCATTTTGAGCATTAATCACCACCCTTAGTATCAATCGTAGTAAGCTAGGGGAAAATGTTTTAAGATTGCATATATATATGAGTTGGAATAACAAAAGATGCATTTAGGTTGTATTTGGATTTATAGAAGTACTAAAGTAAAATATGATGAAGAAATAGTTTGCCAAACAAAAATCTCAGTAAATCAAAAAAAAAAATTGTGTAAATAGGTTATTTTCAAAAGAAAATATATGGGAAATGTTAGAATCACAATTTTTGAATTATTTAATGTCTTTTAACCAAATATTTGTCTATCACGCTTACCTCGTGTGATAACATTTCAAAAATAAAAGACAAAAGGAGGGGAGGAGCCCCAGATTCGAGTTACAATAAAGACATTTTACTACATTGTAACTAAAGCGTTTAACAATAAAAAAAATCAAATATTTCATTCATTTCTTTCATTAGGAAGTTAAAAAAGCTTGCAAGTAAATCTGGAACATTGTATCCTTCTACTCAACCAAAAAAAAAACAACTACTCACTCATAATCAAGTCACGTATCTGAATACTCAGCATTGTAAAGATCTAAAAACTGAAAGTACTACATAAAAGAATCCAAATTTTCTACAAGATTGGTCTAATTAATTTTCCAACAAGGGCACACACTTGCACTATTTTGAGATTGTCAGACCTTGCCATGAGATCATACGATGTAACTTTTAAAATTATACCTAGTAGTTTTATAACATGTTTATGGTATAATAAAAGTAAATGTGTATTTTTCCGGAATTTAGATGCTAAATGAAAAAATTGATCAAACCCGAAATTAATTCAAGAGTTAAGGGTAAAATAGTAAAATGTCACATTAAGGACCCAAAGGTCATAAATGAAGAAGAGTATATGCTTAATTAGAAATAGTAATAAGTTGTTGTGCAATTATAATATGGAAGAAGGACTAAAATGCAAAAAAGAGGAAAGTTAAACAAAAATTTGAGAAAGCCAAACAAGGCCTTGTAATGAAAAGATGATAAGACCACATTTGATCTCTCGAATGAGATATTTTCTCATTTGGGTTTTGAAATTTAGGAGCATTCTGAGGTGTGGAGAAAAAGAGCCAAGTGTTTGATTCTCTCCAAATTCTTAAATCTGTGCGTTGAAGAAGTGAAGAAAATGAGAAGTTTGATTCAAGTCTTTGAAGATCAAGGTATGGAAAGTATGGACACTTGTATAAGTTTAATTATGTTTGGAAATTCTCCAAACTCCTTTGTTTATGTTTGAGTTAGGAAAACACTAACTTTGTATAAAAGTGATTTTGGGTTGCCTTAAGTCAGATTTGGGTGTTGTTTTGTTGTGCTTCAGTTTTGATTGATTGGTTGTGGTTCTCAATTGAGGAATTTTTGTATAAAGAAAATGTTGGGGTTTTAGAGGAGATGCTGTCAAAAAATTTCCAAAACCCATGTTTTTGTTTTGGCCATAAAAAGTAAACCTACAAAAGTATAGAAGGTACCAAGAAGCAAACCTGGCCCTAAGTCTCATGTTTTTTAGATTAAAGTGAAAATACGGGTAAGCTGCCAGGTTATCCTCTGTTTTGGTACAGTTTTGGTGTTTACGTCATAAGTTGAGTTTCACTTATCCAAAATGAGTGATTCTAATTTACGATAAAGCTAGACTTCTAAGAGAACAATTTAAATGGAAGGTAATATTCAAATTTTGACCCCATTGTACCCGGAGAAGTCGTCAAGTGGGCTACTTGTTTGTAGGAAATTTTTGGTTCTATTTTGAAAATATAGTAGTCCCGGTTGTTTAGGACATATCTTGAGTTTCGGCGCTCTGAATTGGATGATTCCAATTGGAGAAGAACCCTTAGTACCGTAGCTTCAATTGAGTACAAGGAACTAGTGTCAAATGATGGATTTAAGACCCCTGAAATCGGGTCTCATAGTCAGTTACCAATGTAAACTGGGCAAACAAACCAGTTTGGCATTAAAATGTCATAACTTAAGTTGGGATGATTCAAATGGAGTGATTCCAATTTATGAATCAAATAGATTTATAGATGAACAATGGACTTGAAGGAAGCATGTTGAGATGTCGAACTTATTGTACCCAAAAAATAAGCGAAGTCAGACCCTGTTTTGGGAGATGATTTTCATGTCTTCTACTATAGAACTTTAAAACATCCTAATGTCTCTTATATGGTTTTCTGGTATCTTGGGAGATGGTTTTGAATGAGAATATTTCGGTATAAAGGAATTGAAGTAAGTAAATGAAATTGCATATGAATTATAAGAGTGGTTGTTATATGAAATTGTGTACATTGACATGATTATGATAGTTTCTAATATGAAATCTAATCACATGAACAGAAATACAAGCATGTTTGATATATGAATCCATACCAAGACGGTAAATGAATCCACGAGAATATGAGCATGCGGTCTTGATAAATGTGACAATATCACGATAGAGTATAAAGGAATAATGGTGCATGTGCCGTATGACCATGATTGTAATTATCCATGTATATGAGATATGAAAAGTCTGATATCTCTAACTCGGATAAAAACTTAATAAGCTCGATTGCCTGCTTATGTTCCCGGGTAGATGGATAAGTAGGCATACTTATTAGGGATACAGATGCTGCAACATACAAATATAATTGGCCCCATTTAGGTCATTACAGTGGCCCAGTTTGGGTCATACAATACAGAATAGATAGAGATCATTGTCTCGTAAAGTGATAGTACCCTCGGGTACATACAATTCTTTCCCATATCCACTTTTTTGGAATATGCCGGCATGACATAAGATGAGATAAAATTTTTGGAATGTTTATAAAAGGCGTGAAACATTAAAATGATATGAAATGCAATATGTAATTGAATTATAATGATATGAGAAGTAATATGTAATATGAATAAAATGTTATGAAGTATTGACGATCGTTATAATGGTCATCTATATTTATAGTTCAGTTCCCACTAAGCTATAAGAAGCTTGCACGGGTGTTTATTCGTGTAGGTCGCAGAAGGGACGTCCACGAGGCCGACCACAGCAGTGGCGAAAGTGGTGCTCAGGCTTTATTTCTTAAAAATAGCCGCTGGGCCGATACCGCCAACGATTTGGCGTCTGAAACATAACGCCCTCACTCACTCCGGTCGCAGTCACCATCTACATTACACCCAAGCGCCAAACACCCCTCGGTTACTCTCGAATCCGAATCCGATCCGGTCACGATCCGCGGTCACGGTCTCGATCCGTTAGACGATCTCGATCTCGTCAGAGATCGGATCGAAATCGGATCGAATCAGTCGTAGCGATTGCTTGATAGCCGTGCGATTCGCGTGACCCTATCTCGATCGTGACTCTCACTTCTCAATAAGGTTCATTTGTTCATACATTCCCGTTTTGTAACTGTAAGTGACAATGACAATCGTCCGGAGTTCGAATTTAAATATTATTGGAATATTATATTGGGGATCTAATCATACTTTATTTAAGTTACCAAGTTGCATTTGATTATTATTTAGACTAATTTCAGCAATATATTTAATTATTTTATAACCTCACTTCAGTTATAGCCATATGGCTGAGCTGGATGGTTGTAATATTCCAGTTATAAACATTGCTTTGGTATTGAAAATCTATTACCACACATAGCTGATGAGTAAACTTTCAAATTTAATGGTTCATCGGATATATTTTTATTTTTATCATTGATAAATTGATTAATTGATTAATGCTTATTTTTATTTTCCTCGGTTTTCTTGGAAACCAAATAGAGATTTGATTACGTTACTATGAGGTTGATGAGTAGAAACGTGATGTGTATATATGTACGCTATGTGCGCAAGTCTGCCAGCGTCGCCTCGAAATATTAATATAATGATGAGTGAGTATCGTTCACGGAGAATTGGGTTACTAAGTATCGACTCTAATCCTAACTGTCTTTATTTGGATGTAGGAAAATCTATAGAAAAATTCAAAGACACTAATCTAGGCATGCAAGAGCCATTATATAAAGACTAAAAGCCTTAAGGTATAGATTTCACCTAAACAATGATGTATGAACCTCCTAACCCAGATAATCGATGGTCAATTTCATCATAAATTAAATGCGATTTAACTAATGTATATTGAATCTCTCTAGAGCATTCGCACTATAGAAAGGTTATCTTTGCATCTCTGCTCAAACCACATCATAACTAAGGATGCATTGAACCACATAAATCTTAATACCACACCTAATCTCACTTAATATCTCTATCTGTCCAAATAATTAGATGGTAAATCATCCATGATCTAATTTTAATTCTCACTTCTCAGATTTTGAATCAAATAATTCTCATGCAAATATTATTGAATATTCACAAGCATATTGGAATCTAAATAGAAATACTCTCAACATAAATATGAAATAAAACATCAATCAATATAAATTAGGAGAGATTCATACAAACATGTCTTTGGCTACATCTAAACCCTAAGAAAACTAACTAAAACATAAGTGGAAAAGTAAATACAACCATCAAAAGAAGAAAAAACGGAAAAGGAAAGAGAGAAAACAAATTTGGCGTTGAAGCTCCCTTTTTATCCTCCATTATCTTCTTCTTCCTCAAGTGTTCTTCCTCTTCGAGAACAAATAAATCTCTCAACAAGCCCTAGGTGTTTCCACAAAGGAAGCTTGTTCCCTCAACGATAAAAAATAGTTTCCAAATCGTCCTCCTTGATCCCTCCGGTTTGAACACAAACCCTCCATTATGGGCTCAAAATGGGTACAAAAATCCTGCAAAAGCGACTGAACGCGTCGCGACGTCGTGCAGCAACGTCGCGACGTCGTTTCTGCAGCTCTCTGCCACGTCGCGACGTTGGTTCCTCACGTCGCGACGTTCTTTGCGATCCTGTTTTAACCGAAACGTAAAAGTCGTAAACATCAAATACGAACTCCGATTTAGGTGTTCTTGGTACCGTTGGAAAGCTCTTGAAGTGTAGAATCCATCCATATATGGCTTGCTGCAATATGAGCTCATATGGTTTCTGAAAAAGTCAAAATACAGTAGCCTCTCCTGCTGAAGGTGCTGCAATGTTTGCTGATTTTCTTCAAGTTTTGGAACTCACATAACTTCTTTGTTCGAACTCAATTTTTGTGTTCTTAGTATCCCTGGAAAGCTCTTGAAGTTTAGAATTCATACATATAAATCTTGATTCAATTGGAGTTCATATGATATCTGAAACGTCAAAATACAGTAGCTGCTTCTGCCCGTAGATTTTTCCACCAATTTTGCACAATTCCATCAAATGGATGACCTGATCATAGTCATGAACTTTTTAGAGCATTAGGGCACTTGTCCCAACATAAAAACACTAGAAAAACTAACTAAAGCATAGGGATAAAATAAGTATTTAGGATACTCATCAAAGGTAAGTTTCTATTTTTCATAATTAATTTTGAATATTTTCATGTTTATTTTTCAAATAAATAAGTAGTAAGTGTGATAGACTAGTAGTGGTGATAGGAGGTTTGGGGTGAGCCTAATGAAAACCTATTTGTGTTGATTGTTGTAGAATGGTTATAGGAGGTTTGGTCAAGGCCTATTGAAAACCCTATTTGTGTGTTGATTCTTTGTAGAATGGTTATAGGAGGTTTGGGGTGAGCCTGGTAAACCCTCATTTATTGTGTTGATTCTTTGTAGAATGGTTATAGGAGGTTTGAGTAAGCTTATTGAAAACCCTATTTGTGTGTTAGTATTATTTGTATGTTGATTGTTGTAGAATAGTTATAGGAGGTTTGGGTGAGCCAATTGAAACCACTCTTTGTGTGTTAATTTTGAAAATACTCTATATAAATTGATTGGATTTCAAAATGCTAATTTATTTTAATTTCTTTCTTATTTTAGGGTTGATCATACAATCATGTCTTCTAATAAAAAGTATATGTCTGGAAATGATAAAAGGAAAAAAAAGCAAAAGATAGAGAAATTGATTCGGTCTCAAGAAGGAGCTCTTTTCAAGTTGTTTCCAATTAGTCGACAAGCTGAGACTTCAAGTCGAATGATAATATTCAAAATGAAGAACATGCAAACTTGATTAATGAAGAAAGAGAAGAAGAAGAACCCGATCAATATTCAAATGAGAAGATAATCAAGCGTGAAGACTGAGAGTTGTCAAAATCCGGTTGATAATGAGATGCAGGGCTTTAAACATTTTATGATCCAAGTAATTGGAATCATGTAACTAAAATTTAAGAGACTTGTTAGTAGAAGAGGTCGATAAGAAATAATGATGATAATTTTTGAAAGATGATCATGTAGACATTTCTCATCTGTCCATTACCTTGATCATTACCAAATGGAGAGAAGCGGGATAGAAATAGCTAAAATGTATTCCCTATATGAGCCATAAATATATTGTTTAAATTGGTGATTCCGAAGGAAATAATTATCAATTGTGATGGAAGGATTCAAAAAAGATTGGAAAAATCTTAGTCATCGACTTAAAACTCATGGCGGTGATGAACATTAGGCTTGCATGAAAGATTGGGTTGAACTCACTTTGAGGTTGGGGAAAAGTAAAACAATTGATAAGTATGCAACAACCCCTAATCGATAAAGAGAAGGTGCCTTTGGAAAAATGTATTATATAGGATTCTTCTTGTTGTAAAAGACTTCTTGCTACAAATAATATTAGATTTCGGGGACAATGAGAAGACTTTTGAAGAGCATAATGGGAATTTTCAGCATAATTGAAATGATTGCTGGAATTTGATCCAAAGGATGCAAGAGCACCTTCTGCAGATCCAACGTAATGAAATTAAGATCACTATCTTAGCTCACAAGATCCAAATGAATTGATTCAAATGTCATAATGAAATTAAATTGCAATTGTTGAAAGAATCAAGAAAGCAAAATACTTTTCAAGAATACTTTCTTGATTGCACTCGTATATAAGTCATGTTGAACAAATGTCACTGTAATACTTCATGGGTGGATATTTCAACCAGTCCGATGTAAGTAAGAGTTCTTTCTAGAATTTTTGAAAGTTGATGATGGCAACCGGGAAGGACTTTTAATGTACTTTACAAGTTTGCAAACTCGGGCTTGATATCGGGATAATATAAGAGACGTGGATATGACAATGGCCCACATGAAAGGGAATTCAAAGGTGTTCGGGAAGAGTGTTTACACAAATCCTGGGAAGCATTTTACACACCATGTGGTTGTCATAGTCTTAACCTTGCACTTTCTAACATGGCTGGCCTTGCATTGTGCCGTGAAATTTTTGGAGGAATACAACATTTATATACAGCTGCTTTCCCAAAGCGCGATAAAGTTTTCGGGATCATGTGCCAATGTCTTTCACTTAAGCCATTATCTCTCAAACACGTTGGGAGAGTCAGCGTTTCGAGAGTGTTAGCACAAGGTTCCAAGTTCCACAAATAAGAGATGTCATACTTCACTTATAAATGTAAAAGATGATTTTAGATTTACTCATGGATGCTCTGAGTGTAAAGCAAAATCCGAACTTGATGATTTTGAGTTCTTAGTTGCTTTGGTTATTCGCACAAGTCATGTTTGGTCATAATGTTGTTAGCAAGACTCTTCAAGCGGAGAACATGCATATTGATGTTGGAAGTATATGTCATCGAGAGGACTAATTGAATTTTTAAGAATTATAGGAAAATGGATTTGTGGAGGCCATAATGGGGTTAAGGAAATTATACCTAAGACATGGAGATTAATCAGGCCAAGGTCGCATCATTCGTGAGAAAGAAGCATTTTGACAGAGAATGTAAGTGAAGAGGTGACACAATCATCAAGAATCCTTCTCGTGAGTTAATTTTTATATATGTTGTTGATCAAGGCATTTCTTCACTTGAGCAAGGTTTGAGGCCTAAATATATCCCCAAATCCCTCCCTTGATTTTATTTGATTTGAAGGCATTTTAATTCTCTACCACACAATGAATGTTTGAAGATCAAGTGTAACAATCTTAGCAATGTTTAAGACATGGCATGCAATGTGATATTGATGGTAAAGATTTATTTAGGAGTTGAAGTCTTGGAAAGGACTATTGCCAACAGAGTCAAAGGGCCGATCAAGTGTTGAATCATTTGAAGCTAATGGATGGTTGTTTCCCAAATGCACATGGATTGCTTATAGATATTGTCGACCATTCCAGCCATGCATGCCTCTCGGGAGAAAGAAGCTTCTCAAAGCTAGTTGATTAAATCTACTTCGCTTCAACAATGTCACAAGAAAGGCTAAATGGGTTAGCTATGTTATCCATTGAAATTGATTTGGCTAAGAAGATTGAGTATGAAACTTTAATTAGTGACTTTGAAGCTAAAACTGCAAGAAGAATAAAGTTCTTATGATTTGTTGATATTGATGGTTTTGTTCACAGGAAATGATTTTTCGTAATTAAATGAAACAAATAAATAATATTTTTGATTATACTTAATTTTTAAGGGTTTCTAAAGTTATATTTTTTGTAAAATGCAAGTACAGTCGAAATGCTCTTTGTAATCGCGTAGATAATATCATTTGCTTAATCAAGTATGTTTTCCTATAAAACTTTTATTTTTTTGTTGTTGCATTTTCCTCTAATATATGATTTTTATTGATAAAATGAGTTCTTTATTATTGTTATAGTATTTGTTTGATATATTTTTAGTGTGTGAGTGGGCGTAGAGTTCGGGTGAGCCAATCAAAAACCTCCTCAGGAATTGATTGTCAGAGGCTGATTTTAGTCAACATAATAAAAACTAACGCTTTAGGCTTAATACATTATTGCGTAAAAAAATTTATACACAATAGGCCCCTTTAGAATGCCGCCAGCTCCTCGCGCTACGTGGCTTCCGCCCCTGATCGCCCATGATATTCGCATATAGCGGGGCCAACACAACTGTAGGAGTCCACCACACGTATCAATTTCATTCAGAAATGCAATGCAAGATCATGGACAAGTAAATGTAAAGTACAAGTAAATGGGACTCGAATATATGTAATGTGACATTGTAACACCACTACTGGATGTATATGAAATTTTTGTAAGTTTATATTTTTAAGATAATTGTTTAGAATTATATAAGTTAACAGATTTATAGTTCTCAAATTTTTGACACACTTTCCTAACACAGGGTGCCGAGCCACATCTGCAATATGAATTCGTTGAAATGTGAGTAAAGTTAAATCTCAAAAAATATGTATTACGGCTTTGGGGAAGAAAATGAAAGAAAGAAACAATAAAGCATATTGTAGATTGGGACAAAGCATATTGTAGAAATTTCTACCGTCTCCAACAACCCTCAACATAAAAACTCTTCATTTTTCCATATAGTGGACTTCTCTCTTCATCTAGTCACTGATTTCGACTACAAAAACATAAATCAAAATCATCAATTTGAGTTTGACAAAAAACAGAACAAATCTAAGCCAAATCTTCAACAATGCTTAAAGAGAATATATCATTTTATCACAGACAAGAGAGCATTGGCCAGAAGTCTCAACATACACCTAAACATTAGTTGGAAAAAGGTATTTCAAACCATGCTGCTTTTGATAAGCATCAACAAGCGTCAATGTACCATCCCATTGTAGGCAAAATAGTAAAGAGCTTTCAATAGCGCCATAAATTGAACATCATAATTTGAGATTTTGTAGTGCACCTATATGAAAACAAAGTAAGATTACACACACATCATTTCGAAAGCATTAATAACCACTCTTTGTGCATCAACTATAGCTAGTGGAAATGTTTTTAAGATTAGCGTAAGCAATAAACACACACACACACACACACACACACACACACACACACACACACACACACACACACACACTCATATATATATATATATATATATGAGTTGGAATAACAAAAAGATGCATTTAGGTCGTATTTAGTTTATAGAAAGTACTAAAGAAAGAAAATATGATGAAGAAATAGTTGCCAAACAAAAAATCTCAACGGAAATCAAAAATAATGATGAGTTGAAATAAATAAGATGAGTTTGAAGTGGGAAATTTAAAAAAAACATTAGGGTTTAATCCTCATTCTATTTTTATTCATCTTTCTTTTCTTCTATTTTTCCTTTGCATTTTCCCCGAATTTTGTGAGAACCAAACATATGGAAGTTTCTTATTAAATAGTCGTTTTTTTCCTCCAATACACATTTTAATTAAAAGTACTTTTTAAATAAATACAACTTAGTCTCCTTCCCTTAGCTTTCAAAGTCTCTTCACTTTTCTTCCAATTTCTTCTTCCCAAAACCCAAAAAAACCTCTCCTTTCAGTTTCCATTCTCCTTCTCGCTTCTCTCTATAATTTCTTTTTCCTTTGTAATTTTCTTTCTCTCCTACTTTTCCTTCTTGTTGTTTAAGATAATCCTTCAAATATTCCCTTAACAAAATAAGGACTCAAGATCCAAGGCCCTAAGGATAGCTAAGGCAAAAACTATGTTGCTTAATAGAGTTCATGAGTATAGTGAACAATAAAGTGAAACGAAAGTGTGAAAGTTAGTGAAATGAGAAGAACTTTATTGAAGAACAAATAAGATTCCTAAAAGTGTCCAAGATGAACATGATCTTGCTAAATCCAAAGCAAAAGCAAAAGAACTCAAGCATTTGAGGGTAAGCAACAAAAGGAAAACTCCTTAAAAACAAAATAAAAATCCGGAATCTCCAAAATCTCCTTAGCTATTGTGTAAAGACATCCATCTCCTTCACTATTGTATAAAGACGAGGGTCTTACATGAGTTACTTTTTTCCCTTTTTGGGTGTTACCCTCATAGGTTGAAGAGAAACATAATAGGTTGACATGGTTCATTCATGGGCAAAAAGCATTGGCTGGTTGGCAAACTCTAAAGTCTAAAATTCTTTTATATTTATTTTTTAGTAAAACGGTTGTTTATAAATGATGTTCGTGACAACTTTTCTAATTGATTGGGATTTGTTAAATGGTGTTACTTAAGCAATTTCAGATGCATAGACACACATCTCTTTCTACATAAAAAAGGCATGTTTTTAGATTATCAATCCAAGCTAACAAATATCTGAAATATTGTTTCTCAATAACCATGATGAGGTAATAGTAAATTAGATCTATTAGTTTTTGAATTTTTTTTTTTTTTTGTGTTAACATGTTGTTTATAGTTCAGATAGCATTATTATTATTTTTCTAAAGACGGTTAATAAAACACCTAAAAGAAGAATGCGGTCGTCTTTTGGAAATCAATTAAAAGACTTGTTCAAAACTTGTTCATAACTTGTGCAAAGTATAAAAAAAATATGAAGATGAGAAAACTTGACATAGGGAGGCCTGAAGATCAGTGGCACTCATTTGATTTATCTTTGGAAGTGAAGAGTTCATTTCTATTGGACTCAATTTTTAAATTTTATATGAAAAATGACACCTATTTACTTTATGAAAATCCTGAATCATTTGGGAAATGATGCAAGGAACATCATATTTTGGATCTAATGAGCAATAGACTTAATCCTACATTCCTCAAAATAATTAGGTGACGTCTTTCTTTCTTTTCTAAATTTCTTTAATTTTGGCATAATACGTGTTTAGTGATGCTTTTCTGAGGATTTAGATGATCTTTGCATTGTGGGCACAAATCATGGGAACTTTTTAACATGTCTTTTAATTTAATATTTATATATTTTAAACAAGGGTTGCCTTACCAATTTAGGGAACCGTTACACCTCAAATTATATCTTAATAGTTTTATAACATGTTTAGGGTAAAATAAAAGTAAATGTATATTTTTCTGGAATAAAATAATGCTAAAAATAAAATAAGAAAAATCCAGAATTAATACAAGAGTTAAGGGCAAATTAGTAATTTACCAATTGGGGACCCAAGGGTCATAATACAAGAAGATAATATGCCAAAGTAGGATTTTGATAAGTTAAATTGAGAATAAAATGAAATGAAGGACCAAAATGCAAAAAGGGAAAAATTAGGCAAAATTGTATAAGGCCAAACATGGCCTTATTAATGAAAGGCAAAATATCTCATTTTTGGTATAAAATGATAGGGCAAAATCGGTGAAGAGGAGAAAAGAGAAGAGAAGAAGAGAGGAAGAAGAAGAAAAGAAGAGAGGAAGAAGAAGAAGAGGAGAAGAAGGGGAGAAGAGAAGTTCAAGGAGAAAAGAAAAGCAAAGGTATGGATTTTTGTATGGATACTTGTTTGGAGGTTTTGAATACCTCTTTTTGTGTAGAATCCTTGTTTGGAATGGTTGTTTGGTTTGGTTGTGTTCTCCATTCCCTTAACTTGTATAGAGAAAATAATGTTGGGTTTAGGAAATCCTATAGTTTTTAAACCCATGTTTTTGTTTTGGCCATAACTTGGCCATCACTCATCCAAATTGAGTGATTCAAAATTTGGGTAAACTAGACATCTAGAAGAACAAATATCCTTGAAATAAGTGTATCTAAATTTGAACCCCATTGGACCCAGAAAATTCGTCAAAGTGAGACTACATTTGGGTCCAATTAAGTTTACATTTAGCAATCGGTTTAGGTTTTAGAAACGATTTTGAGTATTTAGGCCCTATGAGTTAGTTTCACTTATCCAAATTGAGTGATTCAAATTTTTGGATAAACTAGACTTCTAGGAGAACAAATCTCCATGAAATAAGTGTATCCAAATTTGGACCCCATTGGACCTAGAGAATTCGTCAAAGTAAGGGAACAATTCGGTCCTTGAAATCTTTCTCAGAACAATCCCTTGAACTTGAGTAATTCCGATTGTTTAAATCATAACTTGAGTTATACTCATCCAAATGAGATGATTCAAATTTCTATACAAACTAGACACCTGGAAGAACAACTTTCATGAAGAAATTATGATCAAATTATGTCTTTCTAACATTCCCAAAAAACTTTCAAATATAGGATACAATTCTAGATTTTGTTCCTGGAAACTATCGGGAATGATTACGAATCATTTAGACCATATCTCCCAAATTAAAAGTCCAAATGACATGATGTTTGAACCAAAAGAAACTTAAGACGTAGGGGCATATTGAGTTAAAAGATCAATTTCTCTAACAATCCCGTTTACAAGGTCAAAAATTATAGTCGAAAATGGACTTGGGAGCTACCTAAAATTGTTCAGGCAAAATTGGTTATGGAAGCTAAAATTGTATAAAGGTTTTATAAATGTATTGTTATATGAAAGCTAAAGAGAATACACGTATAATTTTGTTATATGAAAAAGTGCAAAATGCAGTTAAATGTTTATAAGAGATTATTTGATAATGAATATCTTATAAGTATACATGATATCGGTAGTTATTCATTATGTAAGATATCTTTACGTCATGAAAGATTGTTAAGGAAACACTAATGCAGTTTTACTTATGGCCAAGTTGAATTGGATAGATAGGCATGCCTATAGGGATACAATTGTTCGTATCTGATTTATAGATATGAGAGGCCGTTTGGGTCGATGACATAGATCGTTTGGATCATTATAGCGACGTTTGGGTCTCTGAGATAGAGATTCTTGTCTCATACGATGATAGTACCTTCGAATTTTTATCTGAGTTTTTCCAGTATCCACTTCTAAAGTTTATCTTGGGCATGAGTATGAAAATAATAAGTAAGCGCCAAATGAGATGTATATGATATACGATATGATATAGAAACATAGCCTTTATATGTGATGATAGTATAGTTACAGAGCAATGAGTAAAGTGTAAGATGACGAAGAGTATATGAAAATATAGTTATTTTACCCCCTACCAGCGGCGGGCGTGCCGGCCACTCCACGAAATCCCGGCCGTTACCTGTGACTAGAAATTCACAGCTAGACGAAAGCGATATTGCTTGCTAAACCTCTATAAAATTTTTCTTTTATTTTTATTACTTAGGATTTGGTAAAATCTGCTTGTGGAAAACTTCGGCAGCATGACGGCTGCACCTAGTATAATTCCAAATCCTATATACATCCAATTTACACTATATCCAAATATGGCAATCAGCATACTAACACATTCTCACAACTAACTATACTATGTACATACATGTGTTCCAATGTACATATTCAAAGTATGTTCTTACAAAATATAATTAATACAAACACTTGTCGATGGACAAAATCCTATTGTGCTCAAACGTCTTCGCGTACTGTCTGGAAAATAGTTTTTTAGAACCGCAAATAATGAGCCTAAAAGCGAGCTCGGTGAGTGTATGCTTTTATAAAAGGTTTGCTTTTCCGGAGGAAAACCTCAGCGTAACTTTCTTTACAATATTTTCCAGAAGCTTTACTTTGCTTTGCTTGCTTGAAAGTTTCTAAAACTTTTCTTTGCTTGCTTGCTTTTATACTTACTTGCTTTTAAAAGTTTATAAAACTTTTAATACTTTCTTGCTTGCTTGTTTGCTTTTCTTTAAAAGCGTATAAAACTCTTATTGCTTGCTTGCTTAGAAGTTTATAAAACTTCTCAATTTCTCTTGCTTGCTTTATCTTGCTTGAAAAGTCTTTTTAAAACCTTTCACAAACCTTTGCTTTAAAAGTTTCTCAAAACTTTTTATAAATACGGGAGCCTTGGCTCAACCGTATGCTTTGAAAGTAAAGCAGGAGCACAGGCTCAAGCGGTTTCTTGAAATCCAGGGAGCTTAGCTCGACGATCGTTTGAAATCAGCGGGAGCTTGGCTCAATCGTTTGCTAAAACTCTCCGGAAGCTACAGGCGACGGGAACCAATGGTTGATTTTCAAAATTGTATATCATGCTCATAAAGCATCAACCACTTTGGAGGCACTGCTTTGCTGTACCCTAGTAGACACGAGACACAGTATCAACCGTGCGGTGGAAGGACCTTTGTCCACGTCACCTTTTTCCGGTGAATATGGTGGAATTGACCTCGTGTCGCCATCACCCGTCTTAGTTAGGCCATGCTTGTATATCTTTCCGCAATACGTGCGCGGTCTCCTTTAAATGCATGATGCTTATGTCTAGTTTGCGACAGGCAAAGCCTAAAATACATGTAAGTCCTAACACCGTGCACGTACGGAATACCTTTGACCGGTTTTCTTGTTTAGAACTAGGGAAGGCCTGTTTTTCACAAACATTCTTTGCTTGCTTGCTTGCTTGCTTGAAAAATGGTTTAATTATTCAAAACCATTTGCTTACTTGCTTGCTTTCTTGTAAAATGGTTTAATTATTCAAAACCATTTGCTCACTTGCTTGCTTGCTTGTAAAATGGTTTAATCATTCAAAACCATTTGCTTACTTGCTTGCTTGCTTGAAAAATGGTTTAATTATTCAAAACCATTTGCTTACTTGCTTGCTTGAAAAATGGTTTAACTTTTCAAACCATTTGCTTACTTGCTTGCTTGCTTAAAAATTGGTTTTACAATTTAAAACCAATGCTTTCTTTTCAAAAATGGTTTAACTCAAAACCATTTGCTTGCTTCTTAACTCATTGCTTATACTTGAAAATGGTTTGCATTGAAACCATGAAATACAGATACAACGATTTATAATATTAATAATAATACACTAGTATTTGGAAAATGAGTTTAGAACACTCACATCTTTGCTTGCTAAACTTGAGAGCACAGTTCCATAATTTTCCCCGCCTTTACTTTTTAACCTACACACTCAACCGAATACGACGACAAATTAATCGCCTATGTAATCGCGCCAGCAACCTACTCCTTATACTTAGTACACTATCTCTTTTAGCTTCTCACTAAAAGCTAAGGTTCCCAAAAGGTTCTATTCCAACTGGAATCACCCAATTGAACACGAAACTCAAGTTACGTCGAAACAACCGGACTTACTCTATGTCCAAAGCTGGAACCCGAGAATTTGGCTTAATATTACAGCTACTTTGAGTGAATTTTAGGCCACTTAGGATCAGAATTTGTGATTCCTATTTCCTTATGTTTGTTTCTCTTGAAGTCTAGTTTAAGTAGCCACTTGAATCCACTCCGTGCGGATAAGAAATAAACAGTTATGGCTAAAATCTGAACTAGTCAAAATAGGAAAGCGAGCAGGTATAGGGTACACCACGAACATGTCTCGAGTACTTTGGCCTGCAGGGAGTGTGCAGTACACCTGTACGTAATACCAGTACACCTTTCGGGAATTGCCCCAGTTGCTTCTTTTTGCCGCTTTTGCTGTTTAACATCATTACAACTTCTATAATTCCTTATGCCTCGAATTTACATGAATTCATCTAAAAACAACTCCACAACACTTGAATTGGTGCTATGGAACCTCAAACCTCAAAACCCTAGGTGAAAAATCCAAGAACTCAACCTAGGTCCACCAATTCTTTTTAAAACCACATAATTTTGATGATTCCATGCTTACTTTACACCAATTGGGGTTTTACTCTCACAACCCCAACAATTTAAAGGTTTGTGTGATCTTTACACAAAAACCTAGACCAAAGGAGCATCTATTCTCCTTGCCAAAGCCCTAGGAATCCAAAATATATTTGATTCTAAGACAACATACCTTGATCTTTGGACTCCTTCTCCTCCTTCTTCTTCCTTCTCTTCTCTCTTTGCTCTCTTCTTCTCAAAACCGTGAAGCCCTAACCTTTTGGAGACCAAAATGAATTATTTTGTTTGTCTCCCACATTCATATGCTAAACTTTGCCTTAATTGTGAATTTAGTCCTCATGTCTTTAATATTACAATACCAACTTTTGAAATTCCTACTATGGCCCATCTCTAACTTAATTATTTTCATATTCATGTCCTATTTGCTAAATGACCATTGTACCCTTCTTTTAATACCACAAATTCCGGGTTTACCAAATTATCATTTCCTACTTTAGTCTCCAAAAATACTATAATGTGATACTTGGTACTCTTATACACCCCTAATTATCATGTATGCATACACTCGGGACGGGGTGTACAAATCCTCCCTCCCTTATGAACGATTTCGTCCTCGATGAATAAACTAAACTCAAAAGAAGGAAGGGAAATTACTCATTAGGAAAATAGTTGAAGTGCGGCCAGTGCATCGACATCTGGCTCCCAAATTGTGCCTCCCTCTCATGATTCTTCCATAAGACTTTAACTAATGGAATCACTTTGCTCCTCAACACCTGTTCCTTGCAATCTACAATCTGCACAGGTATCTCCTCATAAGTCAAGTTCTCCTTTAACTGCACTGGTTGCTCTCTCAATACATGTGAAGGATTCGGGATATATTTCCTCAACATCGACACATGGAAAGTATCATGAATCCTTGATAACTCTGGGGGCAACTTCAACTTGTAAGCTACTGGTCCCACTTTGCTCACAATCTCATAAGGTCCAATATATCTCGGACTAAGCTTGTCTCGTTTCCCAAATCTCAACACACCTTTCCAAGGTGAAATTTTCAGACTTGGTCACCTATCTCGATTGCAAGTCTCTCGTGGTTGTCGGTATAACTTTTGTCTATCTCTTGCTATCTTGAGGACCTATCCACGAGACAACTTTCACTTTCTCTAAGAGTGATGCATGCTAGTTCGGGGCCTACTAGTCTTCTTTCACCAACCTCATCCCATTTTACTTTGGGTCTGCATTTCCTACCATCTGATTGCCTCAGATGGAGCCATTCTATATTGGCTTGATAGCTATTGTTGTGTAGGCAAACTCCATTAGTGCTAAGTGATGATCCCAGCTTCCTTTAGATTCCATCACTGACTCTCGGCTTGTATCCTCAACGTCTAGATAGTCCTCCCGGTGGCCATCAGATGCAGGATTGAAATGCTATGCTAAATGTAGGCGAGTACTGCGTTTGCAGAGCTAGGCTGAAACACGGATGTGAACACGGGATTTCGATCGACTTCTCCGACAACTGGAACCCATGAAGTCTTATTATCTCATCCACATACAACTTGGCCAACTTTTCTAAAGAATCCTCGGCATTAAGCGGTAGGAAATGAAGCGAACCGTTAATCGATCAACTATCACCCTTATCGCATCCTTATTTGCCTCACGAGTCGTGGAAGACACATGCAAATCCATGATGATCTTCACCCATTTCCATACTAGAATAGGGAGTAATATATCTTCAGCGGGCCTCGATGCTCTTGCCTTCCCTGGCAGCAGGTTAGGCATCTAGAAACGAAACTCGCAATTTCTTTCTTCATCCCATTCCACGGTAATGTTCTTTGAAGTTACATACATCTTGGTACTACTGGATGCATAACATCTGAGAAGAATGTGCTTCTTACATAATGTCTGGCACCGGTTCGCCATACTCGCTTTGTTCTAAATCGCTTTCACTATCATGCCATCATCGATCTACGAAACTCTGCTTTCTTTCCTTTTCTATCTCTTCCTTAGAGTACCTTAATTACAATCCTCGGGTGCTCGAGAATGTTCCTACGAACTACAAATACACTAAGATATCATCAATGAAACTATGACGAACCTATCCAAATGCATTTGGAATACTTGGTTCATAAATCCCTCGCCTTGATTACTGAGTCAAACCAAATGGCATCACCAAAAACTCATATGCCCTTAGCGTGTCACGAATGCGGTCTTAGGTACATGTCTCTGCACCCTCAGCCCGTGATACCCGACCTGAGTCATCTTGGGTATACTCGAGATCCTTGGAGTTGATCAAATAACTCATCGATCTGGGAGTGAATCTCGATTCTTGTGGATAGTAGCTACATTTAGCTGTAATCTATACACAACATAAAACTCCATCTTTCTTTTTCCACGGCTTGGAGCTCCCAGGGGATACCAGTCTAATAAATCCCATACTCGACAATTCTTCTAGCGAGCCTTAGCTCCCTTAATTCTGAAGGAGCCATCCTATAAGGAGGAATGGAAATGGGCTCAGTCCCTGGGATCAAATCAATGGTGAACTCCACTTCTCTTTCTGGAGGTAATCCCGCGATATCATCCGGGAACACATCTGGGAACTCTCTGGCAACTGGAATCTCATCTACCAGCGTCCCCTCCTTCCCTGTCTCCACCACAAAAGCTAGATAACCACAGCTGACCTTCTGTGACATTTTACATTCTTTGTCATGAGGAATCATGCGGAAAACTCTCATTAATCCTCCTAAACTTTACCTCAATTTCCTATGGCACAAATTATTTACTTCTTTTATAACAATCTAATGTGAAATATAGGAGCGATACGATCTACCAAGAACTACATGAAGTCCCTCATATCTAAAGCTACAAGATCCGCTGGGAACTCTTGTCCCTCATCAGAACTCTACTATCTCTGACTACTCTGTCTGCGAGTAACGGATCTCCAGTTGGAAGGGAAACTCTCATACGACCCTCTAATGGCTGGGTCTCTATCTGACAACGATCTAAGAATGGTTTCGATGCAAATGTGAATCGTAGCTCTGGTCATAAGATTATATCATGATCAGGATGAAATAATACCCGATGACCACGTACGGGCTGCATCTTCATCTTCTTGAGTCCATGACCATATGCTCACGGCTGAGTCACGAGCCTGCATGCGTATCCACGGGAGCCTTGCCTCTTCCTTTACCACGACCACCCTCCTGCTGCGTTTGTGTTTGGCCCCTCTTGGCAGGAAACCTCTCCTGAAGACTGATTGTGCTCATCTGCAGTGCTGGGGTAGCTAAACGCTACGATGTCTCCACCAATCGGTGAGGGCTCCACAATGAAACCAGCCTGTACACAGTGGAAACACCACATATTGAATCCACCACACTCCCACGGTGCTCGTTACGACACAAGTGACATACGGAGGAATACTGCAGGTGCCCTTGCTAGCAATTCAGGGCCTCCTTGATCCACTGACTAGAGATGGCTCCTCGACACGCACCTCGACCTCTACCTTCCTTCTTGTTCCTCTTTCTCTTGTGCATCTAGAGATTGCATTTAGGAAGTGCTGGTGCACTCCTCTTACTCTTACTCTCACATGCACCGTTACATGGCTGTGGTGCTTTGCTCTGACCCTCGAGGCGACCTCAGCTAGGGTCCCAGTCTATTAGAACATTGATAAATGCACTCTAATTCGGTGTTGTAGTCCTGATAAAAACCTTTTGCATTTCAGGACTTCATCTGCAATTATAGGAACCAATCTAACTAGTCGAGAACTTCTCCTCATGACCGGACAGGCATGTTCTTATTCTAATTTGAAAGAACTCCTCAATTTTGAATCCCTTATGGCTCGAGGAAAGAACACCTTCGGTGAACTCTTGTTGGAATTGGTCCCATGATATGCCATTAGGATGCCTCCTACTTCCCCATGCTCCACGATGTATCTGTCTTCCATCAGGCTGGAAAACAAGACTCTTTGCTCATCAGTGCGACCCATAACTCCATAAACTTTGTTTACTCGATTCTAGCCATAACAGTTTGCTTTTGGATCCTGCCCCATATCCATATGGCAGCGCCAGTTTTATTACTCTCTGTCGACCTCCGGGTTCTTCCTGTAACCTCTGCGTGGCGGTGGAGAATTTGCGGCTTCTTGTCGGTCGCTATAGCTACTATCTGCATTGTCTGTGCCACACCTTTCTAGTAAACAATCCACGGCACTTGGGCTTCCTGCGGTGACGGATGCGTTCAAATGACCTGTTCTTGGGTGTGAGTGAGCCCACCCCAGGCTCGGGCTCGGACTTGGGCTTGGTTAGCTCGGCTCGAGGCAGCTCAAATCGCTGACAAACCAAGCAGGCCTAAAATTAGGCTTGTTTCTTAGCAGGCGGGCCGAGTAGAGTGGCCGTCGCAGGCCTATTGTAAAACGACATCGTTTAGCATTTTTTTTTTTAATAAATTATAGGTGCAAAAGCAGCGTGTTTTACCTTACAATATGGAGAAAAAAACCCTAAACCACAAAATTAAGCTCAACGATTACGAATCACACTCCCCATCGTCGTCCCAGACATTGTCTCAAATGGGCTCGCAGCCACCTTCGTCGTCCCAGAGCTTTCCTCGCCCCAGGCACGGCGCCTTCGAGCTTCATCTCGACCCCGAATCAATCGCCTGCTCAGAAACGTAGTGTGATTCTATCTCAAGCACTTTCTCCCACTACTATTTGCGACACTTAGGCTAAGCTCATCCACGATTTTCCTCGGCTCCATTTTTGTCAGATCTCCTCTCTGAATACAATCATTCAAGGTATTCTCTCTAATTTAATCATTTAATTGATGCCTAACAATACTCTGAATTCAATCTTGGATTCGAAGCTTAGATAAAATGAAGTATCATCACGAATTTTCTTAAATTTTTCTCAATTCCGATTACCCCCATCCCTATCTCTCTCTTCCAATCCTTGCTTCTCTATAGGTCATAAATCTTTTGTCACCATTTCATATGCTCTTTTTGTTTCTTTTAATATTTCTCAACTTCAAAAAAAACTTGTACAATTTATTTACGCAAGGATGTGACCTTGAGTTCGACTTTCATTATCATTTGTTCTTAGTTTCATTGTCTTTAGACTCTTTATACCTAACTATCACACCTATGATTTATAATTATTTGGGTTTCTTTTATTTTATAAATGATCTTAGATAGTTATTATTATAGATTCTTCTTACTGTCTCATTAAATTTCAATCATGTTTGCTTTCCATAAAAGATGGGGGTTTTATATTTGTCATTGAGTCTTTTTCCATAATTTTTGTTTTTTTTATTGCATGATCTTCTTTGTTACTTGTTAGTGATTATTGGAGGTGGGATTTTTTTAGAGATAATAAAGTTTACTTGCCCTTGGAAAATTTCAAGAAATTTTGTTGAGATTTTAGTTTATATACCTTTGGCCTCCATGCACCTCTGCATCATAATATTAAAATGCATCCATGTAAATTTCAATAATTTTTGCTTCTGCATTTTTTGAAATAGTTTATGTGGATTATTTTTTTATCAGAAATGTCTAGACCAACAAAAGCTAATATTGTGATCGATATGGAAGATGTGGATAAAGATGACGAAATGGATGAAATGGGTATAGATGCAACGGAAGCCAAAGAATGGCGGGGAAGAAAGAATCAGTAGTTTTTGGAAGATTTGAAATCATAACAACCCGATTGGCGACATGAAGCAAGATGTAATCACTGCAAGCATAATCACCTATAAGGGAGTGCAACAACTCATCTTAAAAGGCATCTAAAACTTTGCACACCTATTAAAGCTACTTTGGTTGGCAAGGATAAAGTCGAGCAAAGTTTATTGTCTTTGATGTTACTAAAGGTGATGAAATGCTATCAATCTTTAAGTATAAGTAAAGGAAAGTAAGAGGAACTTGTAAAGATGTTTGTTGTCCACGAATATCCCTTTTCGGATGGTAGAGCACGAGTTCTTCACTAAATTTGTAGAAGTCTTAACCCCAAGTATGAGCCAATCAAAAGACAAACTTTGAAGCTTGATTGCATGAAGATGTATATATCTGAGAAGGAAAGTTTGAAGTTGGCATTGGCAGGCATTAATAAAATCAGCTTAACTTCTTATTTATGGACTTCAAATCAGTCCATAGGGTATATGTGCCTCACGGGACATTTTCTGGATTCAGAATGGAAGTTGCAAAAAAGAATCCTGAATTTTTGTCCCTTAGAACCTCCTCACACTAGGCTTGCAATTGCGATAGTATCAGTGGGTGTTTGATTAGGAATTAGAAGATAAAATTTCCCACCATTACACTCGATAATGCTTCTTCAAATGATTTAGTGAAGTATTGAAAGAAAATTTTAGGCGAAAGAAAAGCTTCCCACTTTGGGTGGTAAAATATTTCATGTCCAGATCTTTGTACTCATATTCTAAACTTGATGGTCAAGATGGGTTAACGATGCGAGATGTGATTGAGAATATTGAGAAAGTGTTAAGTATTTGAAGTTATCTCCTTCAAGACTTTATAAGTTCAATGAAATTGTCGAAAACTAAAGCTATCTACCTCCTAAAGCGTAGCTTGATTCTTGATGTGCCTACGGTGGAACTACGACATATGCCATCTTTAGAGTGTGCACTTGAGAACAAGTCGATTTTTTCACGGTACAAAGAGGGACTACAACTATAAATGAACGCCATCCAGTGAGGATTGGAAAGGGCTGTTGAGGTTTCTAAATTTTGGAGAGTTATAAATGATGTTACAAGGTGTTCTCGGGACGAAAATATCCTACTTTAATTTGTTTTTCTTAGTCGAATATGGAAAGTAAGGAAGATCGTGAATGTTATGTATCTGATAATAGAGATTTTGTGAAGCGTATTGACTCTAAAGATGAAGGGAAAAGTTTGACAAGTATTGGGGAGAATCTGCTTAGGTGTGTGATTAGAGCGGTCTTGGATCCTCGAGTATAAAAAATGAAACTCATTCTCTTACTCTTTTCCAAAAATTTATCCAATGAGATGATTTTTGAGGCATATAGATGATGTTCGTAAAGTCCCTTCAATTTCTTTACAAAGAATATATCTATAGATAGCCAAATAAATAGTAGCATGGCCCGGTACCACTTATGATTCAACCCCTCTCAAGCAAAAAAACAAAAGACAGATGATTTTGATGAGTGGATTATAACTAATTCTAATATCATTCTTGGGAACAAGAGTGAGATAGACATGTATTTAGATGAAGGAGTTTATAAGCCTGGCAATGAGGAATATGAGGATTTTGATGCTTTGAATTGGTGGAAAGCTAATAGTCTAAAATTTCGACACTTATCAAAGATACCACAAGACATATTATCCATTCCATTGCTACAATGCCAAGTCGACCGCTTTCAGGCTGGAGGCAGAGTACTTTGACCATCGGGGTTCTTAAAGCCTCGAGACTATCCAAGCTTTGATTTTGTAGTGGGTGATTGCTACGGCTGTGATTTCGGGGTTGAGTTGGCATCCAATGTAAGTACTTTTGCTGACTTTAATATATGTTTATATATATAGTTTAGTATTTCTTGTTTTTACATGAAGCTTGATCTTGCTTCTTGTTTTATTTAAAGATTGAGAATATTATGCAAGAAGGTTAGAGATGGACACTTTAATTAAAGTTGTATAGTTGCAATGTGTAAGTGTTCATTACTTGTTTAATATTTTCATATTAGTTACAGTTTACTTTTTTTATGTATTAACTATTTTTTGCTTATTATTTAATTAAGGTGTTTACTGGAGTTAGTTTATACTAAAAGAGAGCAGAGGATTTGAAGAATTATGTATAAACCTAACTTGTTTTTGATTTATTTTGCTTCTTTTTGTCAACTGACTTAGACAATTGTTTTTTTTGTTTCTTTTTTGTCAATCACTAGATAAAGATTCTTGATTTCTTGTATGGTGAACTCGGACTTAGACAATTGCTTTGTCACTGGGTTTACTATTTCATTTCCATCAATCGACTAAGTTTTTAATGATGTATGTTTGGAAGGAGTGTTTAGATCCAGTAGAGTGTTCCCCAGACAAGACATCTTGCAAGGATTAGCCCATAGCAAACACTGCATAAAGGATTATGCTGATTACAAGATGTAAGCATAATTCATTGCATTATTATTGCAAAGAATATTATAAGCATAATCTTGCAGTGATTACAATGTAAAAATATTATCACAGGTTGTACTTCATAATCGAGAATTACAGTGTTTGTGAGAAAACACTAAATTTAAATGCCAAAAAGTTCGGGTCTCAAGAAACCGCATTTTGGACTCTGCTGCAAAAGTCATGGAGATGTACTCTAGCCAAAAGGTTGTTCTTGAAGTGGAATATTTTGGTGAGGTTGGCAATCGATTGTCCTACATCGAGGCTGGCACTGTAGCACCTCGTGATAATTCCGCTTCTGACTCCGCTATTGTCACCGCATTGTACAAGCTTGTACTTGGTCATGGGGTTACGTAGTCCTTTGTACAATAATGAAATTACTTCTTTCCTAGTTACGATTTTGATAACCCTATCATTTTGTTGTCATTTTTGTTTTGTTATATTCTGTTTCCACAAATAATATGCTTTATGGTCGAGATATTCAGCTATTTCAGCATTTTCAGGAGCTTATTCTAGCTGATATTCTTTCTGATGCCAGTTTGGGAAGATTTCGCAAGAACTACAAGTCCTTGTTAGTCGGAAACAATATCTAGAATCAATGTGGGCGTGATAATCAAGGTGCAATTGCCGATTATGTTTCCTGTAACTAATAGAAGATCCTGCCTGATTTAGCCTTCCTAAGCATCCAGCAGAATTACACTTTGAAACCAGAGTGAAATGTACTCAGATACCTCTTCAAAACTTTGAGGATTTTTTTCCCTTCAAAGATATTTGTGTTTGCAGACACCAAATACTCTCTTATTTGTTGATTTTTCGTGGATACACAATGGACGAATACATATCTTTGGTAGTTGATGCAACCGTCAAACCGGAATAATCCGCAAATGGAAGCATTTAGATCAAAGCCTCAATCGGGTGTTAGCTGGACTGGTCTATCAGGATTTCCATGTATTCCGTGACTAAACTTTTGGAGGTGTATTTGTTGATCATCTAAGACTTAATAATCCTCCTCGGATTTGGGTTGTTGCACTCTCGCTAAAACACTAGTTACTGGGTCAGCAATTGGTCTCTTTAGATACATATAATGAAAGTTCCATGGTTTTGATCTTGTATAGGATATCTTTGCACTTTTCAAATTGCTTGTGTTACTCATTGAGATTTGAAATTAATGATGTCATGAGATCTGTTCTTTACTTGATCATTTTGATTTATCTGTTGTTGCCTAGTCCATCTCTCGATTGCAAATTAAGTTTCTGATTTTAATACATTTTAGCCAGTAGCTCTGACGATTACTAACACTCAAAGAATTATTATTATTATTATTATTACTACTTTTTGATAAAATAACAATGAATAATTGAGGAGTGAATCTAAGACATATTGTAATATATTGGGATAAATTCTTTGGTCCCCACAGAAGTATGAACTAAGAAGAAAACAGTATCAAAAAGCAAAAAATTGCCGGCTTCTGACAATAACATTCAAAGCCCCGATATCATATTTTGTCCTTTTCTTTTATGCAATTCTCAATTGCTTTTCTTTGCTCTTGCTTTTACTTCTATTATACTTTCAAAAGTTTGTGGTGATGTTCAAAAGTTTGAGTGTTAGTACTTATTCTTGCCCTCTGTTACAAACAGGTCTTTGACATCACGTCTCTACAAATATTCTCTCCGGAGTGAATTGGATTATTTCTTTATGTGGCGAGGAAAGAAATTGTAAGGTAATATGCTCTTTCTATGTTTGTGACCTCCATTATAATAAGCCATGCATGAAATCATCTTATGAATTATGATGGTTAAAATATGGTGGTCCTTAATGCGGTGAGGCCGGCTCGTTGATCACGTAAAGTTTGATCATGGATATCTTTGCCGAAGCCTACTTTATCATTAATGTATGCTTCTTTTCTAGATTTACAAAGTTGATGCAATAGGCTTTTATTTTGCTATACTTCATTCAATGTCATCTTCTTTTTTTACGCTATTCAGTTACTCGAGATTATGGGAGAATTCAACCCAGGCGGCGCAGACGCCTATTGGATTTGAGGTGTTGCAACTTTGGAGGAGCATTCTGCCACTTGATCCGCATTATGAATTCTCAAATATGAAGCATGTGAAGCAATTTCTTCATTTTTATAGGGAAAAATCACATGGGATCTAAGCTGTCAAAAACATTTCCTTAATTAATTAGATTGCGAGATATTTTTCACCAAAATCACACGTAGCAGATTTTTTATCTTCTATGAGAAAAGTCTTTTTATAGGATACCTAAGCTGTCAAACACCTTACACCTCTACGATAAGTGATAGCCCGCCACTCTCTCATTTTTCTCTCATTTCCTCTTGCCTTTATTTTCCTCAAAAGCGAGGAAGGGTAATTTCTCGGTTTTATACGCCCATCCCAGTTTTAATGGTTACATAATAGAGGAGATTATCATCTCGATTCTTTTATGCTTAGTAAGTTAAAAAAAAAAAAAAAAAAGGTCGACCCAAAATATTATTTTTATCAGCTTGCATAAGCTCGGGCTCGAGGCTCGAGCACCGAGCTGGCAAGCTTGAGCACAAAAAGAGCGATTGGAGGCTGGGCTCGGGCTCGAGCGGCTAAAATACGCAAGCCCGGGCTCAAATGTTCAAAGCTATTTCGGCTCGGTTCGTTTCCCTACTGTTCTTGGAGGCGGTTCATAGAGCGGTAGTGGAACCACCTCACGTGCTCATCCCTCGGGTACTTGGGCCTTTCGGTTCTTTGGAATAACTCTCCTAGGGCTGACCTCTCGTCCTCTTCACATTATAGTCTTTGTAATTGCAAAATCAACCTTTTAATACTTTGACTCACTTGATATGTATGTACTTTGAACCGACCTTGCATGGTTACCCAATACTTATGCTACGATACCACGATGACACACCGCCCCACGGCGGCGGGCGTGCCGCTCCTCCCACGAAATCTGGCCGTTACCTCAACGACTAGAATTCTGTGAAGCGAGAAGCCGTATTGCTTCTTAAACCTCTATAAAAATTTTCTTTTATTTTTATAACTTAGGATTTAGTAAAATCTTAGCGTATGGAAAAACCGCGACATAGTAATTTGCACCTAAGTATAATTCCAAATCCTATATACATCAATTTACACTATATCCAAATATAGCCTTGGCATACTAACACATTCTCACAGCTAACTATACTATGTACATACATGTGTTCCCGATGTACATATTAAAGTATGTTCTTACAAAATATAATTAATACCACTGACACTTATGCGATGTCGAGGACAAATCTGTGCCTCCCGGCGTCTTGCGTACATGTACGCAGGAAAATAGTTTTAAAACACAAAATAATGAGCTAAGCGAGGCTCGGTGAGTGTATGCTTTTTTATAAAAGGTTTTGCTTTTAGGAAAACCTGTTGCTCAAAACTTTCTTTTCTGATATTTTCGAGAAGCTTTACTTTGCTTTGCTTGGTAGAAAGTTTCTAAAACTTTTCTTTGCTTGCTTGCTTTTATTCTTGCTTGCTTTTAAAAGTTTATAAAACTTTTAATACTTTCTTGCTTGCTTGTTTGCTTTTCTTTAAAAGCGTATAAAACTCTTATTGCTTGCTTAGAAGTTTATAAAACTTCTCAATTTCTCTTGCTTGCTTTAAGTCTTTTAAAACCTTTCACAAACCTTTGCTTTAAAAGTTTCTCAAAACTTTTACTTAATCTGAGGAGCCTTGGCTTGCAGAGTATCTTTGAAAGTAAAGCAGAACTGGGCTCAGCGGGTTTTCTTGAAAATCCACGGGAGCTTGGCTCGGCCGTCGTTTGAAATACAAGCGGGAGGCAGCTCGGCCAGTTTGCTTTAAAACTCTCGGAAGCACAGGCGGCCAGGGACATGGTTGATTTTTCACGCGTATATCATGCTCGTAAAGCATCAACCAGGCTATTTTGCTTATTGTACCTAGTGAACCACGGGAACTGTGCTTTCAGCCGTGCGGTGGAAGGACCTTTGTCCATACGTCACCTTTTTCGTGAATATGGTGGAATTGACCTCGTGTCGCCATCACCATACTTAGTTAGAGCTCATAACCTTATATACTCCTGTACGTGCCACGGTCTCCTTTAAATGCATGATGTATGTCCTAAGTTTGCCGACCAGGCAAAAACTAAAATGCATGTATGAGATCTAACACCAGGTGTGCCTGTCTGTGAATACTCATTTAGTTGCTTGCTTAGAACTAGGGAAGGCCTGTTTTCACAAATTTTCTTTGCTTGCTTTGCTTGCTTGCTTGAAAAATGGTTTTAATTATTCAAACCATTTGTACTTGCCTTTCTTGTAAAATGGTTTTAATTATTCAAAACCATTTGCTAAAGCACTTCCTTGCTTGTAAAATGGATTTTAATTATTCAAAACCATTTGCTTACTTGCTGCTTGCTTGAAAAATGGTTTAACTTTTCCAAAAACCATTTACTTGCTTGCCTTTGCTTAAAGTGGTTTTACAATTTAAAACCAATGCCTTGCTTTCAAAAATGGTTTAACTTCAGAAACCATTTTGCTAACTTCCTTAACTCATTGCTTGCTTCTTGAAAATGGTTTGCATTCAAAACCATGAAATACTGAGTAAAAGCGATTTATAATATTAATAATGTCTGGCTAGTATTTGGAAAATGAGTTTAGAACACTCACATCTTACCTTCTTAAACTTGAAACGCAGTTCCACACTTTTCCCCGCCTTTACTTTTAACTTTACACACTCGGCCCAGAATCTGACTGACAAATTAATCGCCTATGTAATCAGCATGCTTAACTACTCCTTATACTTAGTCAAACTATCTCTCTTTGTACTCTTTTAAAGCTAAGGTGCTAGGGTTACATTAGCTGAATCCTGATTGAACCTTGAAACTCGAATACGTCAAAAATAACCACAGGAATTTACTCTATATCAAAATTTGGAACCAGAATTTAGCTTGTACATAACCCACTTTGAGTGAATTTTTAGGTAGCTTAGGATCGAATTGTGATTCTTTATTTCCTTATATTTATTTTCTTGAAGTCTAGTTTAAGTAGCCCACTTGAATCACTCAAATCGGATAAAGTAGCCAGTTAGCATGGGTAAAATCTGGCGGGTCGAAATAGGAAGCGAGCAGTGTCTTGGAGTACACCGAACGTATCTTAGATACACTTTGGCCTCTAGTGGGGTGTCTCAGAGTACCTGTACGTAATACCCAGATACACCTTCGAGAAGTACCAGTTACCTTGCTTTTGCCACCTTTGCTGCCCGTTAACATCCATCTGACTTCTATAATTCCTTATCACGCCAGGGAATTTCACATGGAATTCATCTAAAAACAACTCGTGCCAGATTGGTGCTATGGAACCTCAAACCTCAAAACCTTCAGGTGAAAAATCCGAGAACTTCGACCTAGGTCATGATTCTTTTAAAACCGCATAATTTTGATGATTGTCTTCTTTACACCCGATTGGGGTTTTACTCTCACAACTGACAATTTTAAGGTTGTATGATCTTTACACAGCTTTAGACGAAAAAGACATCTATTCTCCTTTACTAAAGCCACTACAAGGAATCAAGAAAATATATTTGATTCTAAGACAACATACCTTGATCTTTGGACTCCCTCCTCCCTCCGCCCAACAGCCTTCTTCTCTCCTTGCCTCTCTTAGCACCTCCAGCAGTGAAGCCACAACCTTTTGGAGACCAAAATGAATTATTTGTTTGTCTCCCACATTCATATGCTAAACTTTGCCTTAATTGTAATTTAGTCTCATGTCTTTAATATTACAATACTGACTTTTTGAAATTCCTACCTGCCATCCTACAACTTAATTATTTTCATATTCATATCTATTCTTTAAATGGCGAATTTAATCTTAGCCTTGTCTGGCAAATTAGGGTTTACCAAATTATCATTCCTACTTTGATGCTCCAAAAATACTATAATGTGATATGGTACTCTTATACACCCTACGAGTATCATGTAACATACACTCTTGCGGGACCGAAGTGTTACAATGATAAGAAATGAAACATATTTATAAAAAATAGATATGAAAAATGGATAGAAATATATGTAAATGTTACATTTGTCGTAAGTATGTGCGTGTATGCATGGTAGAGATGATCCTTATTAGAAGTCCATCCCGCAGTATTATTCCCCTTAAGCTATAAACAGCACTTGGTGTTTCATTCGTGTAGGTACGAGAAACCGGAAGGACGGAGGCAATCCCATATCACTTAGGTGAAATCGACACATCGCTGGAAATGCTACCACTTGAAGACCATTTGGTCTAATGTATATATTTTGTTTCTTTTTACTTAAGGAATGTAAATATTGTAAATGTTGAACACTTCCATATATGGAACTTGTATATATTTTGTAATCATTTGCTCTGAATATAATACAGTTAAATGTTTTAACATTATATGAATAAACAAGCTTAAAGTTTATAAGTTTATAGTAAACAGGAAAAAAAAAAAACGACACCCTCGCTAAACACTGGGTGCCGAGTTGGGGGCATCACAGGAACTATCCAGTTTTCATGTATCCTAGTCAAATGATAGCATATAGAATACTTATTAACACAAGCATTTTATAGGCGTTGGCTTGACAATTTATGCGGAACCATCCGAGTTTCATGTCGATCAAAGATAACATATAGAATCTTGTCTCTGAAGTATTCTGTATTACGTATTATCTTTTGGAAATCAGTCTGGGTAGGTAAAACTTGTGTAAATTAGCAGTAAAAAGTATAAAAGAAATGGTGATGAAAACTTGATATAGAGAGAGGCCCTAAAAGATCGTTGGCACACTTGTGTCGATTTGTCTTTGAAAGTGAAGAGTTAATTTCTATTGGACTCCATTTTTAAGTTTTATACAAAAGGGACACATATTTATTTTACGAAGACCATGAACCATTTGGGAAATGGTGAGAGGAACATCATATTTTGGATGTATTGAGTGATAAACCTAATCCTACATTTCTCAAAATAATTAGGTAACGAATGAAAATTTTCTTTCTTTCTTTTCTAAATTTTCTTTAATTTTGGCATAATACCTATGCACTGATGATTTCAAAAATGAACTCTCATCTCTCTCTACAGTGAGTACGTTTCATGAAAACTTTTCAAGACATTCATTGGAAAAAGTACTAATAGTAGCTTTCAATTTGAAATGTCTTTTAATTTTATATTAAACTATTTTAAACAAGCGTCGACTTGCCAAAAGATTATGGAATCATCCAACCTTTATCAAATCTTTAAGTGAAGGATAGCATATAGAATACTAACAAGCATTCTATATGGCCGTCTTAATAAAAAGATGAGTTTATATTGAACATCTTTTAAAATGGAAAATGCAGTAAGAAAACGCAATTTGCAGTATAGGATACCCCGATTAGATTAAGACCAAGCGCACTATTAGGGTCACTATTTTGTCATGCGGAAAATTTTTGCACATCGCGTATTGACTTCTATTAGTAAAAGAAAATACAAAACTCATGTCTTATATTTCTTAAATTCTCGAGGAACAAACGTGTGTATGCACATTAAGGAAGTGCATATACAACTATACTCTGAGTTATTTAGTTCTACCACATTAATCTTTTATTTATTATTTATTCTTTTCTTGCAGAAAGTGGTCATTGAGATTGATTAAAAATTGAATATGTTGCGGCTGAGATTTATCCCTTACACACCATTCATTTAAAGATCAACAACTCAGTTGCTTAGTCAATAAGTGTAGCCATGGACGTTGACTTTATTTTATAACATTTAGTGTTAAAGTGAGGAAACTCAAATTCTATCTAATCCAACCCTAAAAGTTTCATAGTTCGACATTATGGACTTTTTGGGATTAGTGCAAGAGTCGTGTTTGAATTGTACTAGGGTCATGCAAGATTCGTGCTAAAGTTGTGCTTGGGTCGTGCAAAGGTTATGCTTTGCCTTGTAATATGGGCATGCTCAAATTTGGTATACCTATATACTCAAATTTTGTGACTCTATAAATTAATAGTGATGTACTGGCTAATCTTGTACTCAATTATGTAGAAATGGTGCAAGGAATATCATGTTTTGGATCTAATGAACGGTAAACTCAATACTACATTCCTTAAAACAATTAGGTGATGTCTTTCTTTATTTTCTAAAAAATTTTTAATTTTGGCATGATACTTGTGTAGTGATGCTTTGCATGGACAATATGATCTTTGCACCATGGGCATAAATCATGGGAACTTTTTAACGTGTCTTTTAATTTAATATTTATATATTTTAAACAAGCATTGGCTTGCCAATTTATGGAACCATCCAGTTTTCATGTGTCTTGGTCAAAGGGTAGCATATAGAATACTTATTAACACAAGCATTCTATGGGTGTTGGCTTGCCAATTTATGGAACCATCCGATTTTCATGTTTCCCGATCAAAGGATAGCATATAAAATACTTATTAACACAAGCATTCTATATTCTATTGTCATCTTTTGGAAATCGATTAAAAGACCAGGTAAAAACTTGTATAAAGTAAAGGCAAAAAAGTATAAAAAAGAAATGGTGATGAGAAAACATTATAGAGATGCACGAAGATCATTGACACTTGTTGATTAATTGATCTATCTTTGAAAATGAAGAGTTCATTTCTATTGGACTCAATTTTTAAGTTTTATACAAAATGGACACCTATTTATTTTAGAAAGACCATGAACCATTTGGGAAATGGTGCGAGGAAAATTATATTTTGGATATACTGAGTGATAGACCTAATCTTACATTCCTCAAAATAATTAGGTAACGTATGAAATTTTTCTTTCTTTCTTTTCTAAATTTTCTTTAATTTTGGCATAACACCTATGCAATGATGATTTCCATGGACTCTCATCTCTGCATCACAGGCACATCTCATGGAAACTTTTCAAAACATATTCATTGGAAAAAAAATACTAATGGTAAGTTTTCAATTTAGAAACGTGTCTTTTAATTTAATATTTAACTATTTTAAACAAGTGTCAGCTTGCCAATTTATGGAAGCATCCAACCTTTATGTGTCCCAATCAAAGAATAGCATTACTAACACAAGCATTCTATATGACCGTCTTAGTATAGGGAGATGAATTTATGTTGAACATCTTTTAAATGGAAAATGCAGTAGAGAAAAATGCAATTTTACACGAAAGTATAAGATACCCAATTAGATTAAGACACTACACTATTAGGGTCGCTATTTTGTCATGTGGAAAATTTTTACACACCACGTATCGATTTCTATTAGAAAAAGAAAATACAAAACTCATGCCTCACATTTTTTAAATTCTCGAGGAACGTGTGTATGCACATTAAGGATTTTCTTGCAGAAAGTGGTCATTGAGATTGATTAAAAACTGAATATGTTGTGGTCGAGATTTATCCCTTATACACCATTCATTTAAGATCAACAACTTCGATTACTTAATCGATAAATTGTAGCCATGGACAGTGACTTTATTTTATAATATTTAATGTTAAAGTGGATAACTCAAATTCTATCGATTCAACTTAGAAAAGTTTTGTAGTGCGACATTATGGACTTTTTGGGATTAGTCTGAAGTCATGTTTGAGTTATGCTTAGGTCATGCAAAATTAAAGTGCTTGAGTTGTGTTAGATCGTGCAAAGGCTGTGCTTTGTCCTTGTGATATGGGCATGCACCAGGTTAGTATACTATACTCAAATTTTGTGACTTTATAAATTAATAGTCACCATAGGCTAATCTTGTACTCAATTATGTAGAAATTGTGCAAGGAACATCATATTTTGGATCTAATGAGCAGTAGACTCAATCATACATTCCTCAAAATAATTAGGTGATGTCTTTCTTTCTTTTCTAAAATTTCTTTAATTTTGGCATAACACTTGTATAGTGATGCTTTGCATGGACAATATGATCTTTGCACCGTGGGCAAAGATCATGAAACTAGCATGTGCTTTTTAATTTAATATTTATATATTTTAAACGGGGCGTTGGCTTGCCCGATTTATCGAACCCGTCAGGTTTTCATGTGTCTGAAAGTCAAAGGATAGCATATAGAATATTTATTAACAATTCTATAAGTGTTGGCTTGCCAATTTATAAAACCATCCAGTTTTCATGTGTCTCAATCAAAAGATAGCATATAGAATACTTATTACACAAACATTCTATATTCTATTGTCATCTTTTGGAAATTAATTGAAAGACAAGGTAAAAACTTGTGTAGAGTAAAGGTAAAAAGTATAAAAAATAAATGGTGATCAGAAAACTTGATATAGAGAGGTCTGAAGATCATTGACACTTATTTGATTTGTCTTTGAAAGTGAAGAGTTTATTTCTATTGGACTCAATTTTTAAGTTTTATCTGAAAAGAGACCTATTTATTTCTGAGAAATGTAGGCAATTTGAGGAAGTGTCACGAAGACATCGTATTTACCCCAGATATCTTAGGGGTAGACTTATTCACATCTCTGAGGTTATTTAGTTCTACTTGCATGAATCTTTTATTTATTATTTATTCTTTTCTTGTAGAAAGTGGTCATTGAGATTGATTAAAAATTGAATATGTTGTGGTCGAGATTTATCATATCACGTCATTCATTTAAAGATCAACAACTAAGTTGCTTAGTCAATAAGTGTAGCCAAGGAAGTTGACTTTATTTTATAATATTTAGTATTAATAGAGTTGGATAACTCAAATTCTATCTAATCCAACTCAAAAAGTTTTGTAATGGTACATTATGGACTTTTTAAGGATTAGTGCATGAGTTGTGTATGAGTTGTACTTGGGTCATGCAAGAGTCATGCTTGAATTGTGCTTGGGTCGTGCAAAGGTTATGATTTGCCTTCGTGATATAGGCATGCTCAAATTTGGTATACCTATATGCTCAAATTTTGTGGGTTTATAAATTAATAGTCATCATAGACTAATCTTGCACTCAATTATGTAGAGATGAGTAGACGATAGGTTTTAAAAAATAAAGGAAAAAAAGGGAAAAAGGGAAATGTGTATGGATGGTGAGAGAGAGTGTATTAGTTATGCGGGTGGAAAAAGATAAAAAGAAAAGCATGTCCTTATAGTTGTGACATGTGTACCTTAAAAGTCAAAAAGACATGTTTTGGCCTAACCTTTAAAAATTAAAATTAGGCCTACAAACCTACATAAAATAGGTGTCAAAAACCTACATAAAATAGTGTTAGAAATTAATAAATAAATTTAATATATTTGGAATAGCAAACTAGTTTTATAAATTCATATATTTGGTAAACATGTTCTTTTGGCAAGTGCATATTTTTTTTAAATTTGAAAACTTATTTTAATATACAGTTCCACCAATAAATGATGCTTTGTGCTTTTTAATTGAGGATTGGGTATATTTTGGGTGGAACAAATAGTTCCATCACGAAATGAATTGGTTTAATTAGGATAAGAAAGATTAGGCCCTGTTTAGTAGGTAGAAAATTTTACATTTCTCTGTGGCTTTTGAACAGGAAACGCGTTTAGTTACGAGAATAAGGCAGCCTGTTTTGAAAACAAAAGAAAATGGAGCCATTTATTTTCAACGTTTTATATATGAATCGAGAAAGCAGTGGATTGTTTTAAATCACATTTTGAATTAAATTGACCAAGGTGTGAAATAAGGGTTGAAAATGAAAGCGTATTTTGACGAGTCAGTCACGAAAACGTATTTTACGAAAATGGCCAAAGATTAGAATCATTTGAAAATTTTCGTAATGCAGATTTTGGATAGAGTTGAAAATTTTAAGAGTGAAATGCGCGAGCGTAGAATTAGTTTATGCATTATGTTTATGTAATTATATTGGAGCAAAGTCGAAGATCTCATGGTATTGTGAGTGGTTGATAAACTATGATTGCAATTTTCATTAATGACAAGTGTCTCAAACCTCTAAAAATAGGGTTTAATTGTTCGTATATCTGTGAAACTGTCGTTGGATTGGTGTATTCTTGAGAATCTAAGTTTTTACCAGCAATATGATGTCATGTAGATTAAAATTTTGTCTTAGAAAACTCAGATCTTAAGAAAAAAAAATTGAATCTAACGATATAAGAGTATTCAGCATGTGAGCAGGTTTTATAAGCTGGCGTAAAAATATATCTTCTTTCTTCCTTTGAGATGGAATTGAGTAATAAATAAGCCTCAAAAAGCGCACAAAATAGACAAGAAATATACAAATGCATTACGAAATGAAAAAACAAAAAGACAAAAAACAAAATATTCTCCCTCCCTTCAATTGCAGCCTAAACAATTGAAAAATCAGACATGCACGTGGACCCAAACTCTAAACCCCCTATTTTCCACCCTAGAAAGTTACACGTCAACAGGGATTTAAGCTTTTGGGTAACAGTTACACGTCAACAGGGATTTAAGCTTTTGATTTTGTTACCCAACATTTTCAAGTTCCCTTCTATTTCTCGTCCCTTCAACTGATGAAAAATAAACACAGGACTTACCATGTTTGGCTGCTTTTTTTCCAATGAAATTACTTTGTCATTTCATGTATTAATTGTAAATGATGCAATATAAGTTGCAAGACGGTTTTCATGTAGACCCATGCTAATTAATCCCTAGTATCATAGGTGTATCTAATTATTCAATTGGATGCTCTTATAAATGTTAGTTGGAAAAGTCAAATTTTGAACTTTTTCTTAAAGAAGTCGTGTCATTTGATTAAATGAGGTTTTTAGGTGGAAGTAAGCTTTAGGAAGTCTCTTTTGTGGTTGTTAGTCTAAATTTTAACACATTGAATTATTATAAGTTAAAATTTGGTGATTGAATATGCATCAGGGATGGGTAAAAGATTGGGAAAAAGGGATTTGATCTTATGTGGAGATAATGTGTATGTCAGTATGTGTTGTTGAAGGCATACGGTTGAAACTGAAAATGTTATTGTTTATGCAATAGAAGGGAGCTTTATTGGAAAGTGAAAACACATGGTTTGATTGAATAGATGACAGAGAGTGAAGAAAGAGAGACCATTTACCATAATCTAAAGTGGGAACAAGCATGATAATAAATGTAGATTGATTTCTAAATAAATGTGTATTAGCAAATGTGGGTTGTACATGCTTGTCTTTTCCCTTTTAGTACATCATTTTGAAATTTGTCTGAAGTTGGGGACAACAAATTACAGCTAAAAAGTTGAGTTTATTTTTGGATTTTTTTTTTCTTTCTTTTTATGAATCCATGCTATTAAATTGGTTTCATGAGAACTCTAATGTCGCATGCTACATGTTGGAATCATGGATCACAGTTGTCTATTTTTTCCTTCTTTTTTTGTCATTTAGAATATTGGTTAAATTTATACTTCTTTTTTTCTGTATACATGTACTCCTTTTAGAAGGATGTAATTTTTGATTGCATATATTTCTGAACTTCAAGGTTATGTCATTATGGTATAACTTCCCAAATGTCACACACGTTTGTTGAAATCATAGAAACCACAAATATTGGCTTGTTTGCAGTACTATTAGGGAAGTGAGAAAAGATTGTTTCCTGTTATCAGCAAATATTTTTTTATAATCTTTTGTTTTAAGTTTTTGAAAGAATTTCACCATACTTTGATTTGAATTACATAAACAATGTACAATTGCATAAAACTAGCTATTTAAGTATCGTGTCCAAAGTTGCTGTTTTTGATATAATTGGTCTCCATTTTTAAACTGGTAGAAAATGAAATTATAAGCAATGTTTATCTTTGGACAAAATTTGTAAAATTATAATGCAAAAAATGCAATGCAATCAATGGTGAGTGTTGACAGTTCATGGTTAAAATATCCACTATATTACTGTCTTTAGGAAAGAACAAGCGCCAACAGAAAACATGGATATTATTTGCAAACCAACTGATCAAAACATGATTTTGCAATTATCAATATACATGAAGAAACAAACAAATTGAGAAACTCTCCTATTAAAAAACAACATTAGAAATTATACAATGAAATAGACAATCAAGTTGTCACGAGGAGAGAGCACAGAAAGATTGTCGAACTACTACTCTGTGAGGCGACGACAATAGAAAGACTAGAGGAAACCCATCATGAGCCCAATGAATTGCCTGGAAATAATGCAAATGTGAAGGAGAATCCTGAACTTTTCCTGTATCTTCTTCTCTTAAGCAGCTCCTATGAGAAGGAATAGCAGCAACAAGTATTGTTAGCTTTGGTAGTGTAATGGTACATTCACAATCTAATAAGGGAGAACTAATTTATGGGGCCCGTATTTCAATTTATTTGAAAATTTGTGCAACAAGAAACCTAAAACTAAGCCCAAATCTCATCATTTCAAAAAAAATTGATAAAGAATAAAAACTAAATTGATAAAACGTGCACCAAGCGTGATTACTACCTTAGTGAATCGGGTACTAGTAGTACCTAAGGTTCAAAGAAGATTTCTCTCACTTTTGAAGGTTCATTAAGGTAGCACACAAGGTTAAGAGACATTATGTGAATTCTAGCCCTGTCTCATCATCAAATATTATCAACCATCAAAAGTGGGGGGAAAGGTCTCTGAACCGTCTAAAGGGTAGAAATAAAAATAATAATTACTTATCTTCTAACAAACTAGTAATCTAATAAAATTACTTTTATTCGTATCTCCACCTGATAGCTCTCATTGGGGTGTGACAAGTACTACTAGATTAGATTTTTAATAGAAGTAGCCTCAACTACTGCATTTCTCAATAAGCTATCTTTTTTCCCAAAAACAAAACGGACGCAAGTACACCACTGAGGGAAAAAAATGTCATGCATACCAGTTCTTGTTGCAATTGCTGTGTTTGTCGAACAGCTGCATCCCTTTCCTCCTTCAGACTCTGCAAGGCTGGGTTCTACATACAAGGACATAGATTATTATAACATATGAGGAAGCAGATTATTACAATTGAAAGCAAAAAGAGTAAGGCCAGGATATAGAACATTAAATCATTTTTCCTAATATGCTGCCTACGAGAAAATATGCTTCACCACAAGAAGACAACTGAAAAGCTGGCCATATTACAAACTAATTCTGCCTCATATTACAGTTTCAGCTCAACAATTGAGGTAAGAATCCATTGCAGCAAGCACCTAACACTATTTAAGTGTGTTCTGTGATGAGAAGTCAGCAAATCAAAAGCATATGATCAGGGCAACCAGAGAACCCAGTATTGGCCTTGACATGTTTGCATACCATCATTCTTACAGGAAGTGATAATGCCTATCTAAGAAGTAGATGTCAAAAGAGTTTCACAGTGAGTAGATTGTCTTTCAAATTGGTTATGAGGAAGCTAAGAAAATGAACAAACCTAGGAAAGTGGTACTTATGAGCATGTGATTTAATAATCAAGAGCAAAAAGACAAGTCCGGAGTTGCCCATGAAAAAGCTATCGGCAGGTCAACATTGAACAGGAGAAATCAACTGCAGGCGACGAATAGTTTTGACACCAACCGGATATGTTTAGTCAGTATATACCGGAAAATAGCCCAGTAATAAGGAATAAAGAAAAGAAAAATCTTACAAGGCAATAGTTTGTCCTGAGAATACAAACACTTTTGGTTCATATGCCAGCATGAAACAATATCAATGGCTAAATTAATTTTTTTCGATAGAAACAAATGAGGATGAAAATAATCATATAGAGGAAGAACATATGAAAAACAATCCAAATATTAATCAATAACTTCAAAACTTGAGCTGCCATGCAACTGCAATCAGAGAAAGATGAGACAATTGACAAAATAATATTTGACCATGAAAAGGAATTGAAGCCAACAGGTTGCATTAGCAGCAGTTAGTTTTGCTAATTGTAATGGATATTGTCACAAATGCAGTGGAGAACTGACAGCAAAAAGAGAAGCACAAATAGCTCTTCTCTAGGAACTGGAAAATAAAAAATCGAAATAAAAAACAAGCGATAATTCCACCAAATTGCACAAAAAATAATAGACTTTAATTCACAACACAAGATATTAATAGAACTCACAGGTTAATCCAGTTTACAGTTGAGACTTTTGTGATTCATCCCCTGAATTTCTATTCGCCAAGGTGTACACAACCCTAAGCTTGCACTCCTCTATTACCTTCCCACTGTCCTTATTGAACTGTTAGCAAAAATAACCATCAATTTCCCAAGGAGAAAAGGAATCCATCATTTTTGTAAAATGCCCAAAATAATATATTCAACTCAATCGGCCAGAAGACATTGTCGTTAAATATTCTTACAGCATCCTGTGGGAGCTCATCAATATCAGTATGTGGAGGCACTATTGTACTCTGTAGAAGAAATTTATCTTTGCACTGCATATCTGGAGGATATTCTCTTTGCGCTTGAGAGGTGACTACAAATTCAAAAGTTGAAATGAATAATACACATGAGGAAATCTTGAGGATCAAAGAAATATATTGTGACTATCAATAGCAGACTGGTACAGTGCAGAAACATCTGCCATATGATTGCAAAATCGTCAACTGGTAAATCTTTTTATCAAAAACTGAACCAAGATAAAAAGATGTATCCTGCAAGCTGCTGTTTAGCAGATGACTGTGCGTACTCTGCAGTGTTAAAAGGGCGCTTATGGGATATCCTCATCTCTATTGGAAGTTTGTGATAAACAAAAGATAAGCACCTCTTATCACACATGCATCCCAAGGCTGCACAACACCAGTATTGGGTCGAACAAAGTACTTCTTAGGTGATGTGGTTTTGACCTACCCAAAAATGGAAAAGAGAGAACATTAAATTGATGGTAAGCTAAAATGAAATCCAAAATAGCCTAAAAACAGTTATAGAAAAAGAAATGCATGTGTAAATATTAGAAAGAATAGTACCTTAAAAGCAACATGATGATGTTACTGCGTATTTGTTGACCACTCTAAGATCACAATAACTTTGTTGTCAACTCAACTGATGAGTCTTATATTACAAGTTGCTGAACATTCAGAATACCATTTCAATTTCAAAAAAATGAAAAGAAAGCTGAGAGAACTCATAGGTTTGGAAACTTTAGGTACGTATAATCATGTTAAAAAGAACCAAGTACAAACCTAAGAGCCCAGCATTCAACCAATGTTACTTCTCATTTTTGTACCAATCATATCCAATCCCATGGACAGCACTCATTTCAAATAATCTAATCCAAACAGCAATCAGAATAGAGCTGGCAATAGTTTATTTCATTTCTATCAATTCCACTTATATATTTTCGTGCTATTCACTCTAATACGCTACGTTATTCTGAACAAGCACAATGTCTTCATGCAGTCACAAATTCTATGAAAGGTATAATTCTATTAATACCTTTTTAACTCTGTAAGATGTTGTTTCACACCTTTGCTTTTAATTGGTATGCAATAGTTGGAGAACAGATAAATGATTTTGTGCTTATCACCACAAATTATATCTCAGTGCAGTCAAACCTAAATTGGATTACCAGCCTCCAAAGACATATCTATCCCCTCCTGTTTTTTTTATCAAGCACAGTATTTACTATGCTCAAATATTACTAGAAAGCTAACCATCTCAGCACAAAGTTTGACCGAAATCAATAAATACAATATCATGCAAGGATACATAGATTAACATGGTTTGCCTTACAAAGACCAATTCTTGCTCACCTTTCCATTGCACACAACCATTTGCATGAGTCAATTGAGCTGACTCTGGTAGCTATTGCCCAGAATGAATAAGATCACTAACTTCTTACAAATTATTACCAGCATTTTCGCATCCACCACTCAGTCTTTTCAAATATCCAATTAAATCATTAACTTAGATAACTCAGACCACCACCATCCACATCTGAGAAATTTCGTCATCGATGTTATCGCTTGCAACGATGGATAATAAAATGCCAATAATTGTATTGTTGCTCAACATTCCCTCATTTGTCTCAATTTCACAATTAGATGTACACCGTTTTTTAAGCTATAATTGTTCAAACCACGATCACTAATATCTGCACCTAAATTGCAGCCTATGATCATACTTATAGCACAGAAATAACCTTTGTTTCTTCAAAACTCAAGCCTGTATAATATAGATAGAGAAGAATACATACTTTGAAATTTGAGTTCATCGGGCTGAACAGTGATTAATGGCTTGGTACTAGTCATGATCACACCAGATCTATCTCACAACCAACCAACCAACCAACCAACCAATTAACGAAACCCTAGCACCACCACCGCCACCACCGCTACAGCCTGTCACAAACCCTAGAAAAAAAACACACCAGAAGAGCTCGGAGCAAGAACTTAGAGAGAGAAGAAAAAAAACAGAATTCTAGAGAAAATGAGAGGAAGAGAGAGAAAAACATAAGAAACGAACATGTGGAGTTTAATAAACTAGAAAAAGGACGGAAGAGCTCGGTCAAAACCGGTGCTTCGAAGTTAGCCCTGAATCAGCTCTCTCTGCTCTCCGGTTGTCTATCTTGAAAGAAAGCTCCCAGCGGAGGTTGGGGGGTTGGGAGGTTTGTCCGCCTGCATCCATTGACAGAGACATCCGGAAATAACACACGTGTCATGTTGAAGGATGGTGACAGCCGATTCAAAAGAAACAGTCTGGGTGTGTGACTTCGTGACGTGGCAATTTGTTGACGTGTCACCGCATGATTGGTGATCTGCCATTGTCGTAAAAATTTAACAACGGTGCAAATGTGGAGAATGGGCCCATCCCCACCTATGCTTATTATGAGCACATTTTTCAATGCCCACCCCCCCCTCCCCTTTATCCTAAAGAAAAATATCAATTTAAGAATGAAATTAAATAGTGTTAGATTTTTTCTTCTTTGAATAAAATATTCTTATTGAAATCAAATTAGCAAATCCATAAATAGAAACACCTAACCTAAATAAGTACAAAAACGATAAATAATGAAATAACGTGATTAATAGCATGTCTAATCAGCTGAAAATTTATAAATTTGATAATAATTTAATAATAAGCTACGATCTTGTATAATTCTACAGAAATCCATTGATATATTAATGATCGTAGTTTAAACATTATCTCTGTTTACGTCGGAAATATGTTTCTTCGTGAAATCATCTATAGAAAGCGAATAAAATATTGTAATAAGGCGATAAAAATAAGCATCATGTGAGCCCGGCGAATAATTAGCGTCAGCATTTGAAAACGATGATATCGCAATAGCCCAAAGCATATTTATATGAAATAACTTGACATTAAATAAATATATTGGCGAAAAAAAGCAATATAGATAGTTGATTTTAGACAAAAAATGATAAAATAAAAAAATGCGGCGCCGTTATTTAAAAAATATGATCCATTTGAGAAAAAAAAAAAAAAAGTAGGCTAGTGTCTACGCAGTTTTACTATTTGAATAAGGCATCAAGGCGTACAATTTTTTTAAAAAAAAATATTCAAAACATATTTTTTGTGACCCTTATTCGAAGACTAATGTTAATAATTTAGGATTTTCCTAAAATTAGAGGGATGGTATATTATGTTAGTGAAAATAATCGGTTGCTGGGAAAAAGGTAGCAGACTTGGGAATGTGGCCAAATGAGACCTTTAATTTGGGTAATAGGTGTGAGCTTTTTTTCAGTCATGGGGACAGGAAGTGGGTGTATATTTACATCACAAATTTGTAGGTATTCACTTGACTCTTGCCCTTTAATTATGAGTGTCATGAAAAACAATAGAATGTGAGGATATCAGTATACTCCAACTCAAATTAATTATTTATTGTTATGAATGATGTCAACTTTCTATCTCAAAAATTAAATTTTATAATGATGTAAATTGAACCTAGTTTTTTATGACATGATGATTGCTTACTGGTTAGAATAGTGAGTTTATTGTCATAATAATTCATACTTTAAAAAAATACATAAGTCTAATTTTTTTCAAATTAATCTCTCATATGTTTTGAAAATCACAATCATCAAATACGATTTTAAGGTTAATATTTCAAAATCATAGTTTCTAAATGTAATTTTAAGGTTAATTTTTAAAATCATATTTAATGTATGAAGTTTTCAAAACAATTGAAAGTGATTATTTTGACATTAAACTTTAGAGTAGTGTTATGGCCCTATATGTTTGCCCAATGACACTACTTATACGATGGTTCTCAATGGAATATCATCGAAAAATCTAACCTATTACATCACAACTTAAAAGACTCTTATTGTCGTGAACATCAATTAATCAATCCATCACACAGTGATAATCAAGTAATAAAAAAAAATGAAATTATAAAAATCATATATCTACTTTCTTGAAGAGATTTTATAATTTATTTATAAGAAAAAAATAGAGATTTCGTGTGAGATTTTAAGTAAACTTGAGATAAGTTTGGTCCCATATCTTTCCAACCTAATATATAAAAGGAGAACTTGAGACCGACGGGTCATGACACCTCAAATTTATCTCCACAAGAAAATGCAAATGTGTCAACTAAAATACCTTTCACTCAAATACCTGTCAATCTAGCTTTCTCTCATTATTATTTTTATTTATTTTTTAAAGTATTGTATTTCTTTCCCCATTTGGACAATCCTTATCCGAAAGGAGGAAGGTAGGGTTTCGGTTTATTTCCGATTTTTAAAAACTGTTTTTTGTTTTGAAAAATAGAGAATAAGAAAAATACATATAATAAAAAGGCCTACCTAGATTAAGATAACAAGAATAACAGTTTTTATTACTCCAATTTTTATGTTTTTATGTTTTTAAAAGCGTGCTAAAAACGATTTTAAAAAAGCATTGAGCCAAGAATAGGGCCTCACGCAGAGAACCTTTGTTTATTTTATGGTAAAACAAAGTTTTACCAAGTTATTTATTCAAAATACAATTCAATTTTGCTAACCATTTTTTGGGTAATAAAAGTAAGAGTGAAAGACTACAATTAAATTTTGCTAATCATTTATTGTTTGTGTATAACGTTATAGTATATTCTTCTTATAAAGATTCGATCCTAATTTTTATTGTATACGCATCCCACCCCTTTTTTATTTGAGTCGGGCCTTAAGGTCTGATTAACTATTTTTGGATAAACACAAGAAGTGACTCACAAAATTATTTATCATTTTGTCTATGTTAAATATTTTAATACAATTTATTGTTTAATATCTATCTAGAATATAAAGTTTTTGGATGTCACTTTCACGTCAATTTCTATTCAGATTTCAAATAATTTTTCTTAATTTAAATTGTATATAGAAAATGGATAGCTTCTATATTAATTTCTATTCATATTTTCAATTAATCATACTAGGTCAAGGTTTTCCCTAATCAAAATTTGAGAATTATAAAATAAAGTTAATAGGACTAATATTTCAATCCAGTTCATTCTTTTCAAGTTCTCGAGAAGTAATGGAAAATCTCGTTTAATGAAAACTGGATCATGTTGAAGATTTAGAAACTTCTGAAAGTTTGGTTTTTCAGCAATAAGTAAAGGCAAAGAAATATCGTTTTTCGACGAAATATCGTCGAAATATAAATATATTAATTCGATCGGCCGCGATATTGTAACCGATGAATGATTGGCCAAAAAATCGCGAGAAATATCCTTGTGAAATTTGAACTAAGGAGCGCATGCGTGAATGCCCGATTTTTTGAAAAAATTGGTTGTGATTTGGACCATCCAAATTTTGTCCTGATTTTATCAAATAGTTCAAATTTTGTCCACCTTTTTAAATGCATCTAACAACTATATTTTTTATTCAACGGTTGATTTTAAATCTGAAACTTGATCTAACGGTTCAAAATGATTTCTAACGGATATATAATGATCAAATTGTCAGATTTAAACCAAAATCAAATCCAATTGTTATAAGTAAATCATGACCAATTTTTAATGATCGAATAAATTATTTACATTCAAAAAAATTCTATGAAATATTTACAAATCGTCTGATTTAAATTTCTGTTCACGTTCATTAAGTATCAGAAACTCAGTTTATTTCTCGAATTATTATTTTTGTTAACATCGCAATATTTTTGAAGATCTTGGTTTTTAAGGTTTCAATTATAACAAATACAAGGTTAATTAAGGTATGTTTCTTTGTGAATTTATTTTGTGTTTATGCATATTTTATTTTTAATATATCTTAGTTTTATTTTGGTGTTGAAGTAGTTTAAAATAAATATTTTTATACTATAGTTTTATTTTAGTTTAATTTGATAATAATAAATTAAATTAGATATAATGTTTGAAAGCGAGATATTACACATCCTACCATTAAACAATTATAATTATTTCATGTTAGAAATTTAGATATTTTTAAATATCATAGTAATATTATATTAGTTCATAATAGTACTTACAAATAATATAATTTATGAATTAATTAATTACATTAATTATTTAGTTAATAGTACATTAAATTAATTTGAAACATTTTTATACTATAATCTTATTTTAGTAATTTGAAACATATTATTTAAATTAAATTTTAGTTATAATGCTTGAAACTTAGTTATAACTATTTAATGTTAGAAATTTAGATCTTCTTAAATATCTTAATAATATTATTTTAGTTCATAATATTACTAATTAATATAATTTTGGTTAATTAATTATATTAGTTATTTAGTTAATAGTACGTTAAATTTGAAACATTTTTATATTATAATCTTATTTTAGTAATTTGAAAATATTACTTACATTAAATTTTAGTTATATAATGTTTGAAACTTAGTTATAACTATTTAATGTTATAAATTTAGATCTTCTTAGATATCTGTAATATTATTTTAGTACATAGTATTACTAACTAATATAATTTTTAGTTCATTAATTATATTAGTTATTTAGTTAATAGTACATTAAATTTGAAACATTTTTATATTATAATCTTATTTTATTAATTTGAAACATATTACTTACATTAAATTTTAGTTATATAATGTTTGCAACTTAGTTATAACTATTTAATGTTAGAAATTTAGTTGCAACTTAATAATATTATTTTAGTTCATAATATTACTAACTAATATAATTTTTAGTTCATTAATTATATTAGTTATTTAGTTAATAGTACATTAAATTTGAAACATATTTATACTATAATCTTATTTTAGTAATTTGAAATATATTACTTACATTAAATTTTAGTTATATAATGTTTGAAACTTAGATCTTAGACATATTACTAAACAACTATAATTATTTCAAGTTAAAAACTTAGATATATTTAAATATCATAATAATATTAAAGAACATAGATATCCATAATATTAAATTATTATATTGACATCATGTTAGTCTAAAGTTTAAAATTAAGTTAGATATCATGTTAAAAACTTAGATATTACTTTTATATTAACATTATATAATGTTATTATAATGATATAATGACTATATTATCACATTGGTTCGAATTTCATTTTCTCAATAAAATCACATGTGTTTATAAGATGGCTAGTGGAAGTGGAGGCCGAAATTTTGCATTGAGGTATTACACATCTTTGGAGGGAAATAAAAATGAAACAATTTTCAATTATTGTGGTTTAATGATAAAAAGTTGTGGAATTACTGGCAAAGTTTCACGTATCGCATCTGGATCACGTTCGAATCTTAAGTGTCGAATGTGTCATAGTAAAACAGAAATGAAACATTAACATTAGAGCAAAAAGAGTAAAACAAAGCGAAAAAGCTGGCTAAGTATGGAAGAAACTCGAGGTTAGCAGTTACAGGGCGCGATGTGAAAGACATCTGTATCATTGATGATGAGGACGAGGAGGAGGGTGATGAGGATGAGGATGTGTATATGTATCAGGGTGGCAATCACGTCAGATAAAAGCGAGATGGATATCGAGAAGCGTCGTGCGTGGTAATGAATGGAGCAGAGAGCAGTGAAGGATTATGAGAGGCCAAGAAAAATAGGTAATGTATACCTAATTCATTTTTCATAATTATGTATAAAATAATGTTATTTTATTTGTTTTTGCATAAATGATCTTATGTAGGAGTGATCCATGAGGCGAATGCAAAGATCACAAGTGTTTGGCATCTGAATCCCATCATATGCGCACCATTATTGTACAAGTCTTTGGGCGCCGAGACAAAGAACGACAAATATGTTGTTGAATGTGAACCGATCGAAGAAACGATGGGATGATTGATTAGCAAGTTCTTCATATAAATAGTGTTCGCGCCGAAAAGAAGCAAACTCGCGTGCATTTTAAGAATATGATTTTTGGTGCACATCAGCCGGAGTTTGTCTAATTTAGCCCATAATATGTTTTAATAATGACATTATTATCTTAAATTATGATTGCAAATTTGCAACCACTACGTCAAATTTCCTTTAATTATATATGTAGGGATGGGAATCGAACCACCATCTCCATTTGAAATCAAAAGCAAGAACTTGGAGGTGAGTATAAAACGTGAAAACATAATAAACACTCTGAAAAGGGAAGAAATAGAGACATATGGATGCACAATTATGTGCGATGGATGGTCAGGTAGCAAGTGAGCATAATTAATTTCCTTGGTATATTCGAAAAGGAAGCCTGATTTTTCTCAAATCTGTTTATCACGTCGGATACAGATTAAAGACAACAAATACATGCTATGGTTTGTTGAAGGGCGTTATCTCAAAGGAAGTTGGAGAAGCAAAATGTGAAGATTGCAAATTACTTATGACAAATAATGGATCGACATTTGTGAAAGGGAAAAATTGTTGATGAAGAAATCTGATATGTATTGGACTCATTAAATGCGCGGCCTGCTTGCATTGATGTAATGTTTGAAGACATTGGTAAAGGGATAGTGTTGCTCGAGTTTATCGGGAATGGCTAGAAAGATAACCCGACTTCATTTCTGATCATGGTTGCTTGCTTGCCCGAAAATGCAGCAGTGCAGTAGTGCAGAGATATCGTGCGTCTTGGAGCAACAATTCTGATAAACTATATTACGCCAGCCAGTCTTTAAAAGATGGATTGATTTGAAGAAAGTCTTTATTAGTAAAGAATGGGCATCTTACAAAGGCAGCTAGGACGGAAGTTGGACATGAGGTTGAAAGGCTCATGCGATCATGAGTGGAGAAGGTGGAAGCTAGTGTCGTGCAGGACACTTTATGCACGGTCACTTGCATTGTTGATTTAGAAGTGGTCTCAACCCGTATCATTTTTGTCTACAGAGTTGATTCGATTGATAAATGACTTAGATTGACTTCGAAGTTAAGAGTGGGTAAACGTATCATCACATTTCATTGGGATGAAACCCCTTAAGCATCATCTTACGTACGGCCAGGTAACTAATTAATATCATCTTCCCAGGAATATTCATTTAATAATATTATGTTTATATTATTATCACATACTAATTCTCGATAACTATTGCAACATACTATCTAAATCGAAATTTGATATAGACTTGGAGTTGGTTGTGACCTGGAAACTGCGAGTTGTTCATGACATTTTAAATTAGATCCTAATGTTGAAGGTCTTTTTGTAATTTTGGAAATGAGGTAAGTAATGAGTTTCTAATTCTACTTAATTGATTCAATTGATTTTTTGGTACCAGATTTTTGACATTTGAAATCCGACATACTATTAGAGATCGCGAAAAGGGATTTGATGATGGGCACGATAACATCGAGATAAAAAATGGTTCTTGGTGAGTGTTAATTCTCATTAAAAGTAAATTTCATAACTATTTTATTATTATATATTATTGAATATAAGTAATTTGTACAACAATAATTGTGGTTTTGTATAAAATCACCTTGACGATAGAATTTGGCCTTGAAGGTTCTTTCCCAAATCGCGTCGTCTTGACATGTGAAAGAAATTGAAATGGCGTTTACTCCTAATTCATGCAGAGACCAGAAGAAATCATTACTTACCCTAAATCCAGTTGATTTTTTTATTAAATATGAAACTAAGATACATGATATGAAGCGAGAGATCGATAAAGGATTCACGAGAAAATAATTTTCTCGATTTACTTGGAAATTTGGTGAGTTTGGTGAAGAATCTGAGAATCGACTATTTATTAGGTTAGACCTCTCCATTTAGATGATGAAGATGAAAATCTTGATCTGGTCTTGCACATATTTGAGAAGCCGAGGTGTTAATGTTGAGCGTTTTATGCAGAAGAAGTTCATGGTAGAGGATTTTAGTGAGACACGACGACTCATTTTGACCATTATTCTTACTTGGCCCATATTTTGGACCAGAGTGTTGAATATAGTAGTGGTGGCTTTGTTGGTGCTTTTCTCCACAGTTATGATGGCTGAGAGGGACCAATGATGGTAGTGATACTCGCCAAATAATGAACATGGATGTGGGATCCGCAGCGAAGTCGATATCAGATTGGAGTCAGTTGTAGATGGGAATGTTCACACATGATGATACACAAGATGAATACCACGGGTCTAGGAGAGTCGGTCCAAGTATTTCAGCCATTGGAAAGCCATGTAAAGGAAGACTACGAAGGATGACACCATACAATGAGGATTTGTTTTTGACCAGTTTTGAGTCCATGAGTATTGGAACTCAATTTAGTGATTAAATCAGATAGAGTGACATATTTCCTTCTTATCTGATAGGTTATGAGTCGAGCGCTAACCGCATCATTCATATTATTGGTGAAGAATATGGAATGGTCATGTCGTGATTAAATGATGTAAATTCTAAATTTCGTATCGAATCACAGCAAAGGATTTAAAGCGGCGCGTGGGTGAATCCAGGAGTTTCTATCCATGGAGAGATTATGGGTAGGAGTCAACGGAATTATCGTGACGTATTCAAGTATAGTCAAATATCTTAAAACCATATGTCTTGGTATAAATATTGTCTCCATCAAGATGGGATCCCTTTATCAAATAATGTAATAGAGTCACATTAGTCTTCATTTTAGTTTTAAATTACTATTGTAATGTAATTTCTCGATAAATTATAATGAATATTGTCTTCAACAAGTGTATATTTATTTATTTATGTCATTTTTATAGTTCAATAAAGTATTTCCATGAATTTCAAAATATTTTTATTAATTTTTGTTTTACCGATATTTTTGTCAAAATATCTACCGATATATCCATAAAATTTAAGTATCAATATATCCGTAATTACCGATATATTGTTCCTTGGCAATAAGGTTAAATTTTTTATCTTTTTCTTTTTTTTTTCATTCAACTTTTTTAAAGTCATATCCTCTATATGGTTTAAGATAGACCAAGTCTCCCAAACTTAGGTTTGTTTGTCTTTTTTACTTATAAATTTTTTTGCCAATGACAAATAGAACTTTTTGTTTTGAGTAGTGTATTAGAGTATTTAATCATTTGTTTGTCTAAAAGAAATCAATCTTTAATTTTTTATCCTAAATTTTGAAACGATAATTTTTAAATAAAAAAAAAAAAAAAAATATATATATATATATATATATATATATATATATATATATAGTTTTATTTAATTAGCATGAAATGAATCATGAGAGTTTTGATAGGATCATGAAGAATATGATTTTTTTTTTATATTATAATATCTAGTTTTTTTCTTAATAGAAAAAAAAACATTAAGAAAAAGCCAAATATTTTGATTTTTTCTATTTAGCCAAAAATTTTAAAAATTTAGCAATAAGTCATGAAAAAATTAAAAGCAAACGGTGAATCTTTGGCATGTTGCTTTGACAAAAGCCAAAAACAAACCCCACTTTATTTTGATTTTTTTCATAACTATTCACTTTGCATATTACATCGTAATACTCTATTATGACTTCAATCATGGTTTTCTAGTATGCCCCTATCCTTTTACCATTTGAGTCAAGCCTCAAGGGGCAATATAAAAAAAACCCATAATTATTATTATTTTTTTAGCAAATTATAAACAAGGGGTTAGAAGGAGTGTTGGAAGACCAGCCATGATTTACTGGCCTTGAACTAGTTTTAAATTGGCAAATCATTACAACAAATTAAGGTACAATTGAATTAAGCAAATAAGTTGATTTTAACTAGTTGAGGAAACCCTTTGTCCCTTAGTTAAAACATTGAAAAGTCATTGTCGTTACCTCGATCGTTTGATATTCGGGGCATTAATGGCGCAATGTAAACCTGTAAAAAATGGCGATCCTGCGGTGATGGATGACCCGGCTCTTTCAGATGATTAAGTCGACAAAAATCTACTTTTTGCGGGAGGGAGGGGGAGGGGGAGGGAGATAATGAATAAGAGATTATTAATTTGGATTCATTACCTCTCATCATTGAGATCCTCTTGATTTATAGATGATGGTTTGAAGAATCCCTCCTATTTCCTCCAGAAAGAATCTCATTTTCTTTAGGAGCAGATGTTTCTCTTTCTTTATGAAAACAGTGCTTATTATAATGATTATGCTTTCCATAGCAAGGTTATATAACAGGAGTAAAGTTCGAAGAATTTGGAAAATTCGTTAATAATATTGTTTTTGCGGATTTTCAGCTTCTAGGTGCTTATTCGTAACAAACTTCTCATATGGAATAGAATTCCCATATGTGGTAGAATGGTCGACTGGTAGATTGGAAATTTCAGACGAACACCTTAAGCAAGCCTTGAAAAAGTTTGACCTTGTTTTTCCAGACGGTTTATTTAAATTCTTCCGTCTGGGAAGTGTCCGCCTGGTTTTGTTGAGGCTAGTGGAATCAGACAGTTTCTTAACACATGTCAAACGGGCCCACTGTCCATTGAGTAACGGATCTTAAAGACCATAGTACTTACAATCATTCCATCTAGTGAAGCAAATTAACGTTTCAATTTGTTTTTTTTTTTTGTCAAGTCATGAAGTGTCTTGAGGAGGGGGCTCCGTGTATACGAAAGACAACGCTAAAGCGTCTGTGTGGTAATCCTCGATTCGAGGCAGGATGGACTATGGGACGGTAAAGTTCTGCAACGGCAGCATTCGTTACCGAGTATTGGTCGAGACCTCTATTTAAGATAGAAAATAAATGATACCGACTACATTGTTTAATAGTAATGTTTCAACTTGTCAAGGACAAGTGAAAATGATATATTCACTCACATAGTCGAGGTCCTAAACCTCGATGTTCATCTATTATCATATCATTTAATATTTAATGACTAATCGCTTGCTTAAATTAGTGGCTCAATAGATCAAATCCAAGTTGTACGTGTTGTGAGACCTTAATTATCAAAACCTATAAAAAAAATTCATACTAAAAACTCTTCAATGTTTTTACTTCTTCTAGTATGGCATGTACAATGCAATGCGATGCACTTGTTCTATAGCACAATGAGACATCAATATCTATAATATTAAAAGGGAACACATGTTTTTTTGAAAGAGATAGCCGTTTAAAAGGAATAAATCCAAAAATAAATATATAAAATTAACCTCTTTATTTGAAATCCAAACATGAATACAAAAATACACACTACAAAAATGCCCTTAAAATTTTAGTTATAAACTCTTCAATGTTTTTACTCCTAATAAAATGTCCTCTTCTGGCATGTCCAATGCGATGCACTTATTCTAGAGAACTTTGAGACATATCAATATCTATAATATTAAAGGGGAATACAAAGGGACAAATCCAAAAAAAAAAAAAAAAGTAAAATTAACCTCTTTATTTGAAATCTAAACATAATACAAAAATACATATTTTTGAATAAAAATACCCTTAAGAATTTAGTGATAGTATGAGAGATGGGAATAAATGCTTATAAGGATTTAATTACTATGGGTGTTTAGTTATCATGGGAGGATTTATCTTTGCACTTTCTTGATTAGTTTTCCTAAATGAGACATTTTCAATGTAATTTTTGAATTTATCCCTTTTAAACCAATTTATCTTTATGAAACCAATAATATTAATAGGGTAAGGATGAAGACTTTAATAATTTGAATGGGTTTATTACACATAGGATAGAACTATTGACTTTGATTATGCCAATGAGATGTTATTGTGGTGATGACACCTTCCTTCTTCTACCGTAAAGAAGGCTGAGAGGGTTTTGGTAAAAGCTCTAATGGTTTCATATTCATAACGTGTCTGTTAAACATAGAATTATTGCTATTGATTTTTATCGTCCAGATGCTACCGTGTAAAAGATGTAATGACTTCCTTACACATTTGACTTTGTACCGAGAACGAAGTGGGAAAATATATATATATATATAAAATTTATATTGTGTTTACCAAGTAAAAATTATTTGCTGAATAAAAATGTTTATATTATTATTGAAATTTTTTTTTTTTTGTACAACTCTTAACCAATCCTAGTTTCTAAGTATATTGTGAGACATTATCGTTCCCTAAGATTAAATTATTCTCTTATTGAATCATTAAAAGTTTCGAGTGATTGGTTCACATGAGATCTGTCTTTGGGAGTTGGGATTCACTTATTAAGTCATTAAGATTGGTTCAAATGAGATCTGTCCTTGGGAGTTGGGATTCACTTATTAAGTCATTAAAAGTTTTGAGTGATTTGTTCAAGCGAGATTTGTAGTTGGAAAGGCCTATATATGATTGATTGAAAGTTGAAACTATTATCTAATTGTACATATGAAAATTATTTTTTTATTATAAGGGTTTGCTAATTTAAATTATAGCTTTTATTTATCCTCCATTTTCTTTAAATTATAAATAAAATCTAGATTTGAATTTCCTTATAAATTGTTACTAGAAAACAAAATAGCAACATAAAATTATTTAATTGAAATCAAAACTAATTTAAAATTAATCATGTCCCAATCTTTTTTAGGAGTATCAAAGTTTTCATCTAATGTTTACTAACATTATATTAAAAAGTGATTACGTTCAACAACAAAAAAAAAAACCTCTTCTAATGAATTACATTCTTTTAGTAGGTTTGCTAGGTTTTATAACCAATATAAAAAGAAGTATTTATTTAATATTGATGAACATAAAATAGATAGATGGGTTTATCATGTCTAATTCAAGTGGTAGCTAGTCAATAAGAAGGGTTCTAGATTCGAGTTATGCAAAGATAATTTAACTAATGTGTATTCAAAAATAAATAAATAAAACATATAGCTAAGAATTAAAATTTAATCTTGTTATAGAAAAAAAGATCGTGATTATAACATGTTGGAAAATGAAATAATTAAATAAGAAATTGTAAGAGAATAAACAAGAAAACATGAAGGAAAAATACAAAGTCTACACAAGTCAGGAGGACGATTAAATTAAAGGAGAATTTCATTTTAAGAATAGTTGAGCCTCCGAATTAAGAAACAAGTCACATAATTACTAACATTCTTCTACGTAACAGCAATGAAAGTTTTGAAAATTAACACAAACAATATTAATATTTGAAAATAATTTAAAATGTTTTCCCCCTCTAATTTTGGATCAAGAACTTCAAATGGGTCGTCTTATATTAAAAAATTATCTTAATTTTAGTTATAAATGCAATTAAAAATATGCATTATACTAGTATTTAATTTTACTTATATTTGATCCATTATTTAGAAACATAAATTAAAAATGAAATGGATGAACAAAGCTTTAAAAAAAGTAATATAATTTTGTGACTTTGTAATATATCGATAGATTTGTAATCTGAATAGTTAAAAGCCCAGTATATGATTAAACGATATCTATTATGCGTAATAAATCGATATAAAGCCTATAAATTTAATAATATAATGACTAAAATATCTACGACTTTTCAATATAGTGACCATAATTTGATATATTCAACTAATCGAATCTTTCTTACTTGTCTAAATCGCCCTCACGCAAATAAAGCGTCTCAATGAACCGATGAGCGTGTCACGTTGTAACATCTTGTCGACATCTGGCATCTTATAATAAGGCAGCAAACTAAACACCGATAATATGACGACAAACCAAATGTCATAATAAAATAACGATAACATAAAAAACAAAACAAAAAAGTTAATATTTGTGGAAGAACCAATTTATTAAACAAAAAACAAAAGAAAAATATGCAAACGGGAAATTTCAAGCAAATAATTACCAAAAATCACAATTCATTGCTTAAGGAGGAAAAAGAGTTATAGAAAACAAGACAAAAAGAAAATAAGGGGATGAATGAACAAAGTTTAGGTAATAATTTCACAGTAACTTCATATAAATATTTTTCAAAATATGTTTTAAGAATAAATTTTATATATAATATTTGATTTTTAATAACTTTTATATTTATATTATTGCTCATAGAATAAACCTAAAACATTATTGAAAATAGATTTACATTTTTGAAAATTGCTTTCTAAATATGATAATTTTTTAGGATTCTTTATTTGATATTATTTAATTAGAAAGAATTGTCTCCTTGTTGTAGAAACACAGGAGCAGCATGCAACCAATTGTTTGGACATTGAAACAAATCTAATAATCTTTATGAAATAATGGTTATTCGAAAAATAAAATAAATTAAATCGATAAGAAATGAGGGGAATATAATAGGATTGGAGAAGCAATGAGAGTGCTTGTGAAATTCTGATTTATTAAAACAGTCGTGTACCAGTTGGTGCTTTGGGATTCAAGGGCGTGTATCGGGATAAAGCGGGTGTCGGGCTAATTCGACTAAAGCACTTTGCAGCCATTTCAAAGCGAAGCCCGATGATGTGTTTGCTCACATCAGAGCAAAATGACGAAGGAAGGAAAACTCAAGACTTCGATGATCTTTTGAGACACCTCGATGATCTCCTTAAGACAAATGCCAGGCAAGCGCTTTTATATAAAAGGAGAGCGACGCTTTTGGAATGTCAAACCTTTTGGCTTCAAACCCTTAGAATTGAAATTAATTATTCGTTGAATGTCATTTAATTCCATTCATTGAGTGTCATTCATTGGAATACCATTAATTTCTTTATTGAATGTCAAATAAATTTTATATAACGAAATTAAGTAAATTACGAGCGATAGATTATTGATGAATGTCATTCATTTCATTCACTATATCCAACAATTCCCCACATGAATGAAATTGATGACTAAAGGCGAGACAACTTGGTGATAGAAGCAACGGTTGAAACTTGCATAGGAGAGGTAGGTGTTACCGCACAGACCTTACTTGAATGAAAATATGTTTGCTACTGCTTGGCGAAGCAGTGAAGCCGCGATGTCGGCCCGAACTATTTTGCCATTTGTGTAGACGATGACATATCTCGCGCGAGGAATCTTCAACACATTTAGTTCTTACTTTTATATCCGATTTTGGCATGGACATGCACAGTTAATAAGAGTTTAATAGGGTGTGCACTGTCGATTCAGCAGGCGGCCCTCTTGTCTTACATAGGTGATCTCTTAAATTAAGAGTAGTTAAGTATTCACTCTTTCACGATGCATAGAGATCATTAAAGCATAAGCTTAACCTACGCCATTGAGCATCTTCCTTTGTTTCATCATAGGAATGGACAAGGAAGATCCCGCGTGAAGTATAACCAAATGCTTTATAGTTTAGTTGTCATTTTGACGCAGATCTTGAGATCTCCGGTCGACTAGGTTAGGTATACTTAGTATAGACTTATTCTTTTATGGGCTTTAGTCTCCATTCCCTTTAACTTTTCAACTAAATCTCCATTTAATCCTTTGGTTAGAATCCGCCAATGTTATCGCCGTTTTAAAATCTATAGAGATAACTCAATTGAGAGTAGTTGTCTAGCGGTATTATTAATGCAAGCGAATATATCTAAGACTTCTGGCCAATGCATCTTATTTTGTGTGTTCTACCCGACCATGATTAGTATCCACGGTGTATGCGTATTGGAGGCATAGGCTTTGACCACCTGGAAATGTCATTTAAGAATTGGTGTAACCGTTCAGCCTTTTCCCAACAGTTTTCTAATGTTATAAACTCAAATTCCACTGTGAATTTAGCAATAACCATTTGTTTTAAGAATTGTCATGGGGCCCCATTGCAATTCCCAAATGTAAACACATAACTACTTAGGTAAATTCGATCCACAATACCGTGATTGGATTCAAAGATCATTTTTGAAATATTCAAGAAAATGCTCCAATTCCAATAATTCAACACAATCCATAATTTATAGCACAAGGTTTGCAGGTTCCCGATGAGCAATCAGTATATTTTACAAAGGTCCTCGAGTTAGTACTTTGTCCTTGTCGCTGTTGCCACAAGGATTTTTCAAATCAGCTAATTCCTTGTACTTCCAACAAAGATTTTCCAAATCAGTTGACTCCTTGTATGTACCAACAAGGATTTTTCAAACAAACAAACCACTTGTTTGTTTAGTTGTAAAAATGTTTAGTTTTCAATTAAATGAGATTTTTTTCTCATAAAAAAAAACCTCAAAAAACTTTTTTGAATCCTTGTTCCAAACATTATTTTTCGAAATGTTATGTTTTTCCAGACACTTTTTTTTTTTTTTAAAAAAGAAAACTAAGCACAAGTAACAAACCGTCGTTTGTTTACTTGAAGACTGGTTCATTGTCGTCCGAAAAATCAGACGGTGGTGATGAGGCCGTCATCGTTATTCGGTCTGTATAATATATTTGCAACTCTCTCAATTATACGAGTTCGAACCTTGGCGTACGAGGATCCGTTAAAGAAGGACCTTGCCTTTCGAAGCGCTTATACATTTTTGTTTTTGTTTTCCCATAGTAACAAACCAAATGCGTTTGATAACTGACCAAGGAGTTTTCCTTCTTCTTTTTTTTTCCATGTCCACAACCCAGACCCGATCAACAACCACATTTGAGTCAAAATTTGTCTTAAGATTGTTAGAAAGAAATTGTCTCCTTGTTGTAGAAACACAGGAGCAGCATAAACCAATTGTTTGGACATTCAAACAACATACATAATCTTTGCAAACCAATGGTTATTGAGAAAAATAAAATAAATTAACTTAATAAGAAAGGAGGGGAATATAACAAGTTGGAGAAACAATAGAGAGTCTTGTGAAATTCACAATTTCCTTAAGACAAATTAACCTTCTCCGTTGGTGCTTTGAGATTCGAAGGCGTGCATCTCCCGCAAGGGATAAAGCAGTGTCGAATGGTCGAAATGACACTTCTTAAATACTTTCCGGCGAGGCCCGGTGATGTGTTTGCTCTACATCAGACAAAGGACGGAAATGAAGAAAACTTCAGGGCTCGATGATCTTTTTGAGACACCTCGATGACCTCCTTAAGACAAATACCCCGACAACCTTTATATAAAGGATAGACTTGACCTTTTGGAATGTCAAACCTTTTGACTTCCCAAACCCTTAGAATTCCGAAATTAATTATTCGATTTGAATGTCGCACAATTTCATTCATTGAGTGTCATTCATTGAATACCATTAATTTCTTCATTGAATGTCAATCATTTCATATAACTGAAATTCATAGAATTCTGAACAATGAATTATTCAGTGAATGTCATTCATTTCATTCACTATATCCAACAATTTCTATATTACTAGCACCTAAAATAGTCCTTTTATTTAAAAACAAAATTTTTAAGGACATGTTAAAACAAAATTATGGTGTGCACCTCGACTAATTTCATTAGACTCTAAAACTAATGGTTGGGTAAATCATCAATGACTTTAAGGGAACTCGAGCTAGTGATTGTTGGATTAAAAACTTTTTTTTTTTTTAAGGAAAAAATTTATTAATTCAATTTAGCAATAGAATCAATGGAAATACAAAATTAAAAGTGATAAAAACTTTAAAAGATAATGCAACATCTAAGCTAATAACAAAAATGATTGATTTAAGGCCTACACGGAATATAAAATTAAAAGTGATAAAAACTTTAAAAAATTATGCAACATCTAGGCTAATAGCAAAAATGATTGATTTGTAGGGTACGATTCTATCAACCTAGATTACCATGTTAGAACACAAAGCATAACATTGATGGAGAAAAACTGAAAATTCATGTACCTGATTTGGAATCCATTTGAATATCTTCTTGATCACGGAATTGATGAAGTGCAAGAAGGCAGATCTCAAGATCTCGAATCTTCTCTGACGACCCTTTGGGCGGCTTTATGGGATTGGAGTCACTTCTCGGAGCCAGGTATGAGGGGCTTAGGTATGTGATAGAAATGTATCCTTAGGGGTTTGGGAGCAGGCTTTCAGCCAAATAGGTTAGACCACGGGCCCTCATGTAGTGAGGGAGTAGAGACTCGACCCACACAACCGGCCAGTGATTTATTAAAAACCCCGTCGCCTCAGCTTAGTGGAGCAGAACTTAGTCGGTTTAATTCCAATTAATGAAGCCCATAATGAAAACCTTACATTCTCAGCAGGCGATGTGGTGAAACAACTAATGTCTTGTACTTTTATATTGGTGCAGAGATTTATTCTTAATAGTCAATCCAGATCCATAAAGTCTCGAACTTTGGATCATGGCGGTAATTGCGTAGCCTCCGCAACCTTCCATGGTCCGCGAGTGCTTTCAACTATGATATGGATTCAATATGGTAGTGTTTAAATGGACGATCTTGCCGTAATGAGTGATCTTACGTGTGTTATCAATTTTGTTAGTGAATTCTCAGCCAAGTGTCTGAGCACAGTGTGTCGCGGAGAATATCCATTATGGTTCAACGAACACCGTATATATTACCTTGATAAGTAACTTTCTTGTGTAACAAATATCTTTATTAAGGCTAATGCCAAAGTGCCCCATAGCCTTTATTGAGGTTTTACCTGATGCCTTGATATTTTCAGCAATTATATGTACTCATTCGATGAGCCACCATTCCACAAATACCTTATTGAATGCAAAGAAGTTGATAAATTCAATTATTACAAAATAATGAAATTGAATTCAGCCTTTATTAGAGCAACTTAAAACTTAATAAGCTCACTAATTCACAGTATCCCATGATACTCCTAAGCCCGTGTTAATGACATATCGTTCAAATACACAAGGCGAAGGCCTTTAGTTAGCGGATACGCAACATCATCCAGTTGATATGTGCTCCAGCTACCTGGCGATCCACTTAGTTTTGAACTTTTTCCTTTATGGTCAGTGTTTGACCTCCATGTGTTTAGACCCCTTGAGACCTCTGTTGTTGTTAATAAACAACCAGCTGCGAGGTCTTGTCTGATACAATTGTATGGGCACATCCACGAATCAAACACGGTTAACTCCTTAATAAGGTTTGAGCCAAATTGCTTGGTGATTTGCTAAAGCATCTACAAACTCACCTTGCATGAGTAGAGGATACAATTAATTTCTGTTTCTCACTTTCCATGTCTTGCACCTCCTGGCAACTTAAAAAGATATAACCGGTTGTTGACTTCTTTTCATCGACGGCCCGTAAGTCGAATCACGAGATACTCGACTAGGCATGAGTCTGAACATGTTTAGTAAATCAACATATAGTCTTTTGTCCTCTTTAAGTACCTCATAACCTTCTTGCGACAACCCGATGATCATGTCACAGGTTTGGTGATATACGCCTAAGTCTGACCTAAAGCGATATCAGGCCTAGTGCATGCACACTGCACACACGCTGCACGTACCTTTACACCCACACACACACCACACACACACACACCTTTTTGCCACCTGCACGCCTGCACTGCTGGCTATCCGCATCTGTCTGTGTCGCATAAAGTCGATGCCATTTAGAACTTTCTCTATATCAGATAGGGACATTGTGATAGACTCAACTTATCACCTTCTGAGACGGAGCAATTCTGGCGGCTTACATAGTTACATGTTGAATCTTTCTAAAACCGATCAACATATGCCCTCGAGATAAACCATAGTGCAGAGCGATCCTATGAATCCTCGATGCCTGGGACAGGCGCTTCACGAGGTCCTTCATATCAAAGTTGTTTGACAACATCTGCTTTGTCTCATGCAGTAGACCATGGTCACTGCTTGCAAGCAGGATATCATCCATAGAGTATTAGGAAAATGAATTTCCTCCCACTGATATACGGTATATCGTTGATCTACTTTGTTCTCAACAAAACCATATGGAAACAACAACACTATGAAACTTCAGAGTACCATTGTCTAGAAGCTTGCTTGAGACCATAAATAGACTTTCGGTCTGTCTGAGAGTTCACGAGATCATTTGCCACAAAACCTTCGGGTTGCATCATATAGACTTCTTCATTGGGTCCATTAGAGAGGCAGTTTAACATCCATCTGAGATTGTAACTCCATATATCGAGAATGAGCAACTAATCTCATGATCACCCAGAAAAGTCTTTAGAAGAGGCGGAGAAAAGGTTGCTTCATAGTCTACTCCTTACTCTCTGAGTGAAACCTTTGGCTACGATCTGGCTTTAAACACCGATCTTTCCTTTATAGTCCTTTTTAGTGCCTCTGCAATGCATTTACGATCGTTACATGACATCAGGGTAATTGATAAGTTCCCAAACTCTGGGTTATGCCTCACTTAGATTAATTTCATCTCTCATTGCATCCAACCTCTGAGTTGGCCCGAGGGCCAACGACTTCCTCATAAGTTATTGGATCGGAGTCAGGCAGATATCGTGATCTTATACTCCTATATAGACTAAATGATCGGTGGTATAGTGGTCGTCTCTCCACAGTGGATCTCGCTACTGGAGTAGTAATAAGCAGCATCCACCCTTTTTGAGAGCCTTGATGAACTCATTGGGTGCCTCGACTAGCGGGATCCCTAGTCTGTGGTTGAAAATGGTGTGTTGGGTTTCCACTGGTCCCTTATACATGTGGGAGGAGATATAGATACCACATTACTCATCATCTTATCTTCGCCGATAGTGCGTGGCGGCATTTCTTCTGCCCAGTAGCATCAAACTCAAAAACTTAGGTATGCAGCGAACCAGCAATTCTTGTGCCTCCGGTAGGATTATAGACAGATATCCCTTGAATGTTAAAGATTAAGATACGAAGTAACACCTAGTGGTTCTGGAGTCCAACTTACTTAATGTTGGATTATATAACTACTTAAGCGGGACATCCCAAACCTTAAGATGGTTTTAAGCTGGGCTTCCCGCCAGTCCATAGCACCGAGGAGTCATTGGAGCGACTTTCGTAGGTACGATTCAAAATGTACAAAGTACATTTTCAAAGCTTCACCGAAAACCGGGTAAATTTGTCTAACATCGCCTCGCCCACCATTTCCATAAGAATACGATTGCGCCTTTCGGCTATACCATTTTGCTTTCGAGGACTCCGGGCATAGTAAAAAGCTGTGCCACTATCCCGAGTCCTCCTAAGTATTTAGCGAATGGCCCCGCAAAACATCCGACATCGCCATGCTTGCCATAATATCTCCACCTCGGTCGGATCTAACAACCTTTATGACTTTTCCCATTTGTTTCTCGGCAGTCCAGAAAAATCTTGAATTTTCAAGAGACTCGGACTTTTCTTTAATCAAGTACAAATAACCATACTTAGAGAATAGTCATCGATAAATGTGATGAAATAAAATTTCTACACAAGGTTGCCACATAAGGGTCCGCTTATATCGGTGTGAATGACTTCCAACAAGTCGGAACTCTGATTTGCGGGTTTTCTTTTCTTACATCTTCGGTCATTTTACCCACAGCAGGTCTACGCATATCTCTAAGTCATTTTAAGAGACGGGCGGGATATTAGTCTTTATTAGCCTTTCTACTCTATCCTTAGAGATATGGCCAAATCGTTATGCCATAATGCATAAGACTCATCCACTAGGTAGTGGTCTCTTAAGAGAAACTGACCTTTTATTTAGTATAAACTACGTATATGTCATCGGAGATAAACTTAATACGTATAATCAGTTTGGACATATGTGATACCAAACCTTATTTGAATTAAGAAATATTGAAATAATGTGCTCTTAATTTCCAAAGAATAATCATATGTATCCAAACATGATCTTTGAAACTAAATTCCTTCTAAAAAGAAGGTACATAAAATGTGTCTTTCAACATCAACTTAAAACGAATCTAAAACTAAGTTACATCTCCGCGAACATGACTTGACCTTCTCGTTATTTCCCACGGTGAGCTTTGATTCATCCTTGTTTGGCTTTCCTCAGGTTTATGAATACAGCACTAGTAAATGCAACATGATTGGATTTAACCACTATCAAATACCAAGAGCTGGTGCTTTAGATAGGTTGGATTCACAAGTAAGTGATGAAAAGTCATTACACAATATTGCGGCTTGGACATCGAGCTTTGAATTTTACTGATCCTTCATGTGACCTTTCCTTCTTACAAAGAAGCGATCACCGTGTACCGAGATGTCTTCTTTGGACCCATATTGTCAAAATTGACGGTGGTTTCATAGAGCACCTTTATAGGTTCGACTTGCGAACTTCTTATTCTTCCTCTTATGGGGACTTACGGCGCCATATACTCTTTATCCTTCTTAAGCCTTCTCTTCCTCTTTGCCACCACCCTTCTTTATCGAGTCATTTCTTGACCAGGTTTCATCTTAGGAATTGTAATTTATCTTTATAATCTAAAATCGGGTGCGGAAGGTGTTCGAGCTTGATGCCTGATGCAAGCATCGGGAATGGTAACATTAAGAGCTTGGAGTTTCGCCTTTAGGTCCACCATCTCAGGTTATAATCTCTAACCCGGTATTACCATCATCTTGTATTGAAGAACTTGAAGAGTGTTCCAACCTCGGCGTGGATGAAACTAGTTTTCTAGCCTCTATAAGGCTGCCATCATTTTCCTTAGCGGTGATCTCTTGGCAAACCACTTTTCAAGTGTTCTTGTATGGATTTCTTCATTGTCGGCCAAGCAAATCCTATTGCTCCTCTCCCGAGGCGACATAGTCAGTTTTCTCGGCTTGTTTTTAGGTTGTGATATCTGCAGAAACTATCCATTGTAAGCGCCATGTGAACATCTGGCAGTTCCATTCCAAATAAAAAGTCCTCTTTCCATTTCTTGAAATTCAATCCAGTAAGGACCTCAATTGAAATGGAATTACGTTCGCGAGAAAAATTGGCCGAAAAATAAAATAAAAGCAATCTGTCTGACATCATGTGACTACTGAGAGAATTTATACATCATCATATAATCACCTTTAGGCGAAAATATGACATGCGAGTTGTACACTCCATAATGACCATGAGAACATATTCAGTCAACCGTGAAATCACCACCTTTGGGTGCTTGAACCACTAAGATCGATCATTTCTCATTGCATGCCATCATGTATCCCTCCACGAACTAACCTGCAAGATCACCTCCTTTGGGAGTATGACCATCTGATAAAGCAGGGGAGACATCCCACCACAATATGAGATTGATATTTCGAGCCCGATCAAGTGTGCGACTTTGGCGATCTGTGATCTGATGAATTCTTAAAAATCCTCATACCAAGGATATAAGCTTTATGTATCACATTGATATATATGTTATACCCACGATTATATTGTTCAATCATTCATTAATAGTCGGCCAATTTAGTCTCTACATAGTCCTTTATCTGTTATATTAGCTACCTTATGTATTTTAAAACCATAGAGAGAAATACCATGAATAAATCAGAAAATACCTAATATCTAGGTGTACTTAGGGTTATCATTATTTTCATATAAATAAAGAAGCTAAGAGCATGCAAAGGGATCATATACCACATTGTAGAGAATTCGATACAAATCTGCGGGTACAAAATTGCCCGAGAGAAATACCCTCACACGGCGCCCTCACGGCGCCACGGAAGAAGGCTCGTGGCGTGTGGAAGCGCGTGGCGGCTTAATGGCGATGTCGCAATTTCTTTGGGTTATGTTGGCCGGTCGGCGTTGGCCGGTCGGTACGGTCGTTGGCCGTTAATGCCGGGTCGGGGCCGGGTCGTTGACCGTTGACCGGGTGGTCAATATCGGTGCGGTCGGTCAGGTCGAAGAGCCAGGTCGGATATGACATCATCATGGCGTCATGATCGCCCGCGTCGTGACACCGCGTCATCGGCCGTCGCCGGCCCGCGTCATACCATTACCGCGTCGGCTTCCGCGCTGGGCGGGTCGGCAAGCGGATCGGGCGGTCCGGTTTAGCCGGAATCCGATTCTTGACGGTATCTTGACATCATCATAGCCCGTCGTGGCCGGGTGGGACGAATCGCGGTATCTTTGCCACCTTGCCGTCGTCTTCAACGCGGCGTGGTGAAGCGCGTGGAAGTAGCGTGGTATGTCAGAAACCACCTCGACGGGCCACCGCGATTTGATCGTCTCGTGGTATAGATTCAAATATGTAAAAATTTTAATTTTGGATTTATCGAAAAAAATTAAAAGCTGGACATAAAGTACGATTTTATAAAAACAAAAAAAAATTTCTCGATTCCTTATGTTTTGAATTACAGTTCGTGGTTGGCTACGTCTGCAAAAGCTGTAAGATACGATTATCGACACAATTCTGTGTTAGAGCCATGAGTAACGTGATGGAGAAAATGAAATTCATGTACACGGTTGGAATCCATTTGAATATCTTCTTGATGCGGAATTGATGAAGGCGCAAAGCCGTTCGAGATCTCAAGATCTTCTCCCAAACAATGCTGAAGCTGAACATGAGATTGCCGTCGGCTTCTCTCGGAAGCTAGTATGAGAAAGCCAGGTATGTGATGAAATGTATCGTAGGGTTTGGGAGGGGCTTAGAACTTCATGTGAGTTCGTATGAGCGCCTGCATATGGGCCCGGACGAGCTACGGCCAACACTTTGTGAAGCCCATATAGTTTATTGAAACCCAATAACCTCGACGAATTAGGCCGGCTTGAATTAGGTTTAATTGATTAATGAAGCCATGTGAAAACCTTACATGATTGGCTACGGTTGATAATTGAAAATACTCTAAAATCACCAAATTTCAAATCCTGATATATGAGCAAGCAGATTTGATCCCCAGTGATTAATGAATCAATTTTGTCATCCAAAATGGCCAATCACGAAAATCGATGAATAAATTAACTATTATGATATATTTATCATGACAACAAATCAACGACAAAATATACTATTCCAAGTCAACATAACAAGACAAGGAAAAAAAAAAACAAACTTAAGACCTCATCAATTGAGTTATCCATTAGGTTAACAATTTTTAAAAATTTATATTATTTATGAATTTTGATATTCACCCTTCCTATCTTATAATTATCTGTTAATTTAAATATGTTCATAATTGCCCTTCAAACTTAACTCAAATGGTAAAGGGTTATAAAAAAATAGGTTGCCAGTTCTTAAGAAAAATGAGAAATGAGAAATTTATCTCAAAAAAAAAAAAAAGGTTTAGTTATAAAAAACTCGTGATATGAGAATGAGCTTTACATGTTCGATGATGTTTTATCATATAAATTTTAATGTATATAAAGGTGGCGTTTGTTTTTATTTAATCTTTGAATAAAACTTTTTAGCTTAATCTTGGATAATCTTGTAATTAAGTATTAAGTTGATTAATACCTTGAGTAGTGAGTGGGGATGATGATGGAGTAACATTTGGGTTCTGTCCCCATACAATGCTAATGGGACAGTTTGGTTCTTTATGTCGAGTTTTTAGTGGGATTGAGTTTATTTTTAATTGAGGCGAGTTCGGGATGAGTTCGAACATTATTACTTAGCACTTGCCCCTCGATTATATTTTCAAAATATTTTTATTATTTTTATTTTATATTTTTAATATAAATAAATAATAATAATAATTAAAATGTCTTTTAATAAATAATTTATAAAAATTCATAATATTTTTATTTTTTATGAAATATATTAATTTTAATATAATAAAAAAATAAAAAGGTAAATATATTAAAAAATTAAAAATAAAAAATAAAAGCAATCGAATGTAAATGACGGGTTTGAGAATTTTCTATCACTGTGTCCAGTTTAATTTTACTAAATGAGAGGCAGGTTTGTGAATTAGAAAAAAAATAAGCAGTTGAATCGAGGATGAGAAACTCAAGTCTGGCTTATCACGGTATAAATTCTTAGTAGTGAGTATTGTTAGCCTGTATTGACGATGATGAAGTTTTCTTATTTCGATGAAAATGATTTTTTAAATAAAAAAATTGAAATCTTTGTTTTATTCGCGACTTTTTTAAAATTTCAGTTATAAGTCGTGAAAATTTTAAAAAATAAATTGCTAAAGGCCCTGTTTAGTAGGTAGAAAATTTTACATTTTACATTGAAGCTTTTGAGAAAGCAAAGGAAAGCAGCGTTTAGTTACGAGAATAAGGCGAAAACAAATTTTAATAGAAAATGATATATTTTGGCATTTTATATATGAATCAGAGAAAGCAGTCAGGATTGTTTTCTTTGTTTTCGATTAAGTCAACCGGTCCAATGAATGGGGTTGAAAATGAAAACGATATTTTAATACAAAAATTCAGTCTGGCATATTTTGAAAATGGCCAAAGATTATATCGTTGAATTTTCGTATTAATTTTGGATAGAGTTAAATTTTGAAGTAGGCTAAGCGGGTGTATTGTTGAAAGGCTAAATAGAACTTGATATTAAATCAACAAGTGGTCTAAAATCTTTTCATCTAGCAGGTCATAAGCTCGTTTTAAATACGAGAATGATATTTTAGGTGAAAAAAAAAAAAAAGTGTCTGCTTTGCTGACATGGCAAGATTTGATTGGTAAGGGGACGTGGAGTTTTGTTTGAGGGGTAGTTTCGTCAGAAAAATACAAATTGCTTAGAGAAGAAGCGACATCTAGAAGAAAGTATTTAAAAGATAGGAGCAAAGTCAAGAGAAGTATTTGTTCCCCTTTCCAAATTACTCTCGAACTTTCCGGATGCATCTTTCATTTCCATCGATGCCATCCTAATTTTGTAATCTAATTTGGGATTGTGAAGAAACAAAAGGGCATTATTGTACAATCCAAGTCGATGGAAGCAACTCGGCAAGTCTCGTGAATCGACTTGTATAAATTTAGGGCAGTCTCTGTTTCATCGGTACTTTACGAAGAAAATAGAAAAGAGGATTGCTTTGAATTAGATTCTCAATGGAAGCGTTTTCTGCATTTATCGATTCTCAATCGACCTCAAGGGGTCGGTGGACCTATGATTCGCTCTAGAATTTCCGCCAGATTTCTCCTGCCGTTCAAACTCATCTCAAACAGGTAATTCTTTTTGTTGGTATTCCAGGGTTTTGTTTTTCGTTTTATTTTCTATTGTTTCTATTTGGTTTCTGGGTGATTTGAGGAAAGGATAGATGAAAAATCGATCTTAAGATTTGAGAAAATTTTGACCGGAGTACCGATTTCAAGAACCCATGTCGAACGGATTCTTGGATCTTCTTTTCTTTTTTTGGGATTTTTTTTGGAGAAAATTGGGGAAGGAAACAGTTTCGATGATGGTGTGCAAATGAAAGGCGCGACTCAATGATGGACGGTAGTGTTTCTGTTCATCTCTGGGTTCACTAGGCCCGATTTGAATTATTAATATCTGTTATATGGGATTGGATAGCGGAGGAATCTGAGAGGAAGGAACTAAGGAAATTTCTCTTATCGTGTGCTTGTGAAAGTTGAAACATCGAGTGGACATTTTGGTTGTCTTCCCAGTTTTATGGTCTGCCAGATGAGCCATTTCCGTAGTTTTCTGGCCCAACATTTGTATCTTCCATTTGAATTGACAAAAATTTAGGAAAGGGAAAGAACTGAAATGGTATTTTGCCTTATATAATGGAGTTCAGTAGAATGGAAAAACTCATCAGTGACAAGAATCTTGGGCTAGTCAAAGTTGAGTTGAGTTTTCTCATGGCAATGGTTTAATTCGTGCTAGGATTTGGCTTTGTATTGGTTGATTTAGTTTTGTACTCAATTTTCAATTACCTCTCTTTGGTTCAGCCTGGATTTAGTTATTTATACATCGGTGTCTCTTTTTTTGGGGTTCATAATTATCATTCACCCTTTTAATTTTCAGTGTGTAGTTTTTTTTCCTTCTTGTTTTGCTTTTTAATCAACATATGTCATTCTTGATTTTGCAGGTTTATCTCTCCCTGTGCTGTGCCCTGGTTGCATCTGCTGTGGGAGCTTACCTGCATCTTCTCTGGAATATTGGTGGCCTCCTTACTACTTTTGCATGCTTCGGAAACATCATGTGGCTACTATCTACACCTCCGTATGAAGAGGTATTTTAGTTATATTTTCCATCTCACTTTGGTGACTTCAAATTTGTGCATTTTGGTACTTACTGATCTTGGATTCTTTTTTTTGATGAGCAGAAAAAGAGGGTTTCACTGTTGATGGCCACTGCACTCTTTCAGGGAGCCTCTATTGGTCCTTTGATTGACTTGGCTATTCAATTTGACCCAAGGTAGCTTCTTGATTATCAATCGAATGCTAATGTTTTTCTTGTGATTGTCGTTTGTTTTGTTTTATCTAATATTTCATTAGCTTTATGGTTTTTACTTTTTGGACGTGGTCTTTTATCTTTCCATTGGTTGGTGAATGTTATTCTTCAGGGATTTTGACTTAGAATTTCCTTAGAATTGACACTCTGGTCAGCTAGGTTTTTCAAATCATTTGGTGGTTGAGTTTGCAACATGTGGTCTGGTCAATTTATTTTTTGGAAATTTTATTGAACTGGGCACATAACAGTGGGGTACTGGAGGTAGGCATGGGAAAAAGCTTTTTAGACTCTTTTTAGACTAGAGGTACTGGCACATGAAATGCAATTATACACATAGTTATAGGATGTCATAAAGAAAAATGGAGATAATATTACATTGGCTGTAATGAGCTTTTGAAATTAATAAGCGAGGATTGCGGTACAGCAACTCTTGAGATGAGGTTCTCAGCTGATTTTGATTATGGAAATTGAATAGAGGTGGGTCGTATCTTTTTTTATATAGACAACCCGAGCTTTAAAAAGAGCTAGTGCACCCTATGTATAAGCTTGCGATTCACACAACATCCTGAGAAAGCACCAAACTAATACAAAAGTAGTCTTCAAAAGCAATGCAAGGCTAACTACTAGAAAAAGCATCTTCCGACCCTTATTTAACAACCAAGGGGTTGCTTGAGGCTGGCTTAGGAGCATGGGGTTGCTATTTAAGTTCATTAAAAGTAGTCTTCAAAAGCAATGCAAGGCTAACTACTAGAAAAAGCATCTTCCGACCCTTATTTAACAACCAAGGGGTTGCTTGAGGCTGGCTTAGGAGCATGGGGTTGCTATTTAAGTTCATTTCTTCATTTCTTCTAAAAGCTGAGGGCCCTCTCCTCCCCTTGCCACAATGGAAGGACCCATCTTTCTCATTTTCATATGTTTTTCTCTATATACACCATCTTATCTCCACCTCTTATTTCCAACATCCAACTCACAGATGGGTTATTCATACTTCCTTTCTGAGTAGTTCACCTTTTCGAAGGCGAAGACTGAGAAGTGAAGACATTGTATCAGTCCTGAAGCAATGGTATCTTTGATAGAGTTTTACTTTCTGTTGAATGTTCCTCATATCAATTCTGATAATTCGCAGACACTACAGTGTTGGTAGAAGATGTGGTGTCAATAAGATTTCACAGTACCCCCTTCTCAGATATAAAGTAGCTTTTGAAATGATTGACTAAGCCAAACCACCTACCATTGTTTATGGCCGATCCAATGGGCTGTTATGTTGAAAATGAAAGTGGCAGCTCAATTTCACCCGGCCTATATTTGAATATGTGGGGCAGCCTCAAGGTTTTTACATGTCCTCTCTATCATGTTTCAATTCAGAGAACTGCCCCAAATCTCTATAATCATGTTATTCATAGTCCCAATCAAAACGAGTATTCGATTGGTGCTACATGTGATTTGCTTTGAACAAAATTCAAACTAGCCTTGGTAGTTCTTACACATAAGAAGATGGTTGGATATAACTATCCTGTTTTAAGTCACAGAACTACCCCAAATCTCTATTATCATGTTATTAATAGTCCTATCAAAAAAAGTATCAAGGTTGGTGCTACATGTGATTTGCTTTGAACAAAATCTCTTAAACTATTCTTCGTAGTTCTTACTCATAAGAAGATGTATATAACTATCAGTGAAGTTACTAATCAGGAAAAAAAAAAAATCGGTGAAGTTAATTTTGATTCATAAAGATCTGCAGTATTATGGATATAACTAAGTAACTGAAAAGCCACTTTACATTTCTGTTAGTGTAAATAGTATTATGCATGCAGTCTGGATAATATTTGTGTTTTGTTCCAGAAACTTGATGTGCTAATATGCAAAAACCTGTCCTGCAGCATTCTTGTTAGTGCTTTTGTGGGAACTGCAGTGGCCTTTGGTTGTTTCTCTGTGGCAGCATTGTTGGCAAGGCGCAGAGAATACCTGTACTTGGGAAGGGTTCTTTCCTCCTGCCTCTCCATCCTTTTCTGGCTGAACTTTGCCTCGTCAATGTTTGGGGATCCCACTGCCATCTAAGATTGAGGTGAGGGAATTGATGATTGGTTTTATTTAGTCTGTTTAAATTAGAGATTTAAATAGATTATTATCCTTAATACTTTCCATACTATATTCCTGCAGCTGTATTTTGGACTTCTGGTGTTTGTGGGCTACATGGTAGTAGACACCCAGGAGATAATAGAGAGAGCCCATCTCGGGGATAGGGACTACGTGAGACATTCTCTACTCCTTTTTACTGATTTTGCCGCCGTTTTTGTTCGAATCCTGATAATCATGGTAAGTTAAGTTTGTTTGAATGAAACAGAACAGAATAATATCTTCTTCTTGTTTCCTTTTTAAATTATAGAACTGACCCTTTTATGAAGAAATGATAATGGGTTTGTGGTGTTTGGTGCAGTTGAAGAACTCTGCTGAAAAGAATGAGAAGAAGAAGAAAAGGAGAAATTGAATGATGGTTAGACTTTTAACGTGCCTCTGCTTATTCACTTGGAACTCTTTGTGGGTAGCACAAAACAAGATGATATGTTTGTGTATGAAACTCTAACAAGAGGGTTGTGTGTGAACTTGATTGATGCTCGTTTCTTCTCCCCCTAATCGGAGTTGGAACTTTTTGGAGAATGTAATTTTCTGTGCTCTGTGTCCTTATTTTCCTTATTTGGTAAATTGTACTACTGTGTACATATGAATTTGCTCAGTAATGGCATTCTGCCTGTGAGTGAATATATGGGTTTGAATTTCGCAGATTTTGGAAAATGATTATTTACCACCATATTATTTACCACTAATATGGTGGTAAATAATAAGGTGCACCTCCAATTCCTATTTAATTGTGGAACATTATGGCCCTGTTTGGGGTTTGGGGTTGCGTTGAAAAAAAGTGTGATTTAAAAATGTGCGTTTAATAAATTATGGTTAAAACTGTGTTTTACAAACAGTTAGACACGTTTGATTAAAGTTATTACGATGTAGAATTATGTTTTTACATGTTTGATAAAATTGTGGTTAAAAGTGTTATTCAAATATAAAATTATTAAAAGGGATAGTTATTCATACTTTATGCTCTTTTTTTTATGTTGTAATTTTAAACTAATGTGGTTAATACAATAATAATAATAAAATAAACCAAAAAATTCATTATAATATTCAATATGAAATTAATATAATACAGGTTTTAAAGGCAAATCTTAAAGCCCTAAGTAATTTATTTTTTTGCTAATGACTTTCGATTGAAAATTTAACATGAAAATTCAGATTTTTCATTATGTTAATTTGTAGATATATTGGTAAACTGTATCTTTAAAATTTTCCTTTATTTAGTTAATTCCTAGATCACATTTCCAATTAATTTGTTGTTTATAAAAAGCAACAAAATAATATAAATAAAAAACTTAATAGTTAAATTTTTATGAAGTAAAGAAACTGCGGTAAGGCTTTTATATTTGGTTCAATTTGTAAATATAAAAAATTGACCGAGTTATTTTGTCAAAGAAAATAAAAAAATTGTGACACGTAACTGAGTTTTAAAATCGAATTATAGTTGTAGGTATAGATTTTGAAATTAGCCGAAACGTAAAACTACGTTTTAAGCACAAGCACAGTTTCACTAAATAACGATCGCAACCCCAAACAGAGCTTATAATAGGTTTGAGCAATCTGCATGCACCTCCAATCTCTTGTTTTCGTGCATAATTTTGGACTTAGTATCGACTAGGGAATTGTAGTTCATTTCCGAAGCCATCGGCTTTTGTTTTTTAAAATCAAAATGTGCATAGTGAGTTGTGATAGCTTTTTTTTTTTTTTTTTTTTTTTTTTTTTTTTGACTTCTGGTGAGTTGATAGCTAAAAATTAGTTTTAAATAAAAAAAAATTATTTTTTAAAGTATAATAATTATTTTAAAAAATAAGTTAAAGCCATTCATATTCTCTGTATCCGGCCCAGGTTTTGGTAATAAATAATCCATTATTTCTAAAGTAAGCGAATCTGGTTCTTCCTATCAACTTTTAACCACAGGCCGGACCTGATTGGCAATTCACAATCGTTTAAAAAGAAATGGCTATCGAATTTGCCGCAAATCTTTGTTTTCTAACCTTGGATGATTTTTTTGTTGGTAAAAATAAAAAATTAACTACGGCGGCCGCATGTTTTCTGATAGCTAATCTTAAAAACTAAGAAAGCAAAATTGTTGTTTAGCATTTGTTTTAAATATGGATTTTGGTAAGTTCTTTCTAATATATATATATATATATATATATATATATATATATATATTATGATGCTAATAAGTTCTAATTCTTTTTCTCTCAAAAAAAAAGTTCTAATCCTTTTTACTGTATATAAAAATATATTTCAAACAATTCAAAAAATCATTGAGGCTTGGTTCAAAGTTATAACGATATAAAAAATAATAATTTGAAAACAGATATTTTTATACCGATTTTTTAATAAATAGATAAATACTAGAAATAGTTTACTTAAAAATATTGAGGAATAAAGCTTAGCTTTTCATGTGTAAATATAAAAAATTCATTAAATTTAAATTGTAAGTATAACCGGCTATGACACATGATAGATCAAATTAGTAAGAGTATATTTAGGAAAAATGCTCAGAGATATTAGAAGAAGAACCAAATAATATTAATCAAATCTAATAAATAAATGGTTTAGTAAAAATTAGAGGCGGTAAAAACAACCTATATTATTTATGTATATATATAACCCTTAATATCGGTGCCTGGTCGGAAATCAGAATATAGAATATTTTTGGAGGGAGGAAAAAACATCACACTAATCTCAGAAATCAAACACCAATGCCAATATCAAATATCCCTGTATGAAATTAGGGTTTATCTATTGTCAATTTGAAATTCTAAACCCCAGCTTTGGATTCTTTCCATTGAACAAAATTGAGTTTGCTGAATCTGAGGTTCGAGTGTGTCCGGCCATTTGGTTGAGCATAGAAATGGGTGGTGCTGGAATTCAGGAGAAAGGCAATGTTCTATGTTAGGGTTCTTTCGGGATACGAGGAGCGAAGAATCAGATCCTACAGATTGGAGCTTCAACGCCGCCTTGAACAGGTCTTTCTTTGTCTTCTTTTTTCTTCTACCGTTTTGGAAATTCTTATTACTCAGATTATGCTCTTTAGTTTTTCGCTTCTACTTCATTCGTTGACTGCTAAAAAAGAGTTCGGTTTGGAGAAAAGTTGAAGATTTTGATGGGAACAGGAATATTGATGGGACATTTGATAGAGAATGTAGAGCTTCCTGGGAAATGAATTGCAGAGGGAATGATTTGGAGAAAAGTTGAAGACTTTGATTAATGTTTGTAGTTATGAGTGATGGTATGGGAAAATCTGATTCTTAGATGTCTTGGTTCTAGTCCTATGTGTATACCCATTTGTTTGTCTGTCTGTCTTGGTTTTCCCCTCAATCTATGGGCTCGGCGGTTCAGCTCTTGATGTTATCCATTTAACTTAGATATCTTGATTTTTTTTCATTGCTGCAACTGTCTAGTGGCCTTTCTCTAATGCTAAACTTTATTCTGAAGTTTATACCAGTGGACACTGTTTCAAGTATTGAGCTCTTGGCTTTAAGATATTGCTGTGTTACATACCAAGAACAATAAGTTATTAAACCTAGAGATTGGTGGTGTCTAAAAAATGGTAATAAATTGTTATGATAAAAAAGAGTAATATTTTTAGGTTTGTTATGTTATTAATGGAGGATACATGGAAATTACCTTAGGATCTAAATATTTATGATTATCATCATATTTATAAGGAAACAAAATAGGGCAAAAATTGTTTGTTTAAGAAAAATATCCTATGATATAGAGTGAATCATTTGGTGGTTAAATTTTCTTAAAGATGTTATAAAGTTTTGTAGTTACAGGGTCCCTTTCCTTTTGTAGATTTTATGGATTGGTTCGTGCATCCTGAAGGGGCAGAGTTTCTTTGTTGGCTTTTTTTTTTTGGTTTTCTTTTTGGTGGTGCTGTTGGTGCCCATTGTATACTCCCTGTATACCTTAGAGCGTTGCTTTTGGTGTCTTCTCTCTTATTCTAATATATTTTAATTATCAAAAGCCCGAAAAGGTGTTATAAAGTTTGGTTTTAAGGATTATTAATATTCATCTTTCGATCAAATCCTGTAAGTGTATGTTTCATAGTCGGTTTTCGTAAAACATCAATAAAAAAAAAAAATTGTCTGGTTTTGTAAAAGAAAAAAAAAGTTATATTGAACTCATGGAGCTCGTTAGCCTCCATGTCTAAATATTTTTTAACCTGCTCCAAGAAAAGCATTCACTATCCAAGGTTTGGTTAAAATATTTTTCCAAATAATTCTTGATGTGACTTTATGTATTGTGCTTTATTTTCAATCATTCTCCATATTTGTGTAATTTTTTTTTTTTAAATATCTGTACAAAAATTGAAAATAACTAGAAAAATTCAAATATGTTCTTAAAAAATTCAATGTCTTCATAACAGTTACTGAAAACCTAGTGTGGAATACTTGATAACTATAAGTATTTTCTGTTGTCCTAAAAAAACATTATTTTTGAATAACTCCTAAACATAGCTTTGGAAGCTAATAGTATATATCAAAACCTACAATGTACCTTTTTCTATTACTAACTTATAACTACTTATTTCCATAGATTAAAAAAAAGAGCATTGGAAATTAGGGGTTTCTAGGAATCCTACCTAGAACAAAATTAATTGAATCTATTTTCTTTATTAGTAAAATTAATCGAATCTGTTCATTAAGAATGGCAAATTGTACCAAAATGTGTCAAATTTTTTATAAAGAAAAGGCATAAATTAAAATTAAAAAACAATATTATCCATCATCAATTATTAATCTCAAGGGTAGTAAGATTGTACGGAAGCCCATGAAGAAGGAAAAGAAGGATAGGGTAGTGTGGTGAACTCTTAAAATAATGTTTTTTTTTTGGGTAAAATCTTAGTATTTTGTCCTAGACATAGAGTCATGTTGCTTGATTCCTTTCCTAGTTGGCATTGTTTGAAGTCCATGTCTCATCTAAAGTAGGTTTGATATTTTTTTTCCTCCTTCAGAAGTTAATTAAGGGAGAAGGTATTACCCATGTAAAATTGAAGTTGAATAATATGATCATTTCTTTCTTAGTGCCAAAGTAAGGGTGCTATTACAACTATTTTTCTTTCTATGGGTAGGATGACTTTCTTATGTTGGCATGAATTCGTTATGAGAAGAAAACACAAAATGTTTGGAGAACTGCCATATTATAATTTTTTGGACACTTCAGAAGGAAAGATTGAAGAGCATTAGAAAATGTGGAGCAACCTTAATCCTCCCTATTTTTGTCAAGTAGTCACATCAATCCCCTTAGAAGGTCATTGCATAGGTATTATAGAACTTCTTTGGTAACAATCGTTTTTTGATGGAAGATGGGGGAATGATTCATCTTTGGGAATTTTTCAGACCTTCGATTGAGGACAAACTTCTTTTGAAGGGATCCAGTCACGGTTATTTTTCAGTGAAGATCATGTACAGGGGGTTAGACCTCTGGCCTGACATTGATTTTCCTTTTCACTTAGTTTGGTACTCTGTGATCCCCTCCAAATTTGGCTTTTTCGCTTAGGAAGCTTCCTGGGGAAAAGTGATAACGTCGCGAAAGAGCTCTTGCAAATAGATGTTGTCTTTGTGAAGAGGATGAAGAGACAATAGACCATTTGTTAATTCATTGCAAGATAGTTAGGATGCTTTGGGGCCTTTTTTTGACTATAGTTGGGTCTTTCCGAGCTTAGTCCTTCAAAGCCTTCTACCATGGCAAGGAGCACTGTAGGGAAAAAATGAAAAAAATCTGGATGCATTTACTCCTTATTTTAACTACATGGATGTTATGGTAGGAAAGAAATAGGGTGGTGTTTGATAACAGGTTCACCAACGCTCAAAAAACAAAATCTAACTTCTTGGGCTATTTGTGGACCTAGGCAAATCTGTATAGTGTTGACAACACGAATTCTTTAGTGGGCTTTTTGGCTTGGCTAGGGTGTAGATAGGGTTGGTAGCTTATTGTTGGGGTTGGTAGGTTTCTTTGCAGCTGTTCTCTTTGTTGTTTTTCTTTTGGCTCCTTCTGCTTCCCTCTAGTATAGTTCCAGTGTACTTTTTGGAACCTCTTGGTTCTTTTGATCATTATACTGTTTTTTATCGATTAAAAAAAAAAAAAAATCATCTTTGGGAAGACTTGTGGCTGGGGATCAACCTCTATGCTCTCAATTTCCAAATATATTCATAGACAATTAAACATTCTTTGGAACTTATCTTTCCACCTATAAAACAAACATTCTTCAATGTCATCTTGTCTTACCACCTCTTTTCCTTTTCTTTGGAACTTTGGAAAGACTTATAACCTCTCTATCTTATGTGCACTTGGCATGGTATGTTTCTCATGTGAGAGTTAGGTCATTATCTTCTACAAGCCTATTCATTTTAAAATTCCTTTCGACCTTGTCCAATCTATTAGTTTCTATTCTTATCTCACTAAGAAAATTTATGTAGTAAACCTCATCGAGTCAAGGCCTTTGCATTGTTGGTAGCCAACTAGAAGGTTAATTCAATTACTTGTTATAGGTGAAGACCTCAAAAAACAATTAGTCTTGATTGTTTAATTATATGAGGGCGGTGGGTGTTGACCCTTCTTTCATATATATATAATGACTTTTAATGACCTTGTCATTTTGGTATAAACTAACCAAGCTTGAATTGATTCCTCATTGGAGTATCAATCAAGTAATGATCTTTTCATTTAGAGCTTTGAAGGGTATAACTAGAGACACTTTGGAAAATTGTATTTCTCACTTTGATTTGAATCATATGATTGAGAGGAAATAAACATAGAGGAATTTATAGTGTAAATGGAGAAGTATGGAGTTGATAGGGGTTCTTTTTTAGCCTTAACAATTTTAGCTTTTGAAAGTATTCCTTTCATTTTTATTGTAGTCAATTGGAATTTGGTATGTGAATAGAAAAGGTTAAAATAGCCTATCAAAAAAATAGGAAAGGTTAAAATAGCAATTGGATTTTGGGTCAGGTTTGACTAGGGTTGGGAGTAGTTTATTATCTTCTCCCTCCTACATGCTATGCATTTTGTTACCCATTGTCTACGCTTTTATGTACCTTGGTGTGTAATTTTTTTTTTTAAGTTATAATATATTTGTTGCCCTTATTAAAAAAAATTAATCTCGTTTTGTATGTGTTAGTGAACCTTGTTGTTGTACACTATTAATGTATTTCTTTACTTGCCTTTACATTTATTGTAGCAATTTGCCTTGTCTAGACGGAAAATCCTAGAAATTAAGTAAAACAACTAAAAAAGAAGCCTAACCTGTGTATCGACATATAAGGACTATTATTTCTTTATTAAAATGCCTAAATCTTCCAATATTGAGATTAAAAAGAGAAAAATAGTTTTCTTTTCAAAATTATAAACTTAAACTTCATAAAGCATGATACAAATTTTAATGAAGGAGATTTCTAGATTTCAACAAGGACTCAAGTAGAGTCTTGAGAAAAAGACCTTTTAGAAAATAAAATGTTTAAAAATATAGAAACTTTTTATAAAGGAGAAGTTGCCCAATAAAAAAAGTTCCAAATTCTAAATGATTTTTTTTTTCATTTAATAGTTAGAAACAAACATATGTATTAATTGAGAATAGAAATGTAAGAAGAAATCCTCCCTGTGATCTACAAACCTACTCTAAAGAACTAAGTGACCTCCATTAACCAAGGATGGCTATAAAAAAGTTACAAAAGGCTTAGACAAGTATAACAACTTTCATTGTGATAGTTTGTGAAAAGCCTGAACTCTACCTTCATTGTGATGATTCGGAAAAAGGAAGGGGCTGAAAACCTAAAGGACTTTAGACCCATCAACCTAGTGGGTAGCTTTTATAAGATTATTGCCAAAGTTTTGGCTAACAAGGTTGAAAAAAGTATTGAACCGGTTGGTAAGTAAAGCCTAGAATGCCTTCGTGGAAGGGAGGCAAATCATGGATGCCTCCTTAATAGCTAATGAAGTGCTAGACGCCATGGAAAAGAGAAATGAAAAGGGTATTCTATGCAAGTTAGACATAGAGAAGGCCTATGATCAGATAAATTGGAATTTCATCTTCTCATTGCTCATGGAGATGGGGTTTGGTACCAAATGGATCGATTGGATAAGGTGGTGTATCTCTATGGCTCTTTCTCGGTACTCCTTAATGGTAGCCCGGTGGGTTACTTTAGAAGCTCAAGGGGCTTAAGGCAAGGGGACCCCTTATCCCCTTACTTGTTTATCCTTGGTGTGGAAGTTTTCTCCTGTTGTTGGAGGTTTTCTAACTAGGTACACTCTAAAGGGTAGCAATGGGGCCTCAATGAATGTCTCCCATCTATTATTTGCTAATGATACCTTGATCTTTTGTAGAGACTCGATAGACCAAATAGCTGACTCAAGCTAGATCATACATTGGTTTGAAGCACTCTTTAGAGCTCTTGGGTAAATTAGAGAAAAGTGTTGTTCAGATGGGTGATGTGGAGAATATAGTTCGAGTTAATTTGAAGACTAGCTTACAAAGTAGGACACTCCTGAAGCGTACTTAGGATTGCCACTTGGCCTAAGGCAAAACTCAAGCAGGGCATGGGAAGGTATCGAAGATAAGTTCAAAGAGACTGACTTGGAAGGGGAACTGATATATCTGTGAGGAGGCTGCACTTATCAATAGCACCCTTTCCAACTTACCTAGTTACCTATTGTCCTTGTTTAGGATGCCCAAGAGCGTGAAAGGTAGACTGGAAAAAATTCAAAGGGATTTCCTTTGGGGAGGAGGCTCTAATGCTAGAAAAATTCATCTAGTAAATTGGAAGACTGTCAACCAGGGCAAGAGCAAGGGAGGGTTGGGCATTCGAAATCTAGACCTTTTGAACATAGCTTTACTAGAGAAGTGGATTTGGAGATTCTTTGCGGAGGAGAATTCTATTTGGAAGTCATGCATCAACATTAAATATGGTACAACAGCAGGGGGCTGGTTTACAAAAGACCCGAAAGGGAGTTACGGGGTTGGCCTCTAGAAATCCATTGACAAAGAAAAAGGCTTGTTGAAGAAAGATTGTGAGCTGATCCTTAGGGATGGCAAAAGGATAAGATTCTGGAATGATTCGTGGTGTGGGGGATCGCCTTTGTGTAGAGTTTTCCCGGAGCTGTACAGGATCGCCGGTGCAAAGAGGGCTATGGTTGCAGATTGTTGGACTGAGACTGGTGAGAGAGGAGCTTAGGATCCAAAGTTCGAGAGGTCTTTCAACGACTGGGAATTGGAGGCTGTCCAGGAATTGTTAAGTGTGCTTACCAATAGGTATATTTATCCCCACTTAAAAGACAAAAGTAACTTGGAAGGGCAGTAACTTGGAAGGGCTTTTTCTGTGAAAGCCTTTTTTAACATCTTGGAAGGTATCTGACTTGTATTTGACACCCTCTAAGATCTTATATGGAACCATATCCCCTCTAAAATAAGTTTTTTGCTTAGGAAGCATTGTGGGGAAAGTCTTACGCCTTGACTCAATTGAAGAAAGAGGTTTCCAATTAGCTACCATGGTTTGCGGGAGGAAGGAAGAAGAAGCTGGAGCATATTACATTCTGCTTTGCCTGGAATTTGGGGACAGTGGACTAAGCTTCGCTACACCTCGATGTTAGTTAGGCGTGCCCCTGTTAGTCAAAGATTTTAACCTTAGGCGGCAAAATTTCCCGGTTAGGAAGACGACCAAAGTCTTGTGGAGAAGCGGCCTTTACTTCTTTTAGGTAATTTGAAAGAAAGAAACATAATTATTTTTGATGGGGTGGCCTTCTCATCTCTAAGACTAAAAGAGTTCTTTCATTCGTTCCCTCTTTATGAGGCGGGTTGCATCCCAAATGCTGATAATTATTTTGTCAGGCTTCTTTTGTGTAGATACTATGGTTATGCCCAGGTTTTTCTCCCTCTGCTTTCTGGGGTTGGTTTGTATTTCTTATTCGCCTTTTCCTCTCTCTTTGCCTTTTTGGGCATCTTTGTATACCCCCTGTATACTCTGACTTCTATGAAAGGTTTTTTCTCGTTTGCCTATCAAAAAAAAATAAATAAATAAATAACAACTTTTGATTTCGTAGGCCCAATCCTAAGGTAAAATAAATCGGAAGCTAACTAAGTTGAATTACTAAAATGATAGGGGTTGAAATGTTTGTATATTGAGCTCCAAAGAAATTATTAAGCAGATCTTGCATCATCTCATGCGGTTTCTAAGTGTTCTAAAAATACCTTAGCATTTCTATCTCTTCATACAACATACAACCCAGTGAAGCCACACTAAGAGAGACATACACCTCCACAGAGTCTTTGGTATCTAGTAGAATTCAAAACTCTTTTTGCAATAAATTTTTTTGATCGGTAAAAACACTTGCAAGAAATTACTGTCATATCCTAAATACTGTTTTACTTATGCCATCCTAACTTGTGAAAATATTCTATGTCAGTTATAATAAAGGGGGGTTTGATTATATGGGGTGAATGGATCAAGGGATGATGATGTTTCATTGTATAATATTAGGGTTGTTTTGGAATTATTCAAGCTGTTTGAGCTCTAGTTCATTAGTATGGGACTTTCACCAAAATGCACTTACTGCTGTGACCATTTTTCTAGCTTCTCAATTATTCTTTTATTTCCTCATGGTGTACTTTTTCTTAATTCTCCCTTAATACTTTTATTTGGATGATTATAAATTATTTTATTTACAAAGAATATCTTATCAAAAGAAAGAAGGAATAAGGCATAACTCCTGTCTGGACTTTCACTTTCCTCTCTCCACTACTGTCTTCTATTTTTGTTATTTACAAATATTTTGGCTTGCCAATATGTTACACCTTTTTTTTTGTTTTTATTTTTATTTTTTATGCTTTGGTGCAATTTTGCCCACTTTTTTTTTTAAAGGCAAACAGCAGAGAATATATTAAAGAAAGGGGATGAACCCAAAAGCATAAAGGAAGTATACAATTGAATGCTTGGGATAGTTGAGAAATGTATCGGGATTTTCGTTTGTCAGGGGTTAGGAGATAAATAGAGACCTTCCTATCATTTAGGATTTAGTGTGTAAGCCTAAGGTGGAAAGGGGATTGGGATTTGAGAAGGTTTCTCTAGGGAATCTTGGTCCATTAGGGAAACGACTGTGGAGGTTTCCTAAGGGGGATTCTGCTTTATGAAACCAAGTTATTCTAAGCATATATGAGACATATACTAATGGATGGAATGCCTGGATACTTAGAGCAGATGGTCAAACACCATGGAAGGTTGGCTCCATTAGGGGTTTATTGGAGGACTTTACCACAGGTAATTCAGTTTTTGGTGGCGGATTAACTTTTGTTTCACTTCCTGACTATTTTAGTAGCACACAAAAAGGTAAATCCTAACATCATGCGATAGTTGAGAAGACCTTACAATTCCCTTAGTTTTGATATTTGTAAATTGTTTACGGAGAACTAGTGAATCATCTTTTTTACATTGTCCTTTGATGTTGGAGCTTTGTTGCAAATTATTTAGTTTGGTTAAAATGGATAGGGTTTCCCTGAGAAGTACTTGTGACATGATGACCATTTCATATAAGGGATTGAAGAGCTCCGAAAGAGGACTATTAGAGTGGCAAACTACTTGTATTGCTTTAATTTGGGTTTGTGTGATGGCCCGATGCAAGTAGCTAAGATTTTCTATGATCGGGCAAGGACCTGTCTTTTATTTCTTTGGGGATACCATTCATTTCCTTGCCTCTTTGTGGGCCTCTTGCACCACTTTCGAGGGCATCACCCTTGACTTGGTTATCCATGCATAGTCCAAAGGGGTTTTGTATTTGTCTAATGGTTTTTGGTTTTTGGTATTCCTTATGTTTAGCTTTTGTCTGTGGAAGGACTCCTTATTTTGTATTGTACCTTTGACTTTTTACTGCCAATATATCACAATGTGGTTTCTCATGAAAGGTTTGCACACATATTGCGATGTTTCTTGTCATGATCCTTTATTTTATAACTTTTCTCTGTGTTTGACACTCTCTCTCCAGGCTCACGAAAAGAAGGCAGCTTTAAGAAGGGTCCCGGAACAAGTTATTTTATCAGAGGTTCGCAATATGGTTGAGGAGATGCAGGCATTAAATAAGAAGCTGGAGGAAACGGTAAGTTTCACTTACCAGTGGAGAAAATCTGACAAATGAACCAAAAATTTTATGAGTTTTAAGGTTTATGTGCTATTTTCTATTAGTTGGGACTTTTGTCATTGCGTGGAAAATGCATTTTCCTAATTTTTCTATATCTTGGAGATAATTGGATAACAGGCAAAATGGGTAATTGCTTTACATTTTCTGCAAAAAAATTCTAACATGACTGTGTTTTTATTGAACTTGTTTGCCAGACACTCAGTAGGAGGCATTGCAATTCTAACAATGATATTTGAGATAATAAAAATTAATTAATTTTTCACAAAGGGTGTTATAATCACCATGACATTTTTAATCAAATTGCTATCCTTGAGTCACTTTTCTCATCAATACATCATCACCCACCTAGGAGGGACCTCATGAAACTTTGTGCATTTGGTGGTGTCTATTTGGCATCACAATTTCTCGTTCAAGTCTATCCTAGGAGAATGCATAGAACCTTCTTGCACAAGGTTTCGTTTGTTCATTCTTCTGGTATCCTGGAGTTGCATTTGTTCTTGCTTATTCGTCCATTTTTTATCAATATTTCTCATCCGCCTCATCGCCAGTGTCATTATCACATCTCAACATCTTTCGACTGGCAAGCATTTTCTACAAGTTATGGTCGCATCTATTGTAAATGCATCTTTGTTGATTCTGCTTTAATTCTATGTGAACTTTCTTAGCTCTGACAGTCTCCCATCACATCCCAAGACACAAACAGTTTATGTCTGCTTCACAAAGGAATTTTTTGGGGCCTAAATCCAATAATTCATGCAGTCCATGTTCTCATCGCTACAGTAGATTCAGAAATGTGGGAAAAGTATAATGAAAGGAGCTGAATTAGAACCCCTCCAGAGGTTAGCTTCTCTCTTCTTTATTTCTCGAATTCGAGAACACTAGTTGAGGCAAGACCTCGTTTCAGTATTTTAAACTGCATCCTTGACTTCTGGACTCCGTTTCTTCCAACAGGGAATGGAAAGAAGTTCACATGATGAATGGAATTTTGTTGTAAATCTGTAATCAATATTAGTTTGCTATGATTGTCTTTCACATAAGATAAAACCTTGCACATTCTTTCAAGAGGGTCGCTCTAAATTTTTACAGTGGATCTACACTACTTATGACACAAATTTTTATATTTTTTTTGTACGGCCTGTACTCTGCTTTCTTTAAATAAGTCAGTCAGTCATTTAGTTTCAGGTCTCCTTAGGGAAATGCGTATTTGTGTGCAGGAAGCTGCCATTGAAGAGTACTTCAAACCTCTTGACAAGGAAGCCGAGTTCATCATGAAAATGCAGCTTGATGGAGAGGAGTCAACGAAAGAGCTGCTGGAAACCTTGCAGAAACAAGCCTTGCTTGAGAAATTAGAAGAAGAAAGAAATGCAAATACGCAAATGGCGAAACAAGCCAACAATATACTTAGGACCCAAAGATCTGCCCCCAGCCATGCTCAGATGTGAGATGATGATCCTGTGACCTCCCATCTCTTTCCTTGGCTGATTTTCTAGAATGTTACTTAGAGAGATTTTTGACAACCATAGTTTCCATTATGAATAAGGTAGGCCAATTCTTTGGAAAATATCTTGAAGAATGCTATAAGGGCAATCACCTTTGTTCTTCTTCCTCTCTCATCTAATCACCATTTTTTATCCATTTACTACTCTACTAGAACCATGGAGAAGAGGAGATGTGTCTTGTTACAAGTGACTGTATGAGGATGGAGGGAGGAAGCACAAAAAAGCCTGGATTATTCCACACAAACCCTCTGATCATGCGATTGCCATTACTGTGAAAGATTTACCAACAGCACTCAATTTTTATGATATTTGTGATTGAAAGTATGTTAATTAGTGAAAAAGGAAAAAATCTCGTATACTAATTGATTTATATTCGAAGTGTTTTTCAAAAAGTTAAAACTTTTTAAAATCCCTATCAAACATACTCTTACAAAAAAGTATATAGTTTTGGGTGAGTTACAAATCCTTTAATGGCACTATTTTCTCATTCATATTTATAAACATCTCAAAGTCATATTTTGAAGATTGAAACGTACAAGGAAAATTAATTTCATTTCCATTCATACATCCTATTGAAATAACAACAAAAAATTCATCGTTATGAAAATCCTATCATACCTCACCGTGTGTCAGAAAACACAAAAGGACTATGATTCATCAATATTCTCAACTTACTCCTAAATTCCATTTCCAATGTATGAATCGTACCATTATATCAGTAATCAAGGTGAATAATATAATACCGACATAACAACGAAAGTACTAATTTCAATCTTGGCATTCATGGAAACCCAAAAGCATAGGACCCTAATACAGCATTAGCTAAGCAAAACCAAGGCCCCCATAGCTGGGGAGAATGATGGTGGTTTATGGTTACCCTTCTAGAATAATAGAGATCACATTTCTACAACCTCATAGAGGACTTTTTCCTGATTGGCCGTGACTTATCTTTACTACCACTTTAATGTTTGAGAGTAGAGGATATGATTGATTTTATATGGTTTACATCAAAGAACATAGGGTTTGTTTTCACGAATTTAACATAGGGATTAGGCCCATCACTACTCACTTAGCTTGTCTGGTAATAATAATAATAATAATAAGTACCATATGGAATTCTTATCTTGATTAGATGTATAGGTCATATCTTACCCTCTTCCTACAAAACCAATGAGTTGAAATTTTTTATCTTTTGTTAAAGACCATGATAAAGTTTTTATACCCATTTGGTAAAAATTTACCGTCAATATCATTTTTCATTAGTGGGATGTGATATGATTAGTTAAGATATACATATATGATTTTTTTTTTTTTTTATATATATATCATAGGTTTAAGATTTTATATGCATATAAAAATCTATTTTTTAACTGATCCAGCCTTAGTTTGCTTCCCTAATTGTACCGGTTTGGTGTTGGAAAATGTGAATAAAATACGTCCCGTGACTAACATATGTAAATGAAATTACTACTTAATTCGAAAGTTTAAGAGTCTAAGAAGCCAAAACATTTAGCATTCCAAAAGGTTAAGTCTCACCTCTATATAAAAAGTATCAAAGTCTTTCAAAATACATATATTAAAGTTTTCATTCCGTCCTTCTCCTTTTGTCGGTGATAAAGAAACACAATTCGATTCGTAAGATGGCTACAAAGTATATTTATTGACCCTTCGATAACTATTTTATTCTAAAAGATAGACTTCTAGAAATCTCAAAACATTAATGAAAAGTACAAATTTGTCTTAAGGGAATTGCTTAATGTAAGACTTGGTTGTTTATCCTATTTGGTTGTTTTCCTTCTTCCGCATAGATCCAGTTTGATTTAATTCCTATTATTTTTGTTTGATCTAACCAATTTTATACCGTAGAAGAGGAAGTTCGTCTTACATTTTGGTCTTCTTATGTCATTAAAGGGTTTACTTGATTATTAACTTCAAGACCTATGGGATTAATCGATTTAAGCACAAACGGGTGCAAACACCGACAATTATTAAAATAAAATAAAAAACAATGTAACATTAGAATATGGTAGGATATTATATGAGATAAAATATATAATATAATATAATGAATGTTGGTGGAATAAAAATTAGAATTAGAAGCTTATCTCTTTTTATATCTCTTATAAAAATATTATATCATGTGGTTGAAATTCATTCATGTCAGGTTATGTTATAAAATATACATAACATAAATAATATATGAATTGCTTTAAGTCTCTGTTTGATAGTGGATTCAGTGTATTTTTACTTTGTATTCGATCCAAAATTGTAACGTCTACTTTTTTATTCGTTAATTACAATTCTTGCAGTATATTAAAAGTTTACAAAAATAAAAATTCAAATATTTTCTGAAATGAAAATTTGTTTTCCGCAGTTAACAATTTTATTAAATTGGTCAATTGGTATAATAACTCACAGTGGGACCCCTTTGGGTGGATGCTCAATATTTTCTAATAGGTCGCAATTAGCTCATTTTTCCCACAACAATCCAAGCCCATGACTTCCTTTCTCAAAGGTCCCTTAGGTTCATCTTTCAACATTTTTAAACAAATATTTAAATATATATATATATATATATAAGAGAGTACATATATATATATATATATATATATATATATATATAAAATCCTTGCATATTACGTTATTAAATGTATTTAAAAGCATCCAAAGTTTTTTTTTTTTTTTTTTTGTTAATAAGACGCTGCATTTAAGCTTAAGTGTTTTATCAAGACGTAAGAAGATGTTGTCGAGCTCGAATCTCAAATTAAATTCACATTAATGTAAACAAAATTACTATCATGCACAAAGTGAATAGACAAAACTGAGTATAAATCTTTTTTCTACAGAGTTTGCTTTTTACGTAGTATTGGTATTAAAAATACTTATTCTTAAAAATCATAATATAAAAATTAATTTTATTTTTTAAAAGTAGATCCATTTCTGTCCTAAAGTGGTGAAGGGAATGCCATGCTTGAAATACTCAAGTCTGAATTCCATAAAAACAGCACAAATGCTGGTAATAATACAAATGAATAAATGTAAAAAAAAATTAGGAACTATTTTTTCAAAAAACAATTTCAATGTAAACTTATCTTTTCAAAATATAAATTCAATTGCTCTTAAGGTCATACTCAAATGATAAAAGGTGACAAAGAGTTGAGTTTAAAAAGTAAATTTATCTTTTCAAAACATGAGTTTCATTCAAAATATATATATATATTGGATAATTATATTTATTTTTTAATATAATTATGTATATAGGAGGGTAGGACACATGGAAGTTGCAATAATTAAAATATTGGATATTACAAAGATTGATGGAGATGCAAGTATCTAATAGTGAGCCCCACTAAGCAAATTTCTCTATTGTCTACTTGTAAGTCAAATATCATTTAATTTAAATTTAACCTATTTAATTTATAGCATCCTAATTTTATTTCAGTTTATAGATAAGTGGTTTTTTGATGATTCTTTTTACTACCTTAGAATAAATTTTTATATTTAATTAATAAAAATCAATTTCTTGTTTATACAATATAGTAGTTTTTTTCTCAACCAAATCACAAGCGTGTATATGTGAAGCCACTAATAAGGCTAGATCAGTCTAATTGGGAATTAAACCATATTGAGCTACCGACCATAGTTGTACTAAAATATAAATTCATTTAAATACATTTATATTTGATAAAGGGAAGCTAATTAAAATATAACCATTTAAATATATTTTATATTTGATACAGTTAAACCTTTTAATAGATTTGGAAAGTCAATGGGTTGAGCTAAAATAAAGTAAATTGTAACATGTTAAAGATATGGAATTGAAGATTGAAATCTTTTCCTTGTTTTCCTCTCTCTCACACCCCTCTTGTTTTGCTATCTATTTTTCACTTTTAAATTTTACCCATTTTATTTCTAAAAAAAAAAGAATCCAGTCACGGAAAATGAAAAAGAAAAAAATAATAATAAAAATTGGTCCTTCAAGCATGATTCAAGTGGTAGAGGATAGGATGGGCATTAACCTATTATTGAATAATATTATAACATAATATGCAAAATAAATAGAAGTAAAAAAAAACCATATAGAGAAAAGATAAAATGGTAGACAAAATGAAAATAGATAAATAAATCAAATTTGATATATTATTTTTATTTATTATTTGAATCTTTCTGTTTTTTTACAGTTAAACATTTTAATTATAATGTAATAAATTGTTACTTTGAGACTCGAACCGGCACCCTTCGCCTTCTTATGTTCTGCATCTTTTAAAACATCAATACTTCATGAGATGGATAAATATTTCTATGTATTTTAAGTCCTTAAAATAAATATTAAATTATATATATATAATTTTAATTAATTTCACTATGTTTGGTTTTCTATGAAAATTTCAATGCACTATGAAAATATTAAATAGTCATTTTCTTTATTATTTTTCTTTCATTAATATTAAATTTTGAAGAACCCTTTTAAAAAAGAATATTATGACTTTTGCATTTTTACTCCAAAAAAAACTTAGATAACTCTTTATTTAAAAAGTAAACATATGGAATGGTTATCAACATTATAGAAAAGGAAGGGTCCTTACACAAAACTCCCTTTTTGCTTTTTATTTGTTAAAAATGGTAAAAATCTGGCCATTTTTCCTTCAAAAGTATCCCTAAAAAACATGATATCCAAATTATGCACTTTTTTGTGGATTAATCCAAACAATGTACCTTGTATGTAAGTGTGATGATGATTTATTTCTTTCTTTTTTTAAAGGATTGTGATGCTAACTTGTTATTTTTGGACCCATGTGCACCACATGTCTCATCAATTGCAATCCTGACCAGACAGACCCCACCAACCCTATTAGGGTCTGTTTAAAAATTTCATCTCTCTTAAAATTGTTAATTTTTTTTTATTTTTATTTTCAAAAAACCTATACATTAGGAAGGCCTCTTTTTCCCTCTCACCTTGATCACACCCATTAAGGCCCTAATGGGGTGGCATTGTTAGGATCATGTTGTCTTTATTAAGGTTTGAAATTATTCTAAAAATGTCAAGGAAGTGTTTGGCTTTTAGTTAGTTAGAGGCTGTAAGCTTGTTGAGGGTGCTCTACTCAATATTGAACATTCTGGCACCAAATACGAGCTGAAACACATTTGGGGTTTTGCATTATTGCATTATTTGTTTTCCTGGTCTTGGGGTTAGAGAGCTCTAAATTCCCAAATACATAGCATGTACATGATTGTTCCGGAGCGGTATTCAACACTTATACTACTTATTTTGGTTATGTTATCTGATGAATGGGGTGGTGTTTGTTTCATGATTTTTGGTTTTGCGTCGTATTAACAACCGCTTTTGTTTTTCATCGTTATGGCGTTATTCGTTGTGATTAGTTATCTCAAACTATGAAAATATATTCGGACGTATCAAAGCGACGATAAATCGATGATTACTAATTATATTATAAAACTTGTAGAATTTCAGCATGTTGATTTTATAACGTCGCGAAGTTCCATAAGCTTTTGGGGCTAATTACATGCTATTAATATGCGCATTGCTCATCGCTTACGATTTAACCAATTTATTTATCTTTCTATCGATACCGTCGAACCTATTATAAATATTTGGTCTCCGATTTTATGACTCAGGCCGGCTGTCGACTGCTAATTTTTTCACGCTTTTCTAATCGACAATTCAAATGATAAAATTTATCTTAATAAAACGCTTAACCAAATCATCTCCATTAGTAATATGATGTATATGAAATCTTAAATATTTTAGTTTACTTGCATTATCAAATATATAAAGTCTTTGTACGATCATTTTGCTATTAATTCGAATCGGTCAAGGTCATCCTTTAAAGTTTTTAACACTTTTAATTCTTTGTTTTTACCAATTGTATTAAACTAAATCAATAAATTTATCTATTTTCAATATATATATATATATATATATAACCTTCTCCATTTATTTTTTGATATTAAAAAGTAATGATAAATATAAGTATCTCTCGAGTATTAATTATTACAAGTTTGTATATTTTAAAAAAAAAAGGATTTTTTTTTTTCTCAAAACAGATATTTATTTTTGATCCAAAAAAGTTGATATTTGATTTACAAAATGGGAATGATTTCACCCCTTAAATAAATTACCCTAATTTAATTAGGGAAGTCCTTATTCCTACCGCTATTTAACTATTTTCATCCACCTGTCTCACTCACTTTCTGCGTCAACAAATCTCAATCCTTAATGATATGGATTATCAATAATAGTAGGAAGCATAAAGAATTTGAAGATTGGTTAGTTAAAAAATGTATTGGTAGTCAATTTTTGTAAAGATTTTATTTAAAAATTATTGTGAGGTTTTCGTTTTCTAATATCTTTTCAAATAAAAGAATTAAGAATATATATTTTTTTACATTTATTTATTTTATATCACATGTAATACTATATTCATATAAGAATTCAAGCTTGACAGTTGAGACTTCTCGTACACAAATCCTCTTTTATCATTTGAGGGAGCATGGCTCATTAAAAATAAAGAGGTAAATTAAAATAGGGAAATGTAGAATTGATAGGCACTCCCTTAAAAACAGTAGTGAATGATGTATAAACGATATTTGCAAAAATTCCAATGTAAATCAAAATTTGACGCACTGAATGACGGTGGTTAGTGGTTCATAGAATGTACAAAGTATTCATTGCATCTCATATCCACCCACCTTCAATACACATAAAAAGAGGAGCCAATTACATTCCACACAACACATTTATTATGAATACAAGAATACAACAATCCAGTTCAAGATTCAGGCTTATTTTCGGCTACTGCCAAAACTATTTTCAAGCTCGAGTTTAAAAAAAAACAAATAGTAGAGAATATGCTGCGGCTTTTTTAAATTCTAAAAAAATATATGTTAATTAGAAAACACTGGTCTCAAATACCAATAACAGTTTTTAGAGTACACTAAAGGCTTGTTTAGTTCATATTTTTTAAAATTATTTTTGAAAATATTTTTTAAAAATATTGCTTTAACATCATTTAAAAATTGCTCTGCTTTTCAAGCGCATTTTATGTAAATTCAAAAAAAATCCAAATGTGTTTTTCGTCTTCCTCGTTTCTGCTTAAACATAAAATACTTTAAAAATAAAGACCAAATAAACCCCTAAATGGTATTAAAATGTTTTTAAAACTGCTCAAGGCAACATTTTTAAAAAATATGAACAAAACATGCCCTTAGTTTCGACTCCACTTAAACCTTGTTTTACCATTTCATGCTAGCTCACCATTTTTAAGGAAAATGCTAAAAATTGAATTAGCTCATATAATTTATATTTGTTTTTTTTTTTAAAACAGTAATCTTATTAGTTGGTCACATTATTCTTCAATCGAATTATACTTTAAGAATTCTTATTAACCGGGTGATTCGATGAAATATAATTTAATAAATCTAAAATATTTTAATATTTTAGGCTTAGTCAATAAAGATGATATATTACTGTCCTTCAGGTTTTTAACCTAAGTTGTAAAAGGTTTTATTCATTCATAGAAAGAACCAAGACAAACCAATGAACACAACTATAATGTATCACAAACATCTAAAACATTACATAATAAGTAATAAAAAATTGTTTCTCATTTATTTTTAACCTATATTTTTAGTTTTATTCTCTTTTACTATTTGTGCTAATTATCTTTTATAATCTCTTTCTCCCACAACCTCCACTGTTAGTTTTTTATTCTACTTATAAACTAGTAATAAAACATACATTATGTCAATTTCTGATGATTTGAATATAATTTAAGTTAATTTTATCTTTTTTTGACCATCTCAATACATTAAAGTAAAAATGTATAATAAGTTAAAGTGACCAACTAAAATAAAATTTAACATAAGGTCATTTAAGCCTGGTTAAATAATAAGTGTTAAGCTATGTAAGTCAGTCTTTTCAAAACTCAGACACATTACTATTTGGTCTAATAATTTGTAAGCAAATGTCCCATCCTCCATACTTATAAATGGTAAAGTATTAAATTAAATTAAATTATTGTCCAAATACTGCTTTAATATGCCCAAGACTTAAAGCTCAGGGATGTTTAATAAATACTTATTTTCTTTTTTTATTTAAAAAAAAAAAGAAGAGAGCAAAGAAAGTAAAAAGCTTAAGCATGAAGTAACAAAGCGGCGAGGTGAGTGGCATGAAACAAAGGGGAAGTAATGGAAGCATGAAATTTGGTACACAAAAATCGACCAATTAAAAATCCCCAAATGGCATTTACCTTGGCTTTAAGGGAGGTGAATCTCTTCGAATCAAATATTTCTGTCTCCCCACTCACCGGTACCTCTTACTTTCTATACTTGTTTGTATTCACACAAAACACAATCATTGTTTTTTTATTTATTCATTTTTAAATGAAAATGAAATTGTTAGAGTAATTTATTTATTATTTAGATTCCTCATTTATAAAAATCTGCTTTTATATAAGAACTATTTTAGTATTCAGATGATGATATATCTCTCGCATCCGTAATTTCTGGGATAAAATTTAATTCACACGCATCTCAAAGAAGAAAATCCATCTAACCCAAGATAAAACTCATTTCTTATGAGAACAGTTTTATGTAATAACCTCATTTATTTATATTATTTTCTTTTAAGAGTAAGGGTAACTTAGGGTTTGTTTGATTACAATTTTTGAAAATTGTTTTCGGTATTCAAAAACAAGGAGAGTACGTTCAAATAATAAGAATAGTTTTCATAAATTAAAAAAAAAAAAACAACTTTTAGAAATTTGTTATCAAAATAATGTTTTTTATGTTTAAAAATTTGTTACCAAAATAATGTTTTTTATGTTTACAAATTTGTTATCAAGAACCGTTTTTAAAAACAGAAACCAAATATATCGTTAGTTTTTTTTTTCTTAGGTCTATAGATAAAGTTCACTTGTGTTGTACCTATTTTCAATAAAAATTATAATAATAAACCTTAGTTTATGTTTGGTTCATGTTTTTGTATTACTGTTCTTGCGAATTGTTTTTTAAAAAATAAAAAATATAATTTTGATATTTTCTAAAAACTGTTTTTATTATTTAAATTTAATGTTTTATATGTTTCTCCCATGCTTTTCAACGTTTTTTTCTAAAACAACATGCTTTTGATGCTTTTCCTTATTCTCCCTATTTTTTTATAACAAAAACAAAGTTTCTCACCCTATAAATAAATATTCTTTAATTTTTTTTCCTCCTATTTTTCTTGAATATTATATAGCATAATTTTTTTTACGAAACATTTAATTTTTAATCTCACCGAAGAGAGGTTAACTATATTACATTTTTATTGTGGTTCTGAACTTGTTTCTCGAGCATTCCACAAGTTTAGAATAAGAAATGAATTTTACCTGCAGGGGATGAATATGGTTCTTTACAGGACCGTGTCACCAAGAAAAAACCAATCCCCACTTGGTTTGGTATTTGCGTATAAACAAAAAACTCCACCTTCAACATGGTTAGCCAAACCTTTGGTTAACCATATCTCGGCTAACAAAAAAGACCAATATATTATATACATTATGTATTATATAATACTAATATTATATATTATAATATACTAATATTATATATTATATACATTCTATTTATACTGTAATATATTATTAGTAGTTTGTTTATTTTTCGGTTGGTTAATCGAAACAACGGTTTTTGTAACACCCCAAACTTTGAACTAAGGACGTTATTATCAATAAATGACACACAGTAATTTTGCTTATGAATTCTATTTATTCTAAATATGTTTCGCAACATTTTAACTACTTTATAAGAATAATAATTTCCAATGATAGAACTTTTCCTTAAAGTATAACAATATGTATAATTAAGCTAACATCTTTCAACAAGATAAATTTTTCAAAGCTATTAATCTCAAAACATAACATTTTAACAACATAAATCCTTAAAATGAAAGTTTACAAACATTCAATTCCAAAACAACAAAGTAGTATGATAATCTTAAGTCTTCCAACAAGATAATAATTTAAGATAGTTCTCAACTTTCATCAATGATTAATCCAACATCACTCTTCGCTAAGGTCTATTAAGCATGAAAATGATTAATAATACCTAGAATTAAAAGTCCAATAAAAATTCTTAATACATTCATGATCAAGTACCTTAAAAATACCTCAAAATTGAAATAAAACATATTTTTCATTTCCGAAAATCTCATAAAATCCTTGAATCCAAGAAAACAAAGATAAATATATTTCAAACCAATGTTCACGGTTTATATTTCTTAAACACCCATATCATAGCAACCACAAATTTTCAAAACATATACCTCATGATTCCCGCAGCATTTATTTCAAATAAAAATTTATAAACTGGCCGGGACGCAGCGTCATTTTCGTCAACTATTATAACCCATCGATCGGTGACCGCATTAATAAGCTTTTATATCAATCGACACTTGAATCATATTTCGCTGGTCGCTTATATTCATTGACACGTGGACCAAATATCAAATTTATACTATCGATAAAAATATACTGTCAAGCTTTATACCAATGGTATTTAATTCATATAAACCGTTTCAAATATTTCTTCATATTTCCAATTTCATAAAAATACAAAAGTATATCTCCACAACTTACAATATTTACCGTAAACATTCTCAAATCTATTTTTCATACAAAACACGTATTTGATCCACGCATATGATTTAAATAATCCAGAGTGGCTCCAAAAATCATTCACATATATTATCAAAATATTTTGTTTTATAGGAAAAATTGAATTAATCTTCCTTACATGGTATTTAAAGGTACTAGCAAAAACCAAGAAACCTAAAGAAGTCACAAATCATCGGAATAATATGAATAATATCCTATTAGAAAAAAAAATAATCTCAAATTTTTTTTTTTAATAAACCAAAATATTTAAACTTAAAATCTCAAAGGCTCTTTAGCTTGAGAAGTTCAAATAGCTAGGCAATTTTCCACAAGATTCTTCACATCACCACCAACTCTATCACCTCTCTTAAATTCCAAAATTCCATAAACATGATTTTTAATTGAAATTTCAAATCTTTATGAATCAGTGGTTCTTTGTAACTTGTAGAAAATCCCTCTAAGGTTTCAACCAAAGTTTGCTAGTTCAAGCACTACCAAAATACTTCAAATACCAATTCCCAAACAAATTTCTCAATATCATGTATTTTCTATATTCCCAGGGTTTCATACTTGAAAGTTTAGGTTATCTTAGGTTTTCAAATATACGTTTTCAAGAGTGAAAATTTGCCAAAATACATCAAACATCAAATCTTAATCAAGTTTCTTGACTATATGCATTCTAATCATTTATTGGGTTTCATATTTTCAAGTTTTAGAAAACCCTAGGGCTTGCAAATTTAAACATTTGAAAACCTCAAACTACAAGCACCAGAAGGAAAAGAATACTACCGTGGTTGATGTTTCTCAAAGCTTCGAACCCAATTTCTAAAAAGATGTTAGGATTGCGTAGGAAAACCTATTTTTAGCAAAGTATTTCTATATTAATTAAGAGTCTTTTCCAATTTTGAGAAATTACAAAACAACCCGTCTTATTTCCCTATTTTTTGTTTTGTTTTCGTTTTTTTTAATTATGGGTATTACAATTTTTGTATTTTATAAACAGAAATCGAAACCATAATTTATACAAAAAAAAAACCAAAACCAAACATATCGGTTAATTAACCTATTTTTTAGTTTTGTCTCGGTTAAGTTTCATGATCAGCTCGATTTCTTAAGTTTTTTTGTTCACCCCTAGTTTACAGGTGGTCCGAGACTCAAGTCAATAATGAAGTAATTGAAAGTGAATATATGTCAATAATAATAATAATAATAATAATAATGATAATTACAATAATAATAATAACAACTTCCCATTCAAAAAACTTCCATCTTCACCCAGTATTGCAATGTAATTCTCAAGTAAGAAACTCTGAGTTTACCCAATCAAACCTCTTTGCCCACCTTCCAATTATAAAAAGTGTATTACTTTGTATTTACGGAAACTTCCTGGCCGATCACTCCCAACAGAGCAATTAAATACTTAAATAAGCAGTCGATTAAAACAATAAATGAAGGAAAAAGAAAATAGAGATAAAAGTGGAGGAAAATAAAAAATAGGTTTAAATTTATAAGTTAATTTTTACATATTTATTCAAACTCCATTTTACTTTATATAAAGACAAAGTTAAATTTAAAAATATATAAAATTTAAAAAATTAATTTTATATATATATATATATATTATTTAATATAGAATTTTATTTTTCGACAAAAAAATTTGATTCTTTAGATAGACTTAGATAATAAAAAATATAGTAATTATATAATATAATTAAAATGTGGGGACTGCTTACTATATTATAACTATTTAGCTATAAAAATAATAAATGTGTTTATTTTTTCTTTTAAAACAATTAGAAACCAATATATTATATAATTATAAGTATATATAAATATTGTCATTAAATTCTCAATTGGGGGTTGTTTAGATTTAGGGTATCCAACATTCTAACTAAGCCGAACCGAATTTAATACAGAGAAGGTTTTTTTTTTTTAATTTTTTCCTTTTTGATACAAATTACAAAAGAAGTTTACCTAATTATGCTGGATTGAGTTTGGGTTTGGGGTTGCATCCGCCTAAGTAACAAAGTTAAGGCTATTTGATAAAAATGATGAAATCATCCTACTTTGAAAGATATAAGAGGTGTTAAGATTTGGAATGTGGAATGGAAATGAAAATTATTTACCATTCTTATTTATCATGGAATTTAATCAATAATTCGATGACTTCTGAAGCTGATTAAGTTAATCTTATATGAGAATAATTGTTTATTTCTATTTTATTGTTCGATAATACTGGGAATTTGAAACAAATTGATAATAATATCATATCACATTATTTTAAGTAGTTTTTATTTCATTTTAAATAATGAACTTCCATAGTTTTTTACTAAATAATAAGATTAAATAAATAATATTGAATTTTAAAATGACCATAAAAATCATATAACCATATATACAAATATTTAATCATTCATTTTCATAAAAAGAATTATATATATATATATATATATATATATATATATATAGTATATATATATATATATATATAGTTTAAATTAGTAAAAAATTATTGAAAGGTATAAATTAAAAAAAAGTTAAATTTCATCTATTATTTAATAAACATCATAGTTCAATAAAATTCATCTCCCTAAAAATACAGCCCGTTAAAACCAACGTGAGAGATAAAATTTTGACTAGGAAAAATTATATATATATATATATATATATATATATATATATATATATATATATATATATATATATATATAATAAGAGAAGCATATTATAATAAAATACAATCTTACGAGAAAGTAAAAGGTCAAGAAATGTTGTCCGAACTTGTCCCAAATTTATGTACTTTGAGCTTCGACTTTCTTTTATTCATCTTAAATGTAAAATAAATATAGATAAAATCAGGGACAAAATGGTGATTTTTAGTTTTTATATAATTTTTATTAATTACCATTTTAGATTTTTGAATGATTATCTATGTTTATGTTTCCTAAATTTTATATTTTGATGAAATAACCTATTTTCAAATATTTATTGGGAGAATTAATTGAGAGAAGTTAGATATAAGGGATATGAGAAGTCAAATTCGAAAGTAAAATAGCAAATTGAAGTTATTTTACATTATCTCTTTATAAGGGGAATCAAAATACCATGAATCAAAATTCTACTTCGAAGTAGAAGAATTACTTTTGATTCAATTTTTAGACTTGTAAAACTTATTCAAACATATGAATGAGCTAAAAATTGAATTAGATTCCATTTTCCATTATCTATTACCTGCACCAAACATACACCTTAAGAGCTACTTTTAATGTCTTAGTATTGGACTTAAGTAATAAAGAAATGAAATAGAATATGAAATACCGGGTTCAAATCTATAACAAAAGACTTTAATATAATACGTAAACGAATACAAGTAAAAACAGAAGTTTATTTGATAAACTATTTGAAAATAGTCTTGAAAACAACTTGGAAATTATTCTGTAAATTTATAAACAAAAAATCTATTTGGAAATCTAAGATATTTTTAACTTGCTTTGAAAATAATTATATATGTATATAATTATTTTAAAAAATGGCTATATGTTTTATCAAAACATCATGTTTTATATTCTTAAAATAAAAAGGACATTAAACAAAAAAAATTGATTATCAAATACATTTTCCTAATTCTTTTTGCTATTGAACATAAACTGTTGTAAAAAATAGTTGTTGAATAAACCCTGGTCTTTACTTTTTTAACTCCAAAGAAATATATATTTTGGGCCTTCAGTTTGATTTAAGTGGTAAAAATGATGTAGGAGAGGTCTTAAATTAGAGTCTTTATAAAAACAAAATACTATAATATAATGCAATGTTTAATAACGGTAAAAACAAAAAAGAAATATCTATTTTAGACAAAAATACCATTATATTTTTCTAATGACTTTTTCCTTAAAAGCATATGCAAATAATTTATATATTGAATGCTATTCTATTAAAAATAAAATTACTTTGATACAAATAACAAGGAAGGTTAGATCTACAGATATAATATTGTTTTATCCCCTTTTAATACCATTTCAGAGTTCGGTGGAGAATTTTTTTTCCACATGAGCTAATCCCTAATTCACGATCTTTTCTATTTAAGAAAAAAAAGTATAACTTCACATGGTTTTAAAAATTAATTCATTTGTAGGTGCAAAAAACATTTTACAAAGCGTCCCAAAATATATTCGAAATGAAAAAAATTATAAAATACTGGGGCAATGGTTATAGCTTGAATGCGTTCATGAAAATAAAATACCCTGGTATTATTTATATTTGCCATTTATTTGTTTGTTTGTTTTATGTATGATTAGTCTACTGATTGAATTGATACAAACAAACACTGTCCAGAAAGAATTGATCCAACAATGGAAAAGAGAAAGAGTGGAAAGTGGCCTCACTGTACATGAATTGATTCCCTATCAAAAATAAAATTAAACTGTCTTCTTAGCTTCTCTTTAATTTCTACCAAATATTAAGGTTATATTTAGTTCTTGAAAATTATTAAAGAAAAAATAAAGGAAAAATATTTTTTTTTGCAATTACTTATTTATCATGAAAAATGTAAAAAAAGAATAAATAAAAATTCAAATACTTTTTATTTTAAAATTTTAAAAACAAAAACATAGATTAAGTTTGACTTAAAATGGCAAAATGAGATGGTTTAAAGGTTGAGAGGATATAGGGAAGGATCATGATCTAGTCCCAATGAAAAGTGAATAGATGGCACAAAAAAAAAAGTTTTACCAAAAATGTAACTATTCATACCTAAAAAAAAGAAGTTATCTTACATTTTTAAAAATTCTAATATTAAAGTTTGAGTATATTATAAATATATTTTATGCTTAAGCAAGAAATTTTGTAAGTTTAGCAATAAACTTTTGTAGCACTTACAAGCTTTTATACTTTTCTTTTTTCATATATTCTATATGAAAAGCCAGGTAAATCCACTATTTTCTAATCACTTTTTAAATTTTCCCATACTATAGTTTGTAAAAAAAAAAATTATCGAATAAAATAAGCACCAATTAGTAAAATTTAGTTAATCATGAATATTATTGAATACTTGTTGTTTCGAATATAAAATATAATTTTTATTTTTAAACAATTTTTTTTTAAAAGATACTATCTTATTGATTCAAACGAGTGATGTGTTAGAGGGTCAGATATAATCACCATATCCGTGTTAATAAATATAATATCCGTTAGAAGTCTATATATTTGATAATTTATAATTGCTATACATTTTTATGATTCCAATTATGCAACATATTAATGACCCATTTGCCGTCTTTGTCTACTGAATATATTTTACTATTTGGATCACCCGCTATCGTATCAATATGACACAACTACATGTCACAACAATTAGCGACAAAACCACACGTTGCAATGAGAGATGTAGAGGAGATAATATAAGACCAAAATGGCCAAAAAATAACTTTTCGCCATAAAGTAAACATCAGTAAATAAAAAGATGCAAAAAGAGAAGAGTGACGATTAGGGTTTTAGTTGGGTCAAGGTCCTTATTTTAAACATAAAAAATTATATATAGCAGTATATATATATATATATATAGCAGTTATATATATATATATATATATATATATATATATGAGAGAGTATATATAAGTATACATATATATATATTATTTCTTTATTTATAGCATAATATAAGATATTTTCATTACATCCTATTTTTATATATAAATATATAAAATTCTAAGGATATTACAGTCCTCAATTGAAATCATATATTGTACAACTCCTGTCTTATTTATCTTATAAACCAAAAGTGCTTAAATAATTTCATTAGAAATTATTTTGATATTTATTTGAAAATAAATTTTGCAATTATTGCATTTGTTATTCCTTTTATTTTTACCATTTGAAGATCTACAGAAGATCTGTTATCAATTGAGAGAGTGTTACATGCCTCTCACTTGGATTATTATTACTAATTATGGTATAGTGTATTAGATTGTGGTTGTCCCCAAAAACTGATATAGAATTGTTTTTATTTTTTCCTTTTATTTTTTTTAATAAAAAAATATACATGAAATTTGGTTTACACATTTGATATAGACACCAACTTCTGAATTATTTGTAATAATTATGAAACACAGTTCATATTTTTCTTGCTTTATTTATTATTTTTTAACATCAAGTCATTTGTGGATTTTTTTTCCCCAAAATACAACACATTTTATTTTCTTAAATTTCTCTATTTTAATTTAATTCACAACCAACCACAGAAATTAGAGTTTGGGATTAACTTTTTGAATAAAATTCCACAACAAATAAAACGACAAAATATTAGTGTGGTTCTTGTGATTTTTTTTTTTTTTTTTTTGAAGCGTTTTAGATTACAAAAAGCTGGATCAGCTTAATATTAATTAAAATTTGGCAGTCTAAATACATTTTATTCCATTTAAAACTCAACACTTTACCTCCTAATTTTATTAAAAACCTACATTTTGCCTCAACTCAAACTCTTCATTTCTTTTTTTGAAAAGAACTCAAACTTTTCATAAAATCATAGAAATAATAACTTTTCTCATTATTTTTCAAAACTTTTAAATATGACATAATCTACTTTGAAATCTTTATTATGCTATTGCAAAATTGGCTAACTGCATAATGTATATATATACATGGATTCACATTTATTTTTACTTAATAACTTTTTTTTACATTTATTCATTTTGTAATAAATTCTTATAATACTTTATTTTTATAGCGATTCTGGTCTTCAAACTCAGACACCCATTCTTCCTTTAACACCCTGAAAGCTAGGACCGATTGCCTAATAACTTTACCACTGAGTTTCTTTTGATAAATTTGGTTTAGTAAGCTGAAAGATATTTTGCTCTAATAATTCATTAGAGGTGGTAAAATATAAACATGCCAAAGGTAATGCTATTCAACATAAAAGTTTAGAAAGAACTATAATATATATACGAAAAAAGTATATTTTGTATTTTTCTACATAATAATTTGCTTGATTTTAAAAGATATGAAATAAAATAATATAAAATTTCATTTTCCAATACCACAATCTAGATAAACTCGATTTAGAATTATTGTGAGGCAAAAGCACACGAAATCTCAAGTGGAAGATGGAAGGGGAGAAGCTATACCTCCAAATTCCAAATTTATCAATTGAAAGATAATGCCAAAGAAATCAGTTTGGCTTTGACCCAAAATTTGGGTGAAATACATAAAATGGGGTCTTCTCCATCTTTCATGTTTCCACTATAATACTAAATGCATCATTTTACCATTTGATATACCTTTTAATTCTCTCTTTTTTTATATATATATATACTATGAATACATGAAAATAACATTACCCACCTAAAACTAAATAAAATAAAATTAGGCAAAGCAAGAATACTGAAGGATACATCTATCCAATATGCCCCTTTTTCCTTCATTTATTTTTGTTCCCCATGACCCCACCCTCAACCCATCTCCAATGTCCCTAATTTGGTTCCATTATAGCCCAATTAAATAACTATTTAGTTAGTACTTGATTCTGAATATTTTTACATTTTACATTTTACATGGGGCGAAGTGTTCAAACTATCCTAAACTTGAATTCTAATGTAATATGCAAAGTGAAAATAAGTTATTATAAAAATGGGAAAAGATTTTTATAATAATAACAAAATAAAGGTTATTTCATTTTTCAAAAAGAAATTTAAGATTTGGGTTAATTTTAATTAAGTAGTAGTAATGATTTTCAAATTAAAAAAATAATAACGTCTTAATTATAGAAAGATCTGAACCGTTGGATTTTAACTTGAGGAAATGAAGGGCCAACTTTGGTAAATTGAAACAAATGGTGATGGAGATGAAGGGTTAGGTTTGATTGGTTCAAGTGAAAACGCCATATCAAAACCTGCAACGTGGGGTTGTTGGTGAAAGGGGTGATTTGGAGATTTCATAAATGCTAATGAGGGCATTTTGGGTGTTTCGACGTGATTGAGATCACGATTTTTATAAAAATAAATCAATAAAAATTGGGAAAAAAATAGTCATTGGTTATACCGAAGGGAAGAAGATTAGGTCTTCCTGCCCTAGTGAAGACGGCTTCTCTCTATTATTACTATTATTTATTATCTCTTTTCAACCAACAAATTAGACGACTTTCCTCTGTCTCGGCACCTAATGCCAATCATGGACCCTACCATTTTGGCCGTACACGTGGCATCCCATGATCAAAAACCTAATCTCTCAGATTATATAGGCTTATACGTAGGACCCGTTTGGCACATGGGCTCAATTATCAGTTTTAAGTTTTAAGTTTTAAGTGCTCAATTAAACGGCATATTTTTGTTCACATTTGAAAGAATTACTGTGTGAGTGGATCACACCTTGTATTTTCCTTTAAAGGAGATTTTACTATAAAGAAGATGAGAGGAAGGGAACTGGTCGATCAAAAGGACAGCAGTTATGAGTTCTGAATGGGACCCACCACCAACTCTGACTATTTTTTTTTTTTCATATTTTTATTAGCCGTCCACCTGGCACGATCAAATCCATACTGACCGTCATTTATCAGCCTTCCTTGTTTCCCTTCAGTCTCAATTTCTAGAAAAAGGGTCGAAGGAAAGTATGCAAATCGAACGGTCAGGCTTGCTTGGATCACAAATGGAATTCTGATTTGACTCATCTGAAGAATTGTGGGATGTAAATGGACGGTGTAGATAGATTCATTGGTGCCTATGATGCTATCATAATAAAGTCTCTGTTTATAGGGTGGCTTTTGGACTATTGACCCTCCCTAACAAGTTTCGTGAACCCAACAGTAGATTATTTCTAGCCGTCGGATTTGAATAGTTTGTCATCATGAACCCCATTAGCCGTTTGATTTTAGGATTGAAGATATATTTTTTTTTTACTTTGACAGCATCCTTTTTTGGTTTCAAATCTTGATTTACTAAGTCGATTTTCATATTTGAATGGAAATATAAAATTTTAATTAATTGATATTATAGTTTATATGAAAATTTTAGAAATATGATTTAATAGGAGAAAATTTTAATCTTCTCTTTCATGGTGCTACTTTTTTAGTTCAACTTTTTCCAACAGAGCCATGATAGCATCACGGACCGTGAGAGAGCACTCCATCACTGTCCAACCGAAATAAGGCTTTTGAAAGGGTCCCATGGTAAAATGTTAATGTATCAAGATCTGGAGTGGTGAAAGGGGCTGTCACCTCATAGGGAGTCACAATCCCTCGGTGACTTTAGCATATACATTTTTTACAAAGATATCCACTTAATATTTATCAACATCATGACTCACCTCAACGAATGGGAACAAATAAATAAATCAGTTTTTTAAAGGATGAAAATGAAAAGAAGAAAATAAGCCAAACACCATCTTTGTTTCCTTCTTTCCTGCTTCGTCCATTTTCCAACTTAAAAAAATGGTAAACAGTGAAATTTGAAAACCATAATTTTGTTCTTGAGAAAATAATTTCTGGGTTTTGTGGATATTGTGTGGGGTAAAGGGAAAGAGTCCATAGTCAACAGGATATGAGGAATGATATTCCCATACCCATGAGTCCATTATAGATGAAAAAGAAAATTAAAAAAAAAAAATTTTTTTAATTGATGGGGGAAAAAGGGAATGGAAATCTTTGAATAAACCAAAATAGCAAGGGAAAGCTGGAAACATTTACTTCATATACAATACAACAACAAGAGGTCATACATACACACAAACACACCACCACCACCCCCACCCCCATTTCACCTTCCCTTTTCCCAACCATTTATTAGATTCCTCCAATGGTCTTTTCTTTTTTTTCCATTGGATTGTACAGATGCCCAGCTGCAATCCCTTCTCAATCTCTTCATTTTTCTTGATTTTTGCATATTTTATGTGATTTTCTTGGACTTTAATGCACAAAAACTCTTCTGGGTCTTCTTGGGTTTTGCTTTCTTCTGCAAACTTTATCTGGGTTTCTCTGCACCAGTTTTTGCTGTAAAGGGGTTGAAGAGAACAATCGTATTTTCCCAAATTTTCATTTTCTTATTCAGTCTTTTGTTTTTATTATTTTTTAAAAATTTTATCAAGAAACTGGTTTTTTTTCCTTTTTTTCCTTTTCTTTTTTGGGTTCTTTTTTTGAGTTTTCTTTTCAATATATTTTCTTTGGATTAAAGAAAAAACAGAGACATGGGCAAGCAAGGACCTTGCTATCACTGTGGTGTAACAAGTGAGTTTTTGTTCTTCAAATTTCCTTTTTAAAATTTGAGTATTCAAGAAAGTGAGTCCTTTTTTTCCTGGTTTTTTTTTTCTCTGATAAATATTCTATGAATTGTTTCGTGTTCTTAATCAGTTAGTTCTACCATGGAAGAGAATACCCACCCGTAAGCTGGTTGCATATGAAAAAGGAAAGAAAAGAAACTGAAAAAAAAAAGAAATATATGCATATATCTCTGTATTCTGATGGAATATTTACCCCTTTTCATGAATTTATAGATTATTGATGGATGGAAGAACTACAAGGGTTTTTCTTCCTTTGAATATATATTTGCTGGCTTGAATTTGTTACTGAAATTAATTGGGGGTTTTTTCTTTTTGGGGTTTTCACAACTTTTTTCGGTTTGCTGTGAGTTCTTCTTTGACTATGTTGTAATTTGTGTCACCAGAAGAAATTGAGTCCGGTGTTTGTTTAGAACTGGGCAAATTAGAGCGTCTATGCTTTGGTTCCTTTTCCGTTCTCGTTAGTGTTTGAGTTCTTTCTTCTTGAAATGAATTCTATTTTTGAGTCAAACCATATTCTTCTTCCTTCCCAATTTGATGATTCCACTGAAAAATGTGCTTTTCGCAATACCCGAGTTTTGATTCCTTTATGTCTTCCATTGACTTCTTGCTGGATTTCTTGCTTATATCTTACTGTAATGGACTATGTTCCTGGCAAGAACTGCAGCTATACAGCCATTCTCTCAATCCAAATTATTGCTGAAATGTTTGCTGACTCCAGAGGGGCCTTTTGAATTTGGCTACTAATATCTTTTCATTCAAATTGTTCTCTCTTGGCTTATGGTTGAGAGAGGATTAGTCTTACACTAATGCTATTCGGTTTTTCTATATTGCAATACTACTCTTGCTCAGTCGAAAGTTTGTGTTCTAATTGATATCCTCAATTTCTGTTGATGTGAAATATTTCGTCGCGTTTATATCCGAACTGTGGTTATTGACACCCGAAGCATTGCAACATTAATCCTTCTAACCAACAGGGTTTCAAAGGCTAGTTTATAGTGCATCTTGTTTAGGTTCCCTGGTCATATTGTCATCTCCAAAAATATTTTTTCAACCTTGGTCTGCTGAATCTTCAACAACTCAACTGAATTCAGCTAAGTTCTTTCAAATTCTTTGCCAAAGGGTCACATGTCTCCCATTTGCAGCTACTTGAAGTGGTCAATTGGTCACTCAATTCATAGTGTCCCTAATTCTATTGCATTCGAGTTTTTTGGGGAGGGGAACGATATGTGATTATCCATTACTAATTGTTCTGAGGTTCTAGAGTTACTTCTTGCTTGAGCTCAGTAGGCAGAGAGAGGCAAAGATTTCATGGACACAAATAGATTTGGTAGGGAGAAATTTTGGATCTCTGACTTGCTACTCTTGCTAAGAACTGATAAACAGTGCTGTTTCATGGTAACTCCCCAAGACTTGGACATTCTAGAGCATAATGCCAATTCCTTCTGATTTTTTTAAACATGGTTGATGCCACTTGTCTTAACCTTAGTGTCGTTGGTAGGGTTTCAGCTGATGTATCAATATGATAATCTCCATTTATTGCCCATGCCATTGGAGAAACTGTTACTGAGTTTTTTTTTTTCTGTTCATCGAGTACTTATACCACTGACTCCATTCCTGAACCTGGTGTCTTTAATTTATCTTTTGCTCCTTCTCTCTTTGTGGCAATGCTTCCATGAAGAATTCACTACTTTTGTCTATAGATTCCTAGTTCTTTCTACAAAATTTTAAGTCTATTTGTTTCGAGAGCAGAAGTAACTGAAATATATTTTATTTAAGTGCTGAAAGGAGTGAAAAAAATAGTGATTGGTTGCATTCTAACTAATTATTAATCAAAATGCTCCATGTTTCATTTAAATGTAATTCTGGTTTTGAAAAATCTAGTCTCTGTAGTAATCCACTGGACTCTACATGTGGTTTGAGAGGCTTGAGCTGTGTTCACAGTATTAGTCACTATCAATTGGGTATTGTATATTTATCATCAAGGTTTGCTTTTATGTTTGTATATATAATAAAGAAACACCTTTTTTATAGGTAATAAAGAAACATGTATTAAATAGTGTAATGTTACCGATCATGCATTGCCAGTGAATATTCTCCATTTCACATTTAGGTTTGGTGGAAATGCACTATGTGCATTTTCATTTAGTGACGGTTAATCCAAAATGATGCCATGCCTAAATGTCCTTTCAATTTGATTGCTTGGACTTTGTTTAAAGAATAGACTAAACTTTGTGCTCATAGGTTTGCAGTGATGAGCTTATAGCTGCTGCATTTTTCTTTCAAGCCTTTCATTTCTCAAAGTATCTTCAATCTAATTGTGCTTATTATTATTTGTGAGAATTACATTAGATTTCAGAAAAGCAGTTCTTCTTTTTGTCATCTGTATTATGTCCTTAATCATTTTTCTTCATGAAGTAGTTAATGCATATGGTTTGCTGATTACTAATCATTGTAATAGGCACCCCGCTTTGGCGTAATGGGCCGCCAGAGAAGCCAGTACTATGCAATGCATGTGGATCCCGATGGAGGACAAAAGGAACACTTGAAAATTATACCCCTCTACATGCCAGGGTAGATGGTGAGGATCCTGAGGACTACAGGGTTTCCAGAGTGAAGAGCATATCTAATATAAAAAATAAAGAAGTTAAGCTGCTCAAGAGAAAGCTAAATCAGGATTATGTGGTGGCTAATGGTTTTGCCCCTGATTATAGCCAAGGTTCCCGGAAGGCTATGGATGAAGATGCAAGTAATAGATCAAGTTCTGGGTCAGCCATTTCTAACTCTGAGAGCTGTGCACAGTTTGGCAGTGCAGATGCAAGTGATTTGACAGGTTGGAAACTTGCTATAATTAAACTTCACCTAAAGATCATCTTGTTTCCCCTCTATTTGGATTAGTCATGGAGGTCTGCTCTGTTGCATTGGACAGTGAACCCAAATTGAAATATGTTGGATACAATGAAAGAATTTTATATTCTGTTGCAAATATTAAATTGCACTGAAAATTCATTCGTAAAGACGGTCTTCAGCATTGAAAATTTTGGATTTTCAAATGCTTTGAAAACCCAACATTATTATCAAGTTCCAGTTGAGAACTGTCTTGTTAATAATGACTAATGTGCTATTTCAAAATAAAGAGAAATGGCTTCTTTAATCTTTTTTGGATAACTTTATCTGCACATATATAGTTATTGTGCGATACTTGAATAATATATCAAGATAACACCTTCAAAAAATGATGCATTCCTCGAAAAATAATTTTCAGGATATTAGATCCCTTACTCAGTTGTATTACTACAAACCTCTTTCATGAATTTATTTTTCTTAGAATCAAATGGAGCCCAAATGATCTGATTGTAATTCAACAAAAGAAAAAAAAAATATAAAATCTCAGTGCAACCTTCATGTCTTGATGTGTGTGTGTGTGTGTATGTATGTATGTAATGATTGGGTGGCGAATTCCTGTAGGTTGTCATATTCTGCTTGAGTGTTTTTACTTCTTAAATGTTAGTGGGCTTATGCCAAAGGTTCTGGTTCATTTTTACAAAACATAGAAATGTTTCATTATTATAATATTTCAATGTTTGCTGATGATGAAGTTGCTTTCAATTGGGCCTTTTCTTTTATCATACAGGTCCTTCCCAGTCCATTGTGTGGGATACAATGGTACCTTCAAGGAAGAGGACATGTGTTAATCGTTCAAAGCCATCTTCAGTTGAGAAGCTTACTAAGGATTTATGTACAATTTTGCATGAGCAGCAATCTTCATATTTCTCTGGATCTTCTGAAGAGGATTTGCTTTTTGAGAGTGAGACACCAATGGTCTCTGTCGAAATAGGACATGGAAGTGTTCTTATCAGGCATCCAAGTGCAATAGCTCGAGAAGAGGAATCCGAGGCTAGCTCTCTTTCAGTTGATAACAAATCATACCTGGTAAATGAGGCTTATTCACGCTTTGGCGCCCTCCCTGTAAATACAAACAATAAGGGCATCAATTTTCCCAGTCCTGGGATTGATAAGATGAAGAAGCCTGCTGGAGTGGGGATGCAACAAGAGCAAAATAAGAGGTGACTCATTTTTTTTACCAAAAATGACACTAAATTTCTTTTATGACTTGCATATTGTAGCCAATTATGTAACAACAAACGAGCGGTAATCTCGGTGTAATTGGTTGACATGGCAATCTCTGGACATGTAAGAAAAAATGATCTTTGAGACAAATGTGAGGATTGGTAACCAACATGGACTTAGTGTCCTGGAAAGTTTCAATCAGTAAAAGTAGGACTGAGCCAACATGGGAATCTGGCATTAATATGAAGCATGGGTTGGACAATAGTAGGTTGTGAGCTAATGTTTGTGCTTTGCATCTGTTGTTGGAATTGCAGGGACAAGTCTCAGCACGAAAAACTGCAAATCCTTGCAAGTCATGATTCACCTCTGTGTTCTATAGATCTAGAAGTAAGTTACATTCATATACGATCTGTTTGATGGCTTTCTAGAAGACAATTCCTTCAAACATGCTGTCTTCTTATAATTGTACATTTCAGTAATTAGGTCCTCAGTGTGCCTCTTGTCAGGGTCATGATGAGGGAGTTCTTCATATGTATGAAGTTTTTTTCCATGTTGGTCAAAGAATGAAAAATTGTGCATATATTAAAACATTCTGAATCACACACATGCACACAAACCTATACTCATTAAATTAAGCATATGGAACCTACTTTATCATGAACACCCGCATGGATAATGAATTACAAAATATTGCAAATGATTTCCAAATTATTCATAAAATCCTGAATTTTCTTGAACCATTCCAGAATGAGACCAAATACTTATTGTACCTTTTCTCTTGTCATCTGAAATGCTGCCAAGCATTGAAGTTAATTATGAAGTTCTTTGAATTACTCCCAGATGTCTTGCATGTGGCCCAATTCCTTGTCATCCCTAGTTTCCGTTCATCCTAAATCACAACTTTATTGTTATCAGGGAGCATGTCCTTGGACATTGTTCTTCTTAAAATCATTGAGTGCTTATTGTGATTGCTGACCAATCCATATTTGGTGTAGGACGTAGTTAACTTTGAGGAGTTTGTTGGACATTTGACAAATGAAGAGCAGCAACAGTTACTGAACTATCTACCTTCAGAGGATTCTGCCAAACTTCCTGACAGGTTAGCTTTTGCTTTTTGCGTAATATTTGTTCTTTGTTTGGTTAACCACAGAGTATATTGTGCCATATGAAAAGTTGAACATATTCTTGCAATTAGGCATATTGCATTCATACTTTGTCCATTGGGCAAACTTACATGAAGAGATAAATCACATCAATGTTAAGGCTGTTGATAACCTGCATAGAAGTGTAATAATCCCCCTTTTGGCAATTTTTGAGCTTAAAAATCCATCTTTTATTTAGTCACTGAGAAGAAACAAGTATGTTACAAGTTTTCAGTGGGAGCTTGAACAACAATACATGTTTACTCAATGAACTTGTTCAAATACATCTTTTTTTTTTAAATTTCTTTCATTTTCATGTGGTTCTAAATGGTCTTTAATGCCAATGCTCTTTCAAATTCCAATTCTTCTTGTTTTTTTTTTTTTAATTCTAGTTCTTGCATGTAATTTTTCCTCAAAGGAGTGATTAAAATTCCATAGTCTGTACATGCATAGCCTGTATCTCATATATTTACCATAGACAAAGCTGATGCAGGATCCAACATTAACATATGACCTTGGTTGCTTCTTCTGTAGTCTAAAAAGCATGTTTGACAGCCCTCAGTTCAAGGAAAGCCTTTCTTTCTTTCAGCAGCTGCTTGGGGAAGGGGTCTTTGATATTTCTTTCCCAGGGGTGAAAGCTGAAGACTGTAAGACTTTGCAGAGGCTGGCATTGTTGAATTTTGAAAAATCCAAATGGGTGGAACACTATAATTTACTTAAGGTTAGAATTTATTTCTTGAACATGAATTCATATCATGAAAAGGATAGCAATGATTCTCATTGGAAATGAATATACAATTTCTCTGGCTGCAGAAATGTAAAAATAATACTGGAGTCTCTGTAGTTGCGGGAGAACCTAAAGCCATTGCAGCAAGTAATTTTGCAAATGCCAAGAGATCTCGTGATCCCCAAAATCAAAAATTTTCAGGTCAGACAATTTTCTTTCACTTTTAGAGATTGAATGACTAGGAGCTTGTAAATTTCTGTTGGAACAAGAAGCACAGCTAGGAGATATAAAACAATACATGGGAAGCAAAAAATGTTGAAGTCCTTTTCTCTATCTCTCTAAATTTTTCATCTCTCCTTTTCACCATTCTAGGAGGCTTAGAATTGCTAGACATGCACAATCCTGATAATTTATCATTTGATCTGTTTCCCAGGAATACTGCTTTTATGCTTTTTTTTAATGTCAGTTTAAGAAATATTGATAGACACTGCATGCTTAGCCAAACAACATTTTTGCGCATGTATCAAACTGTTGGAATGATAATCCAATAACAAAATCTTCTAATACTAGAAAGACATCATTGTTTTATATTTGTTTTTCAAATGGTTGCATGGCTGCAGTATGAAGATGAAATTCTTGTACTTTTCGAGCTTTTAAAGGGGTTGATGGTTGCAACATGCAACTGTCTTACATTAGAATTTAATAAACAAGTGGACTTGTTATTTCACACTTCATACATAGTATATTAATCATGCCTACAGTTAATACATATATTGTTTGTTACAATTGTTCTCAAGAAATTTTTTGTTGCATCTTTCAGAAGTAAGAACCATGATGAAGAGCCCCAGAAGGGTGATTCTGAAGGCAGTAGAAAAGGAACATATAGACAATGAAGGCTCTAGCTTCAGTCCAAGAAGTCTATTTGCCTTGCCTACTGATGGTGGTTCTCTTGAGCTGGATTCATTAAACTTTGGTGATGAAATTTCTGATCATGATCTACTGCTGGATGTGCCATCCAACAGCTCGTTCCCACAGGCAGAGCTCCTTCACCCAGCTTCAGGCTTTGGCATTGGCACCCAACAACCGCAAAGCACTAGTAGTAGCTCAGCATACCCACATCTTTTACGCCCCTGACAACGATGTTAATCACTACTTTAATCCTTAGGGCTGCTATGTAGGTATTTCTTCTGCCAAATACCCGTTATGGGTCCACATATTTTGCATGCCAAACACACAAACAACAAAAGAGTTCCTGTGAATGAGGCATGTTGATGGTTGCTCTTTTTTCCTTGACCTATAATATTGAACTTAGAATGCTAAGGAGATGAATGTGGGTGGGCTTTTTGTATAGGTTGACAAAAAGTTTGTAATATATAGCTCAAAATGCAGAAGAGATGGTAAGTTGCAGAGTTTTGTATGCAATTAAGGTGTTTCTTTCTTTTCCTTTTTCTTTGCAAAACAACTTTGTAACACTCTTATATTGGCTTTTGCTTTAATGGGTTTTTTTTTTTTTGGATTTACCTCTTGGTTTCTTCTCAACCAGGAAAGAAAAAAGAAATAAATTGTGGGATGTGGGATGCATGTGAAGCAAGTTGACACCTATGCATTTCTTTATCCCTTTCTCAGGATCCCTAAATGGTTGAATTAGTAGACTTTTTTCACAATGATAAGATTTTGTCTGCCAATATGTTTCAGTGAAGAATAAAATATATGATATATGTATGTACTCATATAGACAGTGGTCCTAAGTGAAAAAAAAATGGTGTTTTCTTGAAGGAGATTGCTAGGTTGAAGAAAGAAAATGGAAGAGGAAAAAGTTGAATTGACAAGGTGGTAAAATTCGAAATTTTCTTTTCTTCCAATCATATATGAAACCAAAGCCTGGTGCCTTGGAAGTTCATTCATACCCACTTACTTTCCCTTGAATGATGACATTCTTCACATTTTTCTGCTGTAGTGGGATTGCTGTTAGGTGAAATGAAAGTCAGGGATTCTTTCACATTTCACATCCACACACCAATCTTACTGATAGGATTGATGACAAAGTCAAGAAACCCATGTGAATGGTCAGTTTTGCCTTATTTTTATCTCAACCACATTTTAATCAACTGCAAATAAAATCAAAGTAGGCATCACATTCCAATGATGAAACAACATCGAGGATAAATTGGTTCAAAGCTTATAAATTTAATAATATGATTAGAATATCTAAGACCCCAATTGTATAACAAAAACTTTATTTTAAACCCAAAATTTCAAATACCCCTTTGGAATCAATGTCAAAAAGGCTTTTAATTAACCTTAATTAGTATCTTTATTTTTGTGACATTGTTTTATTCATTGAAAACATGAAAAGAAAAGAATATTAAATGAGGCATGGATCCAGATAATCTTGTAGAATTATTGGGATTCTGCACCATTTGTTTAAAAGTGAAGAGTGGGATATCTGGATCCAATGTGGAAGTGAATATATTCTGAGTGGGGAAGTGCTAAAGATGTATTTATGTCCATATTCTACCCAGCATCCCATGAGTGGATAACCATGGGAATGCAAAGATATATCTATTTTCAGGATCATGGAATGGTTCACTCTCACTTTACTCTCTCTACCTACTCACCACTTCTAATTAAATTTTTAATGTCAATATATATATATTGACAATTATAAAGTTAAATTAATATTTTGGTGAAAAATAAAATAAAGTTTTGTATTAAAATTTTGAGAAGGTTAAAGTACTAGCTTTCTTTGCTTAGAGTATGTTGGAGTCATGGGAGGTAGGCAATGTGTGAACAGCCTGAAAGAATGGGAAGAAAATTTACCAGTTCCCTCCAAATTTCCCCACCTAAACATCTGACCAGAAAAAGAAAAAATTCAAAAAAGTAAAAAACAATTAGAAAATCAGGAATTTCTTTTTATCTTTAATTATGGTTTTTGACTAACAATATAAAATTATAAATTTTTTATTAAATATAAAATATTTTTTACTATACTGATTCAAATTTGATATTAAATCATTTTATTTGTTTAGAGTATACAACTAAATTTGAAATTTAGATTGAACAAATTACATCTGATTAACCTCTTTTTTTTTTTTTTGTGAAGAGATTAAATTTTCTTAAAAATCATGAAAGAAGGAATTACACAACAATAACTAATTCAAAATTTAGAGAATTTCTCAATGTAATTATGGGTTTGAAGGCATTTAGAGAATAATTCTCTCTAACTTTATAATTGTTAGCAAAAATAAATAAATGAAATTGTAAATATATTTAAATTACTGTCATCTTATCCAAATTCTAATCCTCAATTGATTTTCTTCTCATTGCAATCATTTCATTTTCTTCTAATTCCAAATAAAAAATAAAAAAAATGAGGAAAGATTGAGACCTACAACCATATCCCACGAGGGTTGTTTATACTTCTAAAAAAGTCAAGATTTCAAGGGAGATTACAGACAAAATCCTCAATTTATAAAACTTTCCTTTTTCTTTTATTTTATTATATTTTCAACAGAAGTAGGTAAAAATTCCATCTATGGATAAGAGAAGATGATCAGGTCTAAAGCACAAACTAGTCCAAGTACAAAGATACCAATAAAATTAAATTTCATTATTGATAGAAAATGTTTATTTTTATTCATTAAAGTTCTCCCATTCCTTTCAAAAAGTTAGTTACATTCATTATTATACTTTTTTTTTTTATATATTTATTTATTTTGTATTATAACATTATAATATTTTATTTTTATGAAGACTCAAATTTGATCTCTTTCTTATGCTTCGCCTAACCTTAACCACTAATCTTCGTTACTACACTCTTAGAAACAACTCTTAGCTTTAGAGTTTTTTTATTACTTCAAGGTTTTCGTTATATGCACATTATTTATTTATTGGAATTTGGAAGAGATATCCACGTGGGGCTTTTTTGTCTCCTTACATGATACTTGTTGCATTCATTTTCTTTTTGAGTGATGGCAAATTATTATTATTGTGAAAGAATAGAAGATTTCAATCATTAGTTCCGGGTTGGCTTAGGTGTATTTGTTGGGATTCCTAAGGTTACATGTCCAAAAAATTAAAACCTTAACTTGGTTTTCAAAATAAATCTTTGAAAACTGGTTTTTGATATTTTGCAAAATAAATCATATCATGAATTGAGGTAATTTTAACCTGTTTTTAACATCTTAAAAATGATTTTTATGCATGATATTTTATCTTTATTCATTCTATATGTTTATCGTCCAATGAACCAATGCACTTGGTTAATTGGAACATTGTGTACTCGGCCAAAGAGAAAGATGGACTGGGTATACGAAGCCTTTATATTACCAATAAAGGCCATAAGCAAATCTGCATAGAGGCCTCAATTGAGGAGGAGAGCTCCACTGGAAGGATATCATCGGGCTAAACTATCGTGTTATGAAGGGAGTTGGTTTTACCAAAATCCCAAGTAGAAGCCACAAAGGTCTTTGGAAGAGATTAAGAAGGAGAGTGCACAGATGTTCCCTGACCGTATTTCGCCCTGAGATGGGAGCATAATAAGCTGGGCCGATATTTAGCCGACGAAAGTTCCCCTTAGTAGAATTTCGCTTGTAGTCTTAATGATAAGAAAAGGGGCCAAGGTAGTACATATCTAGCCCACCTTTGTTAGGCCTTTCAATGACTGGGAAATTGAAGATGTTCAGAATTTTATGTGAACGTCTAACATTCCCTTACGCTTGGCCCCAATGAGTTTTTTATTTGATAGAAACAAAACAAACTTGGCAGCTTTTATAACATGACATCATCGAAAGAAAACAAGTAGCGTGAGTTTACAGAAAGACATGTGCAAGGGTAAGAAGCTTTATGAAATATGAATGGTTAACATTTGAAGAGAGTCAAGCATGAAGAAAATGACAGATTGTTCTAGAAGGGGGATAAAAAGGGCATGTACACTGTCATGGAAAATGTAGCCATGTTGGAAGGTGGTGCGGGTAGGATTGCACTTGTGAAAATGTTATGAAATGGTCGTGTGCCTTCTAAAGTGTGCTTCTTCGCTTCTAAGCTACATGAAGTTTAACATGCAAAGATCTAAAAAAAGTGGATTTCGATGCATGGTAAGTGCCTTTGTGTACAAGTAAGGAAGACTCAATCACTGATCCATTGTAAATTCTGTTTGAGGTTAATGGGAGGAGTTCATCTCTTTCCCCGGTTTAGATTGGGTCTACCCTCCCTTGTCTAAAGACTTTCTATTGGTATGGACCAATTTCCCCATAAGGAAGAGGGTCAGAAAGCTATGAAGGTTAACACTCCTTCGCATGTTCTGGCAATTTGGAAGGAGAGGAACCGCATAATCTTTGATGACATACCTTTCTCTATATCTAGGCTTAAAACTAATTTTATTAGCACCCTAGTTTCATGGGTTGGTTCTGTTGAGGTGGAGGAATGCTCTCTTGTAAGAATTTTTCTGTGTATTCTCTATGGTTTTTTGGGTCTCTGTTCTTTACGGGCCTGATCGTCCTTTGTTTACTCCCTGTATGCCAACTTGGCTTTGAATATATATAATTATTTTTTGGAGGAACCGGGAAAAGTGAACAAAAAAAAAGGAATCCATGGTTTCTTTGTCCATCAAACAGAAAAATGCAAGATGCTTCACATAGCTGAAACAATTTTTTTCTTTTCAAAATTAAGCGAAAAACAAGAAAAACAAAGAAGAACACATTGTGCTTTTTTTTTTCTTTTTTGTTGCGAAAAACACGAATCAAAAACTTAAACTAAATAATAGCACGCTTTCAAAAACAATTTTTTTTTTTAAATTATCAAATCTATTCTCTATTTTTTTTTTATCATAGAGAAGGCGAAATTTTTCTTGAAAACAGTTACCAAATAAATCTTAAAAATCCTCCCAAAGAGATCTTGAAAGTCTCCCGGGTAGGAAATGTGAAGGTCTTCAAACTGTCAAGCCTACAATATAGTTTATAGTGATTTATTAAGAAGCACAAAACCAATATATATCCTCAATGTTAATAAATAATATGGGCAATGGTTTATATAAGTTTCTGGGTAGCCTCTTTACTAAGTAATTCTATTTATTTTGTTTGGTTAAAAGACTATATAAATGGTCTCAAGTGTACCTAGTGTCTATGGTGAGAGTGATTTTGATGTATTTCTGGATAACATTGAGCAATTTTTATTTTCTTTTTTAAACATTTATAAGAATACGAATTTAACCAAAATCAATGCCAATTACATGTTTAGAACTGAATTTGTCAAAATAATGAATTTTGATTACATTTTTTGTGTTGTAAAGAGAATGCAATACTTCAACTATATCTGAAATACCAATTTGAGAAAATAAGGTAAGATTACAATTGAGTGAAGGGCTCGACAGAACAAAGGCTGCGTGACTCGAAGCTCGACATAAATAAAAAGATTAAAAGAAAAAAAAATACTAATATAGGTTGTAAACCAAAATAATTTCAAAACTAATGTGGCGCAAGAATGCCGTAACTCGCACAATTGACTACTTATTATCAAATTTTTTTAAATTAACGCTACACCCATGACGCCTGACATTAGAAATGTTTTGAAATTTTTTACATTAAAGCATTAAGTTAAAAAAATTTCCAAGTGATAGGCGTACTAATTTGGACATTATTTTCATTTCCAACCAATTTTAATAACTTTTTTTTAAATTACCTAAGTATGTCCAAAACTTGAAGACTGCCGGTTGACTGCTATTGAGTTTTAAATGAGACAGACCTGCAGATTTCTATAAAGCTGAAGAATCCTTATTCTGTCCAAAACAATATAACATTTGAAATCTGTTTAATGACCATATTAATGAAAGATAATAAGGATTTTCCATCCTTGCAATTCATCATAGCAGGCTTCAATATTTTAAATTCAAGCTCAAGAATATTGTGGCAAATAAAACTGCTGCATCCCTCAGGCTCTTCTAAATCCAGATTGGCAAATCTTGGAGTAACTAAACTGCCACACACCTAAAGTCTTTTTAATTAATCATGAACTGGGGAGATCTTGTTTGCAAATAAACTATTTGTCTATAGGGCTTCATTTGATGTGAGGTTGTGAAATTACTATAAACCTAAGGTGTTTGAAGTAATAAAGGAATAGGTTTGGAAATAGGACGAGGACAAAGCAAAATCATAAACCAGAGTAAAATGTACAAGAGATAAATCCAATTTCCATCCTAATGAATTTTTATTCTTCATACTCTCATTCTAAAACAAATAATAATCAGAAGTCATGACACATAAAGGAATGGAAATCGAATTGATTTCTTATCCTCATTCTCTATTACAGTGTTTCCAGACAACTTCATGAGATTGATGATTTTTTTTTATAGGTAGAAAGAGGATATATTAAAAAGAGACACCAACGAAATGCCTCGAGAAATACACGAAATGCCTTTGGATTAAATTGCACTTTATCAATTAAAGGCACTGTCTTTTCTTTCCTTCCAAATTGTCCAAAAAAGGCAAAAAGGCGCAACATGTCATATGTATAATATATAGTCATTACTCAATAGTAGTGTTTATAAATTGGCAACACTCATGAGGCTATCAATAAAAAGTTCAATATATTTAGAGTGGGAGGCAAAGGTCCTAAATTCAAGTAATATGGAATTTGGACCATTTAGTCTCTGCACTTGTAATGATTGATAAACTCTCCCATTGATGCCACAAAATGAAGCATGGATCCTAAACCATATATGGTTAAAGAAAGAAACCATTCAACATTGTGATAAACAGGAGGAAACTGATCATATCACCATATTAGAAACATGATATTTTTACAATATGAACTCATAAACAAGATTCTCTCCCTAAAGGAGTCACTGTGCTCCAAGAGTTCTCTATTCTTGAACCCCATTTGCTTTCATAACCAAAAAAACAGTTTCATATCATACAAAAGTCATCCACAAGAAGGTTAAACACCACGAACTATCCATACCTTCTCAGTTCCAAGTTCGAAGGTTATAGCATGGATACCCTATCAGAAGCTTTGGCTCCAAAAGACATTTGATGCCTGCAAAGATACTATTTCTTTGAGTAAGAGCAGTAGCTCTCAAAAACCATCTTGCCAAAAAGTCCAAAAAGAACACCTAATGTTTCATGGGTGATTTATATTTCTTCACTGTCACTGGGTGACCACCACCTAGGCCGAGGGAAAGTCATACCACGTCTCTTGGCAGTCTCCAATATATCAGTTTCTTCAGTCTCTTCAGGATTCCAATCACATTCTCCACATAGTATCTTCAAGACATCCAAGACCATAAATTCTTCTCGATTTCCAATTACGAAGTCACTTGCTGCATCTTCCAATGGCCCACGAATTGATAATGGCAATTCACGCCTCCCTTGAGAAACTTCAGACAACAGGGGTGGACCATTACGAACACTTCGAACAATATATTTGAACTTTTCAAGATCCTCTATGTTCTTCCTAACGTAATCTCTCCCAATCATGCTTTGCAGTTCATTACTCTTACCATTTTCTACACCTTCCCCCTTGGTAACATCAACATCTGAATCCGTCTTCATAGGGTTCTCTCCCAGTCCTGAGACTCCACCGGCATCTTCAAACTCTGATTCTGGAAAACACAGCTTCTTCTTGGCTGGAGAGTCTTCAAGCCAAATCGTTCCATTACCCTGATTGTTTGGGGGAGATAGAGTGTCACAATAATCGGGAGCGACACTGTTCGTATTCAAAATCTGTGGAGATTTCAAGGGAGATTTCGACGGAGATTTCGGAGATTTTATGCTGTTTAGAGGTACAATTTCTGCACTTCCTTTTGGTGATCCCGTATCCAAATTTTCCTCGCAAATTTTAGGTTTTTTCGATGGAGGCTCACCTGAAGCCTCTGGCGATTCTCTCGGCAAAACCCTAAATTTCTCCACCACGGACTCAGAAACCTCACTAGTACCAAGTCCAACATATGAAACAGCGACAACTTTCACTGCCGAAGTCGGCTCCGAAAAACCTAGGTCCGAGTCCTTACCTAGTTCAATTGTTGCGGCACCGTCCGTACAACTAAGATCTGCGGCCACTCTGTCTTCCTTATCATCATCAACCCGAACTTCATTTTTTCGATCAACAGCTGGAGTTCTCTGCTCTGCGGAGCTCGCCGGCTGAACCTCTTCCGGCGGGGTTTGGAACTCATCTAGGGCCGCGCTTTCGTCATTCGTACTCTCCGGCAACGAGAGCATTATGATCCCGGCAGATTCCACCCGAACTCCGCCCGAGCTTTGAGAATCATCACCAGTACCATCGTTGGGTTGAAATTTGAGGGGGCAATTTCGGAGCAGATCTTCCTGGGAAGACGAGATATGGCAGGGTTCGGCAAGGGAGTGAAAAGGATCTTCCATATCGAAACGGGAAGGGATTTGCACTCGATTCAGACCCTAGACAAGGTCCGTGCCATCGGAGGGTTTATTCTCTTCTAGGGTTTTGGTTGGTTCTTGTTCCCGCCCATTTTCTTGTTCCACGATTTTATTTAACGTTTCATTTACGGAGAATTGCATCGAAGTCCCATCTACAACGACGCCGTTACGGAATGGGAAATTTTCAATGCACGAAAAAAATAGGACGGTTGGTTGCTCCGTTAATTGACCCGACCCAGGTAAGCCCATAGAAACCGACCCAAATCATCTCCGAACCCGATCTTGAGGCTCCCACGAAATTTGATGGAGAAATTGTTCTGGCATATTTACCTATGCTGTGTTAAAATATTTGTCTGAGGAAAATCTGGCATTTAGAAACGTACGGTACTACATTTGTTTAACCTTGCTATCTCTCTGTATTACGAAACAGCCTTTATAAAAAACGTTTGTGTTTATGCGCACATTATTCTTCATACATTTCCGTTTGTGTGAATGGAGTTAAAATGGATGAATATAAGGCGTTGCCTTGAGAACTTTCTGAAGGTGGAGAAGGAAAGGCAGGGGTCGTTTTTCGCAGAATCGCTAATGTCGGGATTGAAAATCGAGATATTAAAACGATTATCAGGATATTATTGAAATCAAGATATAATCTGGATTTAATAATCAGGATATAAAATAATCCGGGATATGAAATTATAATAGAACATTATTTGAAAGCAGTTTGACAAATATCAGATTCGATAAAGCTATCTGCCGGTTGGAAATCGGATTTTCATGTTGCAGCGGTTTGGAAATCAGGAATTATGTGTTGGTTACAAATCGGTGAAGCGTATATCCGGCCAGGAGCGATGTATCAGAAAGTGGGAGCGAGTCCAGGTTGGATGAGTCAGAGTTGAATCCCCAACTTGATGCAGAGTCGAGATATGTCTTGCATGATTCAAAATCGATAAAACATTGTTGCTGGATATGTCTCGATGAATTACAGGAGGGGAGCAACCATGGTGCATGTAAGACAAAGCTTTAGCCATGCCTTTAAAAACATTTACCCTCATTCTCAATGGTGCAACTTCCTTTCCTCATTCCAAGGATGCTCCCCAAGCTTCCCACTTTATAGCTACTTCAAACCAAAAACGAGTCTTTGAATTGGAACATGAACCATAAAATTTAAATGAAAATGTTAGGTCTTGGGATCTCTGCTAAAGCTTGAATCTACGCTTCGAAAGCTTTTAAATCGCCATCTCATTGTTTTACATTAAGCGCGGCGTTTAATGTAACCTCTGTGAATAAGCCATCACGACCTCTCTGCGTCTCAGTGCTCAATCGCAATATTTGGGTGAGTCTCTGGATGCCTGATAATCTATCATGAAACTTCTTTATCATGACTCCATATTGCAAATAGATCTTCTTCAATATGTGCCTCTCTAATTTTCGCCTTTCTGTTTCTTAACCTCAGGAAGGCAAAGGAAATAGGATTCAGATGAGGCGGAAAATATAAAGAATGCTCAAAATAAGAACTGAGCAACTTAGAAGTTCTTTCCTTCCACAGTGTGCATGCACTTAGACGGTGAGATTGCGCAAACCGCACATTGTTTGTGAGAGCCTCGAATGGAGCTTCCGGAAGGCCTTGATGCGGGAGGCAGGACCCTACAGTTGATTGTAGGAAATGTCGTGATCGAAGCAGCGGATCAATGAATGTAGAGGGGGACGGAACCAGTAGGCATGTTGTGGGACATCTTTGAGGAAGGAGAATTTCATCTAATAATGTCGGAGTCTGATTTTTGTCAAAGTGGTGAATCTTCTGAGTTGTTTGATGGCAATCTTAAAATGTGGACGTGTGAAATCGGGTAGTGATTTGGGATATGATATTCACAGGACATCATGGAATCGAGGATGAAATCACTTCATCGGATATCATGAAATCGGGATTACATGAACTCTCGGACATCATGAAATCCCGGTTGAAATCATTTAGGGACATCATAAATCCAGAAAGAATGGAATCTCACCCGGATTATTAAATCGGAGTAGAAGTGACCGGATTTGAGAATCCAGAGTGGCATAGAATCAAAGCTAAGTATGAATTTAAAAAAAATAATACAAACTTCTTCATATTTCTTGATATTTAACGGTGAAAATGCAAGAATAACCTGACAAAAAAAAGCGAAATTTGGGTTCTTGTTGAATCTCCGGATTTAGGGTTCTCGGATGGTTTTAGGTAAAAGCGGGAGGATGGGTTTAGGGGAGCAAATCGGATGGAAATTTGGGTTATACACAGGGTGTATGAGGGTAGGATAGGAATGTTGTTTAAGGAATGAGGTGTAAAGAGTTTATTTTGGGGTGTAATTAGTAATGGGGTGCGTAGTGACATTAAAGGGGTGTGAATAGAACTACTCAATTTGATGGGCTCGCAATTGAGCGTATGATTTTTTATGTAGACTCAATTGAAGGCCCGACTCATTTGTTAGACCTGAAACTTCAAATTTTGCTTGAATCCATTGTTATTATCGCATCTTATATCATATAGGAGATAAATTTTTTGACACTATATAACTATAAATTCCTTTCAACCTAATAAATGTGTTTTAAAGTTGTGAGGGGAAACGGACAATATTTACATGATTTGGTCGAATCATTATAAATGATATAAGAATAAGTCCCCAATGAAAATGATTAAACTCGAGGGTCTTGCACATTGATTGGCACACATTAATTAGATCATAACTGCTGTCCAAGAGGACTATATGTATACTTTACTGATTGACTTTATCTTCATGCCCGAGGTGGTTGTTCGAGGTAATTTGCTGTGACATGCTATTCACCCTTATATCTTATTCGGCTTGAGCTCCTTTGTTTGTACAGGGGCTAGGACCGGATCATCTGTACTCAAACGGTTATGGGTTTGGTTCCCAATACGATATGTGTTATAGGACTTATCTCATTTTAGGGGTTATATCCCAGACGGTTACGAGTTGGTCCATAATGAGCTGGGTTAATGAATAGGGTAACACTTATGTTACTCATTAAATGTGACATACAACGGTCTCGAGGTAGTTGCCTCTCTCATGTACGAGAGGTGGTTATCTCCATTCTGCCTCGTCTCGCGCAGTGACTTGGAATGGCTCTCTGATTATCATGTGATCGGTTGGGCTACTACATGAGCGTTTGGGGTACCCACATGAATCCCACATGTGAAGACCTCTTGCATCCTGCATGACCACGATGTGGGGTTTATTTGAGCCCTCGAGGGGTGTTTTACAGTCAGTTCGGTTTGGCCCAGCATCCCATGGGACCACGGCATCCTCATTGTGTCTATGTGGGGATCAGTTTGTCAAAATCTACACATTGGATATAGGGCTCGTCGCCTTTATATAGTATAATTTCTTACCGACTGTGAATCGTTTAAAGTCGCGAGGTTTATGGACCAAAGCGGAAGCAATATGTACATGATTGGGTCAAGTTAGGTTACAATTTTTTCACAAAACTTTTGATTTCAAAAATTGTCACATCCCACATCGGTAAGGTTGCAACTTGGGCGAGTTAACCCAATCCAACCCGATATTTGAGCGTTCTTAGGCATTATCTTTTTGTAATTTGTGTTGGGTTTGTGTTCAATTTTATCAACCTACTTTAAATTCAAGTTGGACTTAGGCTAATGGTTTGGGCAACCCGACCCAACCCAAACCCATGATACATATATAAATCTAATTACAATAGCCCTAAAAAAACACAATTTTTACCATTTCATATTTCATAATTCATCACCATTCAAATGCTACCATTTCTACATTAATTTGATTGTTGTCATCATTATTGTGCTATCTTCATCATTCTTCACAAGCCATTTGACTTGTTTATTGAGGTTTTTGATATGGTCAACCATCGTTTCCCAAAATCATGTATTTTCGCAAATCTTTAAGTTAAAACATAAAGGTATTTTTACAATCTCTTTTTCTTTTTCAATAATTGACTTATATGTTAGATTCAAACATTTTGATGCTAAGAAAAATGAGAAAAAAAATGATGTTTTGAATCATATTTTTTTTAAATCAATAGGACTCGAGTATAGCCTTGTTGATTTGGGGTTTTTTTTTTTTTTTTTTAAATGTTGGCAACGATGAAAGTGATTTTCTTTTAATTTTTGTTTTACTTTAAATGCTTTATAAATTTGGAAAGGCTATTATTAGGCATTTTTTTTTATCTTTTTATTGTATTTCATTAAATTAATCATTTTGTAATTCATATAGAATTGTCAAATAGTTTTGTAATTCAATATTATTTTTTTAATTCAACTCGACCCAATTTGACATAACCCGATCAACCTTATTAATCAAACCAATATAAAATCAACTTTAGCTCAACCCGAGCTTAACCCAAGTTTCATAATTTTTGTTCAGGTTGAACTTGGGTTGAGCTCATTGACTTGGAAGTTGGGTTGAGTTATATTTGGATTCATGTATTTCATGTTTGGGTTTGACTTGGGGTTGACTCTCAACTCGACCCAACCCGCCCGAGTTGCAGCCCTACACATCTATTAGGGGAGAAAGTTCGACAACATAAGCAGGTATCGAACTCGGCACTAATCTAGTAGACACGTTTAAAGATTTATTGATGAATTAAATTGAATTTAAGTGAATAATATCACATATGGTTGGGTAAGATTATTCTGAATGGTATCGAGTCGATCCGGCCTCATTGTCAGGGGTTGTGCATTTCTTCCGTAAGGGTGTTTATTTATTCGAGTTAGGCGTGATCACGTAGGCCCATGGCAAGGATGTTGTATCTGCATAGGATAAGGGAGAAAGTTGTTGACACTATATAAATATGAGTTCTTCTTAACCTAGTAGATGCATTTTAAAGCTATGAGGTTCCCTTGGTCACAAAGTGGAGATCATAGTTCAATCACTTGCTCAACCCCTAAATCGTGAATAGATAATTTTTCAATTTAATTATCAATCTAGTTTTTAAAACATTGGCTATTATTAAATTCATTTGGTTCATTCAAGAATCTAATACACTTATTCATTTGAGCCATTGACCTTCAATTTGGAGGGAAGTTGCTATATTATTATACTATGATGATAATATATGCCTTATCCAATGGCTGAGACATAAAATAAGTTAAGGGGGCAAAAACACTAAGGCTTTGTCTAATTTTCTCATGTCTAATTTCACTATGAAAAATATAAAATAAAATTAAATATAATCAAATTTCCTCAAAAATTTAGATATTTTAAAGCTTCTTAGTTTTTATATAATAGAGATAAACAAATAAAATAAGTTTAAACTTATTTTTTATTGTCTTCCAAATTTTATTTCTTTGCATTTTTCTTCTCTATTTTCTTTTCTTAGTACTTTCTAAGTCCCAAACAAGCTAAAGACTCCATTTGGAACCGGAAAAGTAGTAGGGAAAAAAATAAAGAGGAAAAATGGAAGAAAAGAAAATTTGGAGGAAAATAAAAATAAAGGTTTAAAACTAATAAATTAATTATATATTTTTTTCAAACTCATTTTATTTGTCTCTCTCTATTATGGTTAAATGCATGATATTCATATGAAACTCAAGTCCCACAAGTTTGAACTTTTAAGAGAGTTAGTAATTTAATATGGTAATGGTATCACCACCTCTCTGCAATTTAATCTCTATTTGTTTTTCTAAGTTCATAGTAGATTCTATTTAGTTTGTTTGACTCTCCACGTATAGTATGAAGCCTAAGAAAATATGTAAAATTTTGAGAAATTGTAATTGTATTCGATTTCCTTTTATATTTTTATGGTAAAACTAAATACGAGAAAATCATTTTCTTTAGTATTTTTTTTTCTTTTCCTAGTGCTTTTCGGGCTCCAAACGGAGCCTAAGGTTGTGCTTGCTTCACTGAAAATGTGTTAAGAAAAATGATTTTCTGATGTTTGGATGTCTAATAAAAAATGTCAAAGAAAATCAAATTTACATAAAATTATTTAGAAACTTGTATTTTAAAATTATTTAATCTTTATGATAACAAATGAGAATAAATAAAATATGTTTGATGTATTAAATAAAAATAATACATTAAATTTTTTTTTCCATCATTCTTTTTATTTCCTTCTAAATTTTCTCTGTATTTTTTTTCAATTTTTTTGAAAACCAAACATAACCTAAATTAATACAGGTGCCAAAAATAAATCATAAATCACTTACATGATTAAATGACAATTAGTTTTTACCTGAAAACAATTTTTTTTCCAAAATTTGACGGAGAAAAAAAAAATCCAAAATCTCAGGGGCCTAATGTAGATCCACCAGTGGCATGCTCTTAACATAGTTATGCCCCATTGACTTTAATTTTTTTATCTCAATAGTGATAATTAGGCATGAGCGATTCAACATCTTTTTTATTTTTTTTACATCTTACATCTGATCACTTTATAATACATCAAAATAACGAGAAAGAAACCGTTGTCAAAGGCCACGAGGTCAAAATAATGACTACGAGTTTGCAAAGTATGGAGGAACTTGGTTAATCTTCAATCATTACCTAACCATTAGACCATGGCAGCCAAACTTTGACACCCTACAAAGTCTCCTTGTATGGGTTGAGGGTTCGAATTCCCTGCCTCCCAATTGAGTATTATGACCATAATTTTTTGATGAGATTAGGGTTGAAGATCGGTAAACCAGTCCGGGTTGACGATGCTACTAGTACAGTTTCCAGATCGAGGGCACTTCGCGAGCGCATATGCGTAGAAGTTGATCTTTCAAAATCCTTAGTTTCCAAGTTCAAACTGCGTAGAAGAATCAGGAGACTTCAATACGAAGGCATCCACTTGGTGTGTTTTGGGTGCAGGATGATGTATGGCCACCGGAAAGAAACATGCCCACTGGAGAAACCCAGGCCGACGGCGGCACCGGAAAACAATGAAGGAAACAGTCCCAACGGCGCATCAACCACGGAACAGATAAAGATAGAAGAGAGGAATAAACCCGGAGATCGTGGAAGATTTTGGTTCTTGGATGTTAGTTCCACGACGCTCTCGCATCTTTCAGCGCAAGCAAGTCTGAATGCACTATTGTAGGTAACCATGCATCAGAGCAATCCCTCAAACCACATACCCTCCCATAGTAAGGGTAAAAGACCCAATGTGCAAGTTACAAAGTTAGCCACAGGATCCACATCGGCCCCATCTCTCCTTAACACTTAAGATAATACCGCTGGGATAAACCAACCTCGACCACTCCCGAAGAGGAAAGCGCCCGCCCAACAAAATTATGGACCCAAAACCTAACCAAGCAGCAGCCGAAACGGAGCACGTAGTAATCAAACGAGATCAGAAGGGAAGTGATAAGCTTAAGCCATACAACAGAACACCATACCCACATGTTCTTCACCGAGCATCACCACGACCCTCCCGGAAATGAAGAAGAAGGTGAACTTGGTGGTGAGAACAATCTAAAGGGCAGAGAGGAATCCTTAGCCCAAGATGGGAAGGCAGTCCCCTACCTGCTCTGAGATGGGTGCAGAACCCCCCTGGAATTAGCTGTAAAATATCCAATGTTTATGAATCACACTAGAGAAACCAATAACCGTCAAGCTTTGCCTAGTCATTTAGACGTGTTAGTTTGGAACTGCAATGGCGCATCCTCGAAGAATTTCTTGCTGACTATCAAGGATATCCTCTATAACTATAAACCTAGGGTCTTGGGTCTTCTTGAAACCAAAGTGAGCTTAGCTCTAAAGCTGACTCAATCTGCAACAGTATGGGATTTGACTTCTGGACTCGAGTGGAGGCATTCGGTTTTCGCGGAGGAATCTGGTTATTCTGGAAAGAGCACATCCAGGTAAGCATCATAAAACACACCCCCGATTTATTCATCTGAAAGCAACCAACCGGGGAAGCCACCTTGGTTCTTAACGATAGTGTATGGGAGCCCAAATCCAACCTTGAGAAAGTTCCTTTGGCAAGACCTAAATCAAAACCTAGGGCATTCACCCGACCCCTGGCTAACTGTAGGGACTTCAATTCAGTGACTAACTCGAACGAGATCTCAAACTAGGGCAAGCTGGACCAAAGAAGATCTTCAGCTTTCAACCAATGGAATTTTTTATCATAGGCTGATCGACATGGCATTTTCAGGACCAAAATTAACTTGGACCAGGGGCACTTCCTCCTCTTCCTTCACAGGGGCACGGTTGGACAGAGCGATGTGCAATACTGAATGGAGAACACAATTCCCTCAAGCCTCGGTAACTCACCTACCCAAACTCACCTCTTACCATACTCCCATCCTTATCAAACTGAGCGGGGTTATTCAACATCAACACCAACCTCAATTCCGTTTTCAGGCAGCGTGGCTCACTCACCCCGGGTTTCATAGACTGATCAAAGATCAATGGAATACTGAAAATAATCGCTAGATAACAACAAGCACTTGGCAACCTCTCTCCCCCAATGGAACAAAGACTGATTTGGCAACATTTTCAAAAGGAAACAAAAATTGTGGGCAAGGTTGAAGGGCATCCAATTCAGACTGGGCAATAATGGCACTAACGGCCTTCTCAAGCTCGAAAGGAAACTGCAACAAGAACTGAATGCAGTCCTAAACCAGGAAGAGCTCTTATGGTTTTAGCAATCGAGAGAGGACTTGATAAAACCAAGTGATATGAATACAAAGTTCTACCATGCATCCACGATGATACGGAAAAGCAGAACTAGGATTGAATCCTTGAAGGACAACAATGGTAAGTGGATCAGCGGCCCTTTTGCCTTCGAAAACATGGTGCAGGAATTTTTCAAAAAATTATTCCAGGAGGAAAATCCCAATAACCCCCGAACTCTAGCCTTAATGGGTTTCCAAGCCTTTCGGAAGAACACAACCATATTATGAGGAAACCCTTTTCCACGAATGAAATAAAGCAGGCACTCTTCGATATGGCCCCTTTTAAAGCCCTCGGAGTAGATGGTATACCAGCTGGGTTCTACCAGAATCTGGGAGAGATAGTGGGAGATTCTCTTTGTAAGTATGCACTAATATTTCTAGAGACAGGCAACCTTCCGGAAGGCTCCAATGGCACCCTCCTAACCCTGATTCCTAAGACAGAATACCCGGAACAAATTTCTCACCTTCGCCCCATTAGTCTCTGTAACGTGGCCTACAAGGTGATCATTAAATCCCTCACTAGCAGAATGAAAGGTATAATGGAGAGCTTGATAGCTACAAATCAAAGCAGCTTCGTCCCGGGCTGACAAATTGTGGACAGCGTGATAATCTATCAGGAAGTTCTTCATTCCATGCGAAAAGAAAAGGTCAGGCGTCGGATACATGCTTGTAAAAGTGGACTTGGAAAAGGCATACGATCGCCTCTCCTGGAATTTCATTCGAGAGACACTAGAAAATGTGGGTTTCCCAGACTCTTGGATCCGTAACCTCATGCAGTGCATCGAAACCCCGAGAATGTCAATAAATTGGAATCGGAGAAAACTGGATTAGTTCAAACCTAACTGGGGCATCAGAGAAGGAGACGCAATCTCCCCATACATTTTCGTTCTCTGTGTCAAAAGGTTGGGGCACATGATACAGCAAGCAGTTCAAGAAGGAACCTGGAAGCCTATAAAGCTCTCCCGCAATGGTCCAAAATTATCCCACCTTTTCTTTGCTGATGATCTAATTCTCTTTGCAGAAGCATCCGAAACACAAATCAGAACCATAATGCATTGCCTCAACCAATTCTGTTTCAGTTCAGGACAAAAAGAGAGTGCCCAAAAATCCCAAATTTTCTTCTCGTGGAATGTTGAGGACACAATGGCCTGGGAAATAGCTAATATTTCAGGTATTCCCATTGCCACAAATTTGGGCAAATATCTGGGCACCCCCTCCATTCATGAGCGTGTGAAGGTGGAGACTTATCAGCAAATTCTAGATCGCATGCAGTCCAAGCTAGAAGGGTGGAAAACGAAGTACCTCTCCCTCATTGGAAGAAATGCCTTGGCTTGGTCAATTCTAGCAGCAATTCAGCCTCAGCATCATATATCTGTGGATATGAACAGAATAGATAAAATGATTAGAGGGTTCATTTGGGGTGACTCAGAGGGGAAAAGGAGAGTGCACCTAATTAACTGGGAAACCATCACACGTACAAAAGATCAAGGCGGTCTGGGAATTAAAACGCTGCATGGCATGAATCTAGCGTTTATGGCTAAAATTGGATGGAGACTGATTACAGATAAGGCCGCCAGAGCCAAGTGATTGCTGGGAAATATATGAGGGGAGAGGCCAATATCACTAAGCTTTTATCAAGAAGCATTTATATTCATATTAAACCCAAATCCTACAAGCTTGAGCCTTGCAGAAATGGCCATTTAACACAGACGTAGTCGGTTTATGAGGCCTTTGCTCGAATCCTCTCGCAATTTAACCCCATTGCTTATTCGAAGTCCATAACTGACTGAATCTCCACGCGCACGGTATGGGGCCGTATGCACTGGAGGAGTGCGCTGGAAGACATATTCATATTAAAACCCAAATCCTACAAGCTGTTTTTAAATGCATTATTTAACACTTACCAAGAAGACTGACACCTCCAATCTGTGGAAGGGAGTCACAAAAGTGGCTCATATCCTATCCACTGGCATAAGGAGGAAAGTCTACAATGGCGAGGATACCCTTTTTGGAGAGACACCTGGCTGGGAGAGGGTCCCCTTATCAACATGGCCCTACATCCATTACCCCTAGATGAGTCATTCAAGACAGTCAAAGACTACTGGATTTCAAATAGCAACTGGAACTGGAACGTGCTGCATAATCTTCTTCCTCCATTAACAAAGGATCAGTTACTAGCTGTCCTAATCCGACGAGATCATCAAGCAAGCGATGGCATTTGTTGGGGGCCGAATTCGAACGGGCTCTTCACCGTTAAGTCGGCGTACTCCATTGCTACACAAAGCAACTCTCAACACACCACAAGATGCTGGAACTAGATTTGGAAGTTACAAGTCCCCCAAAGGATCCGCACTTTCTTGTGGTTGGTAACACACGACAAAGTCATGACAAACAACGAGAGAGCTCGTAGAGGGTTCACGGCCAACCCTTTATGCAGGTGTTGCCCAGAAATAATAGAAGACATGGACTACATCTTCCGAGGCTCCACCAAGGCTACACAATTCTGGGCACTGATGCACAACAAAGCAAGCTGGAGGAAATACCAGCACCTTCCCTTCAAGGAGTGAGGTCCACCAGAACTTGACTTCCACTCACCACTTGGACGAGAACAGAACTTGGAAAGACATTCGCGATATGCCTGTGGTGGCTATGGTGCTGGAGAAATGAGACAATATTTCAGAAGGAAGATATAAGCACCGAAGCCAAAGTAGCTCTGGTGCATAACTACTCCATAGAGGTGAGCTCAGTACTCTCAAACCTAACCATCATGCATGGTGGAAGAAAAACGTCCGCAACTATCTGGGTTTGTGGTCACCCCCTTGCCAAGGTTGGATCACGATAAACTCTGAAGGATGTGCAAAGAGGGAATTTAACCAAGCAGGGGGAGGCTTGCCACGAGATCATCAGGGTAGGTGGATCTGCGGATTTTCGGCTCGCTTCGGGAGGTGCTCGGCAGTAGAAGCAGAACTATGGGCACTAATTCAGGGTCTACGCATCGCATGGGAGAAAGGGATACACAACCTGACAGCGGAGACAGATTCCCTCCTGGTTCATACCTGGTTGACGACAATCAATAGCATCAAGCACTCCAGTGATAGGTCCTAGTCAGAAGCAGGGTAATAAACAACAACAATTGTTCTATTTAGGGCAAAAACAAACCACAACCAAAACTATTTTTTAAAAATCCTTCTAAAATTAAGACCATTACTAATTGTGTAGAAACATAAACTATCTCAAGGAAATAGAAATAACTCAAATAAGCATAAATAACAACTTGCATAAGAATAGGATTCCAATTGATAAAAACTAAGGACACGTGACTTCCTCTTTGAATACTGAATATTGTATATTGCAACACAAGACTCAGTCCATGTACTTCTGATTTGGCTGAGAAATACACTGAGATCTTCGTGGTTTATCTATACCCCCCAATTTCACTGGAACCTTGTTCTTAAAGTTCAGATCATGAAATTTGTCTTGTAATTCTTATGTAGGCTCCCAAGTGGCCTCTTCAGCGACCATGCGTTTCCATTTGACCAAGTTTTCTGGAATAAATTTCCCGCCTTTCTTGACCCAACGAGTATCTATGATTTCTTCTGGTTCGAGTTCGACATCACCATCATTGTTTAGAGGCGGCAAATCGCTACAGCTTACACATGCATCACCAATCTTTTTCTTCAGCAAAGAAGCATGAAATATCGGATGGATTCGAAAACTGGCAAGAAGTTTAAGTTGATATGCTACCTTGCCAATGCGTTTTTCAATTGCAAAGGGTCCATAAAATATGTTGGCAAGTTTGTGAGAGGCTCTTTTGAACACCATTTGTTAGCGATAAGGATGCAGTTTAAGGAAAATAAGGTCACCTTCATTGAATTCGATGTTGCGTCTTTTGGAATTAGCAACTTTCTTCATTTGGTTGGAAGTTGCATGTAAGTTAATCTTGAGCTGTTTAAGAAGATCATTACGTGAGCCCAACTTGTGGTCTATCTCATTCACAGGAGATGAGCCTAGCTGATAGTGAGGAATCATGGGAGTAGGTCGACCATACAGAGCTTGAAAATGCGTCATTTCGGTGGAAGCATGATAGGTTGTATTATACTAGAACTCTGCCCAGGGAAGAAGAGAATACCATTTGCGTGGTTGCTGGTGCACAAAACAACGCACATATTGCTTGACACATCGGTTTACTACTTTGGACTAACCATCAGTTTGTAGATGGTAAGCTGAGCTCAGTTTCAATTGCGTGCCAGATAATTTAAAGAATTCATGCCAAAAGTTGCTTATGAAAATAGGATCACGATCACTGATTATGGATTGAGGCATGCTATGTAGTTTGACAACACTTTCAATAAATTTGTTAGCAACTATCTTGGCAGAAAAAGGGTGAGTCAAGGCCAAGAAATGAGCGTATTTGCTAAGGCGATCAACGACCACTAAGATCGTGTTCTTGCCTATGGATGGAGGTAAGCCCTCGATGAAGTCCATAGTGTTATCATCCCATACCTGACAAGGGACGGGTAGCGGTTGTAGGAGACCAGTAGGGGACAACGTAGACGCCTTAGCTCGTTGACATACATCACAAGAGGAGACATATTCATGCACTTTTTGATACATTGATGGCCGCAAATTGTCGAGCAACGCGGGTAGCTACTGTGAGGGGAGAGACCAAGTAGGGACAACGTAGACGCCTTAGCTCGTTGACATACATCACAAGAGGAGACATATTCATGCACTTTTCGATACATTGATGGCCAGTAAAATTGTTGAGCGATGCGTTTATGTGTTTGCAACATTCCGGAGTGGCCACTGAGAGGTGAATCATGGAATTCACGCAATAGCTGGTCAGGAATTTGGGACCTGGGAGGTATTACGACTCGATTTTTGCATAATACTAGCCCATTTCTCATTGTATAAGGAAGACTGGGTCTGGTAGCAACCATCTTACTAATTTGTTCCATGTATGCATTCCATAAAGCCTACGCTTTCCGATTTCATCCTGCATTCGGAAGCTTGTAAAACAAACAGAGCATTCAAAGTCGAGAACCCAGAGATTTGAAAGTGCATCACGCAGAATTTTGTTTTCCAAGCTTATAAATTATCTCATAATCATATCCAAGCAGCTTTGCAACCCATTTCAAGAAACCCGGCAGGACCACTCAAGGTTCAGCAAATACTGAGGCTATGTCGACCGGGCTTGAATGTAAAATTTATGCCCAAGAAGATAAGGTCTCCAAGTTCGAATTGCCTGAATAATTGCAAGCATCTCCTTGGTGTATGAAGACCATGATAATTTCGAAACACCTAAGGCTCAGCTCATAAAGGCAATGGGTCTATCCTATTGGGTTAGCACTACTCCAATCCCTTCTCCAGAAGCATCACATTCTATAGTGAATGATTGTTGAAAATTTGGCATGGCCAGGGTGGGAGTAGTGGTCATAGCTTGCTTAAGGAGCATGAAGGCTGTATTTGTTGCATCTGTCCACCTAAATTGTCCTTTCTCCAAGAGATTAGTGAGTGGGCGAGCCAAAATTCCATAGTGACGAACAAACTTCTGATAATAACCTGTAAGACCTAAGAAGCCATGCAATTCCGAGACATTAGTAGGTCGAGGCCAATCAAGCATGACTTGTATTTTATTTTGACCCACTTTGACCACTTGAGCAGTAACAATATGTCCCAAATATTCTAATTCTTGTTGTCCGAATGAACATTTGTTGAGGTTCAAAAAAAATTTGTGATGTTATATGTTCAAGATGAATTAGAATATTTACGTGTTCAAGATGAATGTTCCAATTAGGGCTATAAATTAGAATATCATCAAAAAATACTAGAACTAATTTACGGAGGTGAGGATGAAATATGGAATTCATGATGGCTTGAAAAGTAGATGGGGCATTACAAAGACCAAATGGCATAATAAGATATTCATAATGACCATTGTGTGTACGAAAGGAAGTTTTATGAATATTTAAAGGTTTTATTCGTACCTGATGATAGCCAGCCCGTAGATCAAGTTTTGTAAAATGTGATGCACCAAGAAGTTCGTCAAGCATATCATCAACGGTTGGGATTGGGAAACGATCTTTAATGGTAACGTAATTAAGGGCTCTATAGTCGGTACAAAAACGCCAGGTATCGTCTTTTTTCTTAACAAGCAAAACAGGAGATGAAAAAAGACTAGTACTTGGTCGAATAAGCCATAATTTTAACATGTTAAGAACTTGTTTTTCGATTTCAACTTTTTGAAAGTAAGCATACCTTTAGGGACATACGTTGATTGGTTATGTTCCTTCTTTGAGGGAAATACTATGGTCAATCTCGCGAGATGGTGGTAATTGTTGTGGTTCCTCAAAAATGTCAGCAAAAGTCTCAAGTAAAACTTGCATGTTGGATGGCAGCTGGCAGGCTCCTCATATGCTCAGATAGATTGCAAAAAAAGAAATGTTGTGGTCATTTCTTTCGTAAATTGCTTTAATGATGCTTGTTTGGTCGGGTTTGTTCCTCGTGAAAGGGAAGCGAAGTTTTATTGGCCCATTTGAACTCCATTGTCATTTTTTTCCAATCACAAACCATCGATTCCAGTTGCTCCAACCATTAAACACCCAAAACTAAGTTTAAACCAGTTAGTGGTAAAGAATAAAAATTAATGGTAAAAGGAATACCCTGTAGGAGTATGTAGACATTGTCAAATCTCCCTTGGCATTTTAACGGTTGTCCATTTGCAACTCGTACATGGAAGGGTTTGGTGGGCACTATGGGCAGTAGTTGCAACACAACCACCTTGTCACTAATGAAATTATGTGTAGAACCGTTGTCGATGAGAACCACGACCTCATAATTTCCAATCTGGGCTATAACACGCATTGTCTTTGCTGTTGTCCATCTTGTTAAAGTGTGTAATGAAATCTCAGGGTTGGAAGGAAAGTCGGGATTGATCTCGCTATTGTCTTCTTCGACTTCAACATCAAAATTTCCTTCCAATAGAAGAAGTTGAGGGCCTTTGCATCTATGCCTATAAGAGAACTTCATCACAAAGCTTGAAGCAAAGTCCTCAGGCACGCCTTTCAGATCTTCATCCCAAGATAGTCTCTTGACAAGTAAAGCTTTTGTTGAAGTGGAAGGAACTAGTGAAGTGCGAGTAGGTGGTAGTGGTGGGCGAGAGAACTTCTTTTGTCGTTGGAGCTGTTTGTCCTTCATGTGGGCCAAGCTTATTACTTCCTTCAAGGTCTTTGGTTTGAACATACGAATAGCTTCCGAAATTTCGGACCGCAATCCACCCATGAATGATCCTACAAGCGCCTTTTGCAACTAGCCATGAACCCGATTACCTAGCCTCTCGATATATTTTTGATAATCATGAAGGGATCCGATTTGTCGGACTTTGGACAAAGCTTCATCAAAATCCTCACACTCGGTTGGTCCGAAACGAGCCCACAACTCCTCCTCAAATGATTCCCAAGTCATCGATCGTCCTTCTTCTTCGTAAGTGCGTCACAACCATTGCCACCATTGATTTGCTTCCCTTTCAAGATGAAACGAAGATAGAGAGACTTTTTGATTCTCTGTCTTGCTTTGAAATTCGAAAAATTGTGCAACCCGATCGAATCATTTAGTAGGATCGTCACTAGAGTATTTTGGAAATTCCAGCTTTGCCATTTTGGAAGAAAAATTTTGACGGCTGCCATCAAACTCTTCTTGATGTGTCCGAGAAGGTCCGCGCCCACTGGTGTTATGGTTGGAGCTTTTAGTATTTGAAAGCATGACTTTCGATAGTCTACTGATGGTTTCCTCAAGTCGCTGCATTCTAGTTTGGACTCCATCAAACCCCGCCTCTAAAGCTTCAATCCTCTCTTTGTTGGTTGTCATTGAACCTAGCTCTGATACCAATGATAGGTCCCAGTCAGAAGCAGGGTAATAAACAACAACAATTGTTCTATTTATGGCAAGAACAAACCACAACCAAAACTAATTTTTTTAAGAATCCTCCTAAAATTAAGACCACTACTAATTGTGCAGAAACAAAAACTACCTCAAGGAAATAGAAATAACTCAAGTAAGCATAAATAACAACTTGCATAAGAATAGGACTCCAACCGATAAAAACTAAGGACACATGACTTCTTCTTTAAATATTGAATATTGAATATTGCAGCCCAAGACTCAGTCAATGTACTTCTAATTTGGCCGAGAAATACGTTGAGATCTTCGTGGTTTATCATCCAGCCTGGTTCAAGAGTGGTACGACCTGCTTCAGAGAAATTGGAATGTCAACCTGCACCACGTCTATAGGGAAGCCAATCGATCAAGTTGCAGACTTTCATGCGAACTTATCTCTGGAACTCACAAACCAGTGAAGTCAAGAGATGAGTCTCTCCACCACCGGATCTTAATCGAGTCTTAGATCAAGACAATTTGGGTGTCCTTTGAACAAGAATAATGGCCTCTAGAGAATAACTGTGTTTCTGGGTATCCCCTCCCCACCACTTCGATAAGAAAAAAATAATACATTGTTCTTCACAAATTTGTCTTAATTAGGACTTGAACTCTGAACGCTCTCTTTTTACATGTCTAAGCTTTTAACCACTCGAACTAGATGTTAGTGACAACACTTCAACATCTATTATGGGATGCTTTAACATTATTAAAATTCCAATGTTCATTTATTTCTAGGTTCAAGTTTCGTGCTTTAACATAATTAAAATTTCAATGTTCAGTTATTTCGAGGCTCAGGTTTCCACTTGGTTGTTATTGAGCTCTACATGACTTACAAAATTTATTTATGCTATACCAAGATGAACTTTTAATAATCTCTCTTAAAAAAAAGATGATTTTATAATAATTTTAAGTCTTCTCTATATAGATCATAAAAAGCCGTTTAGCTATAAACTAAATCGGCAATTTACATTAAGTGAAGTTAGGCATGAGGACTCGAGCATTCCTTTCGTGTGCTTGAGCGATTTTATTAGATTTTCCGTTTTCATTGATTTTTATGCTCAATATTCTGCTTAATCCACTTTATCCCTCGACATCATTAAGCTACTTAACAATATTTAGTTATTCTATAATGTGATCAATTTTTAATAATTATAAGTTTTTACTAGCATATAGATCACATAAAAACTTATAAACTATATTATCAACTCAAATAAAATAACATAATAGTTGGGTTAACTTAACATGGAGAAAGCTTATGATAGATTAGAATGAGATTTTATTAAGGTAATTCTTTCAAAATTAGGATTTCATTCACAATGGATTGGATGGGTTATGACATGGTCTCTTACTCCTTGTTAATAAATAGAAATTCAAAAGGAAAAATTCAACCATCAAGAGGCATTAGGCAAGGAGATCCACTATCTCCTTATATTTTCATTTTGTATGGAGTTTATGGGTAGAGAACTAGTAATACAATAAGAGAACCTTACGAATCACCTAGGCATACAAACTCATTGACATGGGCTTAGAATTTCATTTCTTATGTTTGTAGATGATTGTATAATCTTTGCCAAAGCTTCTCAAAAAGGTTGTTCTAATATCAATAAAATCTTACATAACTTTTGTGCCATGTTTGGTCAACTTGTTAATTTTCATAAGTCTTCGAACAATATTCAAAGGGCTATGAAGAGAATACTAGGGGAAGCTCTAAAAATCACAATGTCTAACAGTATTAGGAAGTATCTTGGGTGTCCAATTATTCAAGGTAGGATTAAAAGAAACACCTTTTTTGAAGTGATTCTTAAATCCCAAAAAAAGCTAGCTTCATGGAAATCCCGCTTCCTTTCGAGAGTTGGTAAAATAACGTTTATAAAGGTTAACTTAGCAAGTTCCCCTCTTCATGTGATGAACTGTTTTAAACTTACAAAAAGAAATAATGAAGACTTAGATAGAACTAATAGGAATTTTTTATGGCTTCCAAATATGGGGATTAATGAAAAAAAGTTTTTCCTTTAATAGCTTGGAATGATATTTGTAGGCCCAAGTCTTAAGGAGGCTTAGGAATTAGGAAAAATAATAATGTCAATAAGGTTGCAATAACTAAATTAGGTTGGAGAATTCTCATAAATAAAGATAACATTTAGGTGATGATCATGGAGGATAAATATGTTAAGGACAACAACTTTTTCAGAATAAAAAAGAATAATTAATATTCAATTGTGTGGAAAGAAATTATTAATCATAGAAAGTATATTGGGGCCAACCTAAAGTGGTGTATAGAAGATGGTTGAAATGTTTGCTTTTGGACAAATTATTGGGTTTATATGGTGCCTCTTGTTTCTTTCGTGGACGAGAACAATTTACATTACATTAGCTTGGATGCCAAGTGCATGATTTTATAAATCATGATACTAAGGAATGAAATATCCATTATATTTCTTCTATCCTCCCACAAAATGTGCTAGTTGATATTAAAACAATCCTTATTCCTTGGAATCCTCTTGAGGATAGAATCTTATAGGGTTGCTCTTGAGATGGTAAGTTTACACTTAAGTCAGCAACTTAGGCAATGAGAAAGCCTTTAATGCTTCATAGACATAAATTCTTAAATTGGATATGGAATTTAAAGTTGCTTCCGAAAATAAAGGTTTTCCTTTGGTTGCTTCTTAGAGAAGCGCTCCCCACTTAAGAATTTCTAATTGCCAGAAAACTATAAATTAAAAATTCCTACTATCTTTGCAATCAGAGTAGTGAAACTATTGATCATATTTTTAAATTATGTCATTTTGTTCAAGGAATTTGGGATCGTATTAAGTATAATTGTCTCACTCATCTCTTTTATGAAGGTAATTTCATTTCTTGGCTTGAATTAGTCTATAAAAACTATAAAATCAATTGTAAAATTTTCAAACATCCTATGGAAAAAATTGGTATCATCCTTTGGAATATTTGGACTCATAGAAACCATGTGGTTTTTAGGAAAAGCAAACCCAACCCATTTCTCATAATTGAGAAAGCTACTTTAACTTTTCAAAATGTTAATGAGTTTATGAATGAATCTTGTTTACAACGAGGGATGTAATATTCTTTGTAGAGTTGAAAAATGGAAAAGATGTATTCCTCCAATTAATGGAAAATTCAAATTAAATTTTGATGGTTCAAGGATTAACAGTATTAGTGCTTCAAGATGAATTATTAGAGACACCAATGAAACTATTAAGATTGTTGGAAGCAGACATCTAGGCAATGCGTTGATAATTACTATAGAATGTGTGGTTTTGAGAGATGAGATTCTAGCGGTAAGACTTAATGACTTTTTCAACTTGGAGATTGAAAGAGACTCTAAAGTAATTATAGCTTATTATAATAAGAAAAGTGGTTTACATAGTTCAATTATTCTTCTAATGAAGGATATTTGGGGACTTACTCATGATCTAAATATTTTAAATTGTTGTCATATCTATAAGGAATCAAATAGAACAGTAGATTGTTTAGCCAAGAAAAGTATTTGCGATATTAATTTAGTTATTTGGTAATCAAAGTTTCCTAGAGATGTTAGAAATTTTGCTTTTGAAGATTATTGTGGAACTTCTTTCAATCATATTTGTAGAATATCTTCTTATCTATAGTCTTCTTTCACAAAAAAAAAAAAAAAAAAGTTGTAATCTATCCCATATGTTTTAATTTAGACATTCAATGTAATTAATCTAAATTAGCTTCATAGAATAAGATATGAAAAGCTTGATAAATTTCTAATATTATAAGTAATATATTATCATTAAAATTTTAATTATTTGAAATAATATGATAATTATAAAATATTTATATCTTAATATTTATAATATATTAAATATATGAGCTTTGGGCCTTACTTCATGATCTGAACTTAGCTTGGAAGAGAGGGTACGTCTTTTAGAGATAGAAGTTGACTCTCTCTTGATACACATTTGGATCTTAATGGAGAATGGTGAAAACACTAAACACTCAAACCTAATACGTGAGTGTAAGTAACTTCTAAGTAGGAATTGGTCGGTGTCTCTAAAACAAATTCATAGAGAGGGCAATTAGGCTGTAGACTTCTTAGCAAACTTATCATGGGTATTCTTAGGGTTAGGAGCCATCATGCCTAGCTCATGTGGTAAGAAGCGGAGGGTCGGACTACAAGTCTCAGCGGAAACACTTTAAAGTGTTTAGTTGTTAAAAAAAATATTTAAATTAAACTAATTATTTATACAATTTTCAATAAAAAAGATATTATTACTTATTTTTATTATGATTTTTAATTTTCAATAAAAAAACATTAGATAAAAAAATAAATTTCAAAAAAATATTTTTTTTGAAGAGAAAAATAATGTCCTTGATTCAAACTAGTAATACATTTATAGAAACATATAATCAAAATAGCTAAAAACTATAAATGATGAAACATCATTTATGTTAATAGCATAAACGAATTCGACTAAAAACTCTATATATTTATTACTGAAGATACACATTCGATATTACTATTACGATCATAACATACACTTCAAAGATATCGACGCATTATCGATTCGATTTATCATTCTCGATTATATATATTTTACTTATCTGAATCTCCCAAACATAAATTAATGCGTACTACGACGACGAAAATCAAAACGTCAGAATGGTGATAACAACACAACCAACGGCCGATCTACATGACGACGATAACTACACGCATCAATGTTACAGGTCACAATCACACGCACATCATGCTGAAACATAAAAAAATAAATAAAAACCAGATTTATGTGGAATAACTATTTTATTGAGAGAAAAGATGGAAAGATGTATAGATATGTGATTAAAAAAATGATCAAAAAATCATCTCTCATTATTTTAAGAAAAGATATTAGAAGAGAAAAAAAGGTAAGAGAAAATAAGGCTAAAGTAAATTTAAAAAAAAATATTAAAAAACATTAGATATTAGATACAAATAAATTTAAAATTTCTATTATGATTTTTAACCCAACGAAAAAAAAAAATTATTACTTTTCAAAAAAAAAAAAAAAAAACTTCATTTACTTATTTCATTTCCCAGACCAGTTTTATATTTGGCGGCACGGGCTATAAACGGTAATACAAAATATTATAAGGGCATATGTGCAAAATGCCCTTTCCCCTTACTCATCGGAAGATGCACACAACGGAAACCTTCAATCTCTTCAGCTTCCCAAATTGCAGAGAGGGATTTCCATGATTCTGACCTTGAGAATTCGTTTATTCACAACGGACCACATGCATTGAATAATCGGAATTGCTCAATCAATCAGGTAGGTCTGCGTTCAAATTTTGCTCGATTTTGTTGGGTACGGCCATTTATCCGTCATTTGTTGTTCGTTCATGTCTGTTTGGTCACTTAGAAAGTGTGGGAAAAGGGAATAAATTTTGATTCTGAGTTCTGGATTTTCATTGAGTTACGAGAAATGTATTTTTTTGGCTCATTTATTTCCTATGTTTTCTGTGCAACCGAACAATGGCTAGGTCCCGTTGTTCTTAAAATTTTCAGTTTCTTTTGTTTATGAAATTTGTATTGGTCTTTGCTTGTAATCGTAGGTAAAAAACTCGGCTTTCTCGGGAATCAAACTGAGGAGTTTATATATTTATCTCCAAAGCCTCTGGTGTCCAAATTTTAAATGTTTTCACGGTTTGGGATTATGGAAGTTGATTCCTTTCTGCTTGTTGCTATGTAGATACGAGTGATTTTGTCTCCAGTTATCACTTACTGTCTGAGGGTGGATGTGTAATGGGGGTTGTGGAGAATATGCAACACACAAAGCTGGTTCCTGTTGTTAATGGTGGTTATTCTGAAGGAAAGTCAGAAAAAAGGTCTCTGGAAAATGGTGACTGTTCTGTTGCTATAGTCAGGTATAAGCGGCGGAAGGTTTCTGCTGTCCGTGATTTTCCTCCCGGGTGTGGACCTTTGGCTCCACGAATGCCAAAGGAAGCCTTGGTTTGTGATGGTGATGGTGAGAAATTTGCTGGCGGGGGAAAGCATGGAGATGCTTTAGAGGTTGATGGTGTAAAAGTTCCTGGAACTGAGGTTGATTCGAAATCACCTAAAGAGTTAACAAATTTGATTTCAACAGATATGCCTGATGCATCAAATGAGTTGAACTCTGAGGTACAAAAGACAGTGATGCCTTCTGATTCGGAAGATGGGTTTGGATTGGTTCCAAAGACAGAAATGCCTGCAAAAACAGAATCACTAATGCCTGATGCGAGACCTTTTGAACCGACAAAATCTGTTGAGCAGGAGGCCTCTAAAATACCAAAGGATTTTCATGTAGTGGAAGAGATGCCTCCACAAGGAGGTGTGAATATATCATTGCCACCTAGTGGGCCTATGAATCCTCGTAGTATCTTGGAGATTGCTGTAACTAAAAAATATCCACCTCGGCGAAAAGTTTCAGCAGTTCGAGACTTCCCTCCATTCTGTGGAAGAAATGCTCCACATCTTAGTGGGCAAGAGAGCCTAAAATTTCCTGCTCCTTCTAAAGGCGCTCCTGCTCCCTCTGAAGGCAAGAACTTGGGTCAGGAGGAATCTGGTGTGAAAGAAAAATCACTGACAGAGCATGTAAGTATTGATGGGAAACAAATGAGTGAGGATGCCCAAGATAGAGCTGCACTAAAATGCAAATTGGGAGCAAATGTTCCTAAAAATCTTAGGGACACAGCTCAAGATGAATTTGATGGATCAGCTAATAAAGATTTGAAGAAGCAATCTACATTAGTCACTTCTTCTGAGATCAAGATGGAATTTGAAGTTGCGGCGGGGACAAAACATTGGGTCTACAAGGGAGAACAGTCTTCCTAGACCAGATCACAAGTCATCAATCATTCAGAAAGCAAATGAAGTTTCAGAGGGGAAGGTGGGAAAGGAGACTGTGATTTGCTCGAAGGATGAAAATATCAAGAGAAAGAACAAAAGCTTATCAGTTGGTGCAAACAAACTGCCAACCGGTGATGGGCTCTCACAGGACAGGGTGACTGTGCTTTGTCTGACGGCTGCACAAAATTGTCCTTGGAGGAAGCAGGGAAAGGGTGGAGCAAACCTGGATGGTGGTGTGAGTGGAAGTAAAGGAAAGAAAAATGGTTCAGCTGGGCTAGAAAAATCTAAATCTATTGTTAGAGCCAGAACTGGCAGAGCAGAAAAGTCAGGAGGAAAATCTATAAAGAGGAAATTGTCTCCAATGGGAAAGGCTGAAAATATGGGCATGGGTCAACTGGTTTTTAGGGATGAGGAGGATTCTATTGAGCATTATGAAGAACAGGAAGATTTTCATGCTGGTCAGAGGTTGTTTGATTTTCATGTGAATCTTCCTCCTTTTGGTCCCAGCAGTTCAAGTGGTAAAGTTAAGGCTGGTGATTCAATTGTTACCCGAAACAAAGTTAGGGAGACCTTGCGTCTGTTTCAGGCTATCTTTAGGAAGCTCTTGCAGGAAGAAGAAGCAAAGTCAAAGCAAGGGGGACCTCAAGTCAGGAGGGTTGACTTTATGGCATCACGCATTCTCAAGGATAAAGGGAAACATGTTAACACAGGAAAACAAATAATTGGGCCTGTCCCAGGGGTAGAAGTTGGTGATGAGTTTCAATACAGGGTGGAGCTTGGAATTATTGGTCTTCATCGCCCAATTCAGGGTGGTATAGATTATGTAAAGCATGGCGGAAAAATCCTTGCTACAAGCATAGTAGCCTCTGGGGGTTATGCTGATGATTTGGACAATTCAGATGTTTTAATATATTCCGGTCAAGGAGGAAATTTGTTAGGTGGGGATAAACAACCTGAGGATCAAAAGCTTGAACGAGGAAACCTTGCACTCAAGAACAGTATAGATGCAAAAAATCCAGTAAGAGTAATCCGAGGGTTTAAAGAGACCAAAGCCCCAGAATATTTTGATTCAAAAGCTAAGTTAGTTACAACATACACCTATGATGGGTTTTACTTGGTGCAGAAATACTGGCAGGAAATAGGGCCTCATGGTAAGCTAGTGTTTATGTTCCAGCTGAACAGAATTCCTGGACAACCAGAGCTTGCTTGGAAAGAACTGAAGAAATCCAAAAAATTTAAAGTACGGGAGGGTATTTGTCAAAATGATATTTCCATGGGGAAAGAGTCAATTCCCATTATTGCTGTGAACACCATAAATGATGAGAAACCCCCACCATTCAACTACATAACCAGCATGATTTATCCTGATTGGTGCCTCCGACTTCCTCCAAATGGTTGTGATTGTAGCAATGGATGCTCGGATTCTGAGAAATGTTCTTGTGCAGTCAAGAATGGAGGGGAGATCCCTTACAACTATAATGGAGCTATTGTTGAAGCAAAGCCTTTAGTCTATGAGTGTGGCCCTTCCTGCAAATGTTCTCGCTCTTGCCACAATAGAGTCAGTCAGCATGGTATCAAATTTCAGCTTGAAATTTTCAAAACTGTATCCATGGGGTGGGGTGTCAGATCTCTGACTTCCATCCCTTCTGGAAGTTTTATATGTGAGTATATCGGAGAGCTCCTTGAAGATAAGGAAGCTGAACAAAGAACTGGCAATGACGAATATTTGTTCGATATTGGGCACAACTACAATGAAACTCTTTGGGATGGAATTTCAACTCTCATGCCTGATGCACAATCGGGTTCTCGCGAAGTTGTGGAGGATGGTGGCTTCACCATTGATGCAGCACAATATGGAAATGTTGGAAGGTTCATCAACCATAGTTGTTCCCCTAACCTTTATGCCCAAAATGTCCTCTATGATCATGATGACAAGAGGATTCCTCATATAATGCTCTTTGCTGCTGAAAACATTCCTCCCCTACAGGAGTTGACTTATCATTACAATTATACAATAGACCAGGTTCATGATTCAAATGGAAATATCAAGAAGAAGAGTTGCTACTGTGGTTCGGATGAGTGCACTGGCAGGATGTATTGAGGCAGAGTAACTGAAAAGAAGTTGATATCTCCCGATGGGTGATTCCTTGCATTCTCACTGTAAGATATTTGCCTAATCTCTCCTATAGTGCATAGCAGGCAGATTTTTTGCTGTCTTAAGATACCACTGAAAATTACTCATCCTCATTATTAGCTGTCAATACATGGATTCATACCCATGAAAAAGCATAAGCATGAGTGATATTGAAAACTTAGATGACATGAGAACAAAATTTAATGTGCAGTACTTGCTATTACCCCATGTCTGATTGTGGAAATGTTGTGACAAATGCCATGTATAGGTTTTAACTCAAGCATCTCAGAAAACATGATTAAATTTCACTAAGAGTTTAGATCAATACAACATATGGTGGTTGAACTCTCAAACCTTTGGTCTTCAAACAATAGGCACTTCTCTTATTACCACAAGCCTCAAAGTCCCTTGTATTTATTTATGTGCAACTCCTTAAATCTGTTTCTGGTTCATAATGAAACTATAGGTACTTTTAACTGCTCATCACTTTCACACATTTTTCTATTCCTTTTTTTCCACTTTCACTGTAGGCTATCTCCTCATATTCTAATCAATAGTAAGAATTTCACCAGTCCAGCCTCTTACACAAAGAGACATTTTAGAAGTACCATTTGAACTCCAAATATTAACTAGGTCGGAAGGAAATTGAGTTCCGTGAGCGAAGGTAAAAAAAACAAAAAAACAGAGGAACTGCTTTCAGCCTCACTTTTCCAAAGTTTTGCTCGACAGTGTGAAGGTAGATTTGCAGCAAAAGGGTCTCCACTGATGTCAACTACCAATCTTGGAATCCTGAAATCTCCTTTTAAATCTAGGTTATCAATGACCAAGCATCTTTTTTACCACTCTGACCATATGGTAAGCCAAATCAAGCATCTTTCATCCACCAATTTTCAACTCAAGCATAGTTGTGCAAAGCTGAAACATACAGGATAGTGATCTTTTATTTTACCTCCCCACACCATGCATCAAACTAAGAGTTGGTCCTCCTCGTTAACTCAAGTAGTTTTCTACTAAAGAAGACATTTCATACCCAGCTAATGGCTTTCTGATGACTCGTTCTATGTGTGTCTCTCCCCTTCCTATAGCACCAAACCTCCTCTTCCTATCTAATGTCTCTTCTCCAAATGTTATCACACACTATAAACCCCCAAAAGCACTGGAAGTCTTCCTCCCTCCCCAAAAGTTAGCTCTTTCATAGCGTCAGTCTCTTCTTAAACCTATCTTCTAGAATGCCGAAGTGAAAAGGACTTAAGTGACTGCCTAGCTGCTAGCTCAGAGAGATAAAATTCAAAGATGCACTTTTGTAACCGAATTATGACATAACTTGTTCCGAGTCCAGTATTGATGTACGACAATCCTGGGAAGATTGCTAATTCTCAATGTAGGTGGGCTGGGGTTTTATTTTCTTAGGGTTTAGGGAGAGGAACAAGGGAGCAAATTGAAAAAATATTGATAAAAAATATGGCAGAGAAAATAAATAACTAAAGAAAAGGGAAGAGTGAGGTGGAAAAGTAATGGTAAGAAATCTTAGAGTCTCACTAAGGCCTGCTAGGAGTCTCACTAAGGCCTTCTAGGAGTCTTGCCTAAAAGAAAGTCAATGGAGTCTTGCCATTGAAGATTGCAAATATTACAAACAAAATGAAATATTATTACTCAATCAAAATGTCTCTTTGATTTACTCAATCAATTAGCCTTATTTATGGACTTCTTTAAACAATCTAAGATGTATTAAAATTCTAATCACCCATTATGGCTTTCATCTTTATTTGGTGGCCCTTCTAGTTTGTGGACATTAAATTTTCTTCTAGTTGTTTAAGTTGTGAAATTTCCTTCATCGGATTAAGGATCTTCTTACATTCATCATGAATAAGTGTGTAAGTGCTCTTATACCATAATGTTGGACCCTTTCATAAAAAACCCCATGGTCTTCCAAGCACAATATTTGCAATTTTTATTGGCAAAACGTCACACTATGCTAATAACTCAAAATTATTATTGAAATTAAATGTCATTAGACATCGTTATATATATATATATATATATCATTTACGCATGCTATTCGGTAGGGTTTGGATAGTCCTTTGTCTTTAGATCAAGCTTTTGAACAAGCTCCTTTGAAGCTAGATTGGAACAACTATCTCCATTAATAATAAAAGTACAAAGCCTTTCTTGGCAAGCAACAAAGAGTTTGGTAGATGCTAGTACGCCACATGTCCTCTTCTTTTAGCCTTGTAGTTTTACCTATAGATAGGGTAAGAATTGGGTGGAGTGGCATTATATAAAAAAAAGTCTAATCTGAATTCGGGTTTGGGTAATGTTGAAACATGATATTCATATTAAAACCCAAATCCTATAAGCTTCGAGCTTTAGAGAAATGCGCTACGAACACTTGTGACGTAGCCGCCGCAGGTTCCCAGTTCAACCCTCTCGTTTATTTGAAAGTCCATAATAGACTCTGACTCTCCACGTGCGTGGGTATGGGGCCATGTGCACGTGAGGGAGGGTGTTGAAACATGATATTCATATTAAAACCAAAATCCTACAAGCTTGAGCTTTTAGGAGAGTTGGTCATTTAACAGGTAAAAATCCATATATGCTCTTACCTTGAATACCACTTTACCAAATTTGCCTCATTAGTGGTAGGGGCAAGTTGGATTGGGTTGCCTTGAAATCCTTCTCTTTTGCTTCCCCTAATTGAACCCTTGAAATACATTTTTTTTATCGATAAAAAGAAAATATATTGAGAAAGAAGAACCAAAATGTTCCAAAAAGTACACCGGGAGTATACAAAAGGGAACCCAAAAGGAGAACATAAAGACAGAAGGATGAACCACTACACAAAGGCCTGCCAGCCCAGATAAGAAAACTGAAAACAAAAAACCAAACTACCTATACCCCAACTAGGCCAAAAAATCCACCAATGAATTCATGTTATCAACACTATGAATATTCGCCCACGACCATAAATTGCTCAAAAAGATAACTTTTGTCCTCTGATTCGAGGTAGTCCTATTTTCAAACACCACCCGCTTCTATTTTACGCCTGTATCAAGCACAACGGGCCGCCACCCAAATGTTTCCATTTTACTCCATCTGAAAGCACCTCGCCAGAGAGTTCGAATAACCTAATTCGAAACCAACTTGTTCCCACTATCGACAAGAAAAGGTCTCAGAGCATTATGGCCTTTTTACAATGAACTAGCAAATGGTTTATATTCTCCTCATACTCTTCCCAAAGGAAACATCTTGAACCGTTGAAATACATGATCCATTGTCGCTTGAACATCTTCAATACCTTTTGGTATCTCTTACTTACCATTATTTATAATTGTCCATCTTGAAGTTTCTGCTCCTTTTATCCTTATCATCATCTTCATCATTGTAGAAACTAAGATAGTGAGATTTGTGGAATGAATTCCTTGTATATTCCATTGATTGAACATGTTTATATATGTTCTCGCTTCTTCTTCTCCATCGCCCCACTCCCACGGATTCCCGGTGTGCAATGGCCGACTTGTCGAATTTTTAAAACAGCTTTTGAAACAAGAAGACGAGGAGCGTAAGATGGTTCACCGTCGAGGCAAAACTTTCGAGATCCCTGGGTGGGAAGGGGTAGGAAGGAGGAAACAATTTTTTATTACAAAAAGCAAGGAGACATCGTGATCCCGCTCGAGAGGGAAGCTCGCACGCTTGCGGAAGCGGGGTCAATGAATGCCGTAGGAAGCATGTCCTGATAAATTGAGGATAGGAGCTAAGGGAGGAGCAGGCTTTTCAGTCTAGAGAGTCGAGAAAACAAGGCTGGGTGTTTCCTACTGTGCGAAGTAAGGGACGAGGAGGGGAAGAAACACAGTCTTATCTTCCCGGAAGGCAAGGATAAGAAAAAGGGTTGGGAAACCTAGCCGCATAAGTCAATGAACTGGGATCACGACAAAAAAAGAGGATTAAACTAACCTTCAAACGACAAACATCTCAAAAGACAGAGGTCTACGATACAAAGAAGGTTCAGTCGTCGTGAATACCATCTCGGTGGACGCGGCTTCCGACCCTGCTCATCGTGGGAAAGCCGGAAAACAAATTTAGTCAGAAGCCGGAAGCGTGCTCCCGACTTCATCCCGACAAGGGAGCTGGAATCGTGGGCTGTGTGGGCAAAGGTGGGAAGCGAAAAAGGAGGCGTTTCTGGCTTTTTTAAATAAGGATTCGATGTCGCTTGAGTTTGATTTTCCGGAAGAGCCAATTTCAGATTTCGAGAGGGGTCAAATTTTTTCTGCAGGAGGGGTCCCTCAACTCGTGAGAGATGGAGGCCTGACCTGTCAAGGTGAAACAAGAACCCGAAGAAGGAAGCATGGGATCGTGGTGTGTTGGGGTGGTTACCCTTACACTTACGGACTGTAGAGATGTCGGCAGATAGAGATGGATGTGGAGGTTTCCTAAAGTGTAAGAGGAAACAGGTCAAGTCTCCAAATCTCGGTAAGAATATCAAGTTAGACTAAAGGAGACTCTGGGTGAGATCAAGCAATCGTAAATATCCCCAAGTGTCTCGAGGAGTTACGAGTTACAAACTGGGTGGGAGTTACCACCATGGGTCAGTAGAGGTGTATCCATCGAAAAATTGAGGTCATAAGGGTTATGAGGGAGGAAGACGGAGAAATGGCTATGACAAAGGGCGCCACTGCCTGGGGCTCCGCTTACACAAAGTCCGACCGAGGGCCGACGACAGCGAATTGATGGCCATGCAGAGTTTCGATGCATGCTCGTCTCTTGCGACGCCTCCTCGACCATGCCGCTACCAGCGCAGCTGCGGGTGCGTATGAGGCTCAAGATGGATATCCCCAATGCCAGCCGTGGCGGCTAAGCCCAGCCAGCCGCTGGTCGTTCGATCAAAGTTGGCGAATCAAAGCCCAATGGAGCCCTCACTCTAGCAAGGGGTCAGGGTCGCAAATTTCTCCGCATCCAAGGCCCAAGGACTGCATTCAAAACGAGGCTAAGTCCCCCTCTTCGCTAAAGACGACTGTTGTGGTAAACGACCCCATACCTCAAGCGCAAGAAAGGCATTAGCCATCCGGGCCGTCGTGACTCCTTCTTCTTCTTCTTGCTTAGGACCGGCTCCTACTTGTGAGGAATCCTTCGGGTCATGCTAGGGCATAAACGAGATATCGCTGTGCATCGAAGGTTCCGGAAGTGTGGGATCTCGTGGTACGCCCTAACGCCCTGTAATTTCGCTGGCTCTGCAAAGGCCCCTACGCCGGATTCAAAGGGCAAAGTGGAAGAAAGGATAGCTTCTCGAAGAAGCAAAAAGATGGGATAAGGACGCCACAAGGGAAGTTCACAGTCGGGTGACCCTACCCGTTTCGCTCGTCTTCCGAGAGGTGGTGGCCTGCTCACCAAGGACTACCTCGCTTTGGCTCTGGGGGGGAGCAGGGCAGAGAGGCTGGAGACTCCGACGGTGGGTTACCTTTCAGAGGCTGGGCCTGAAAGGCTAAGCCCAACTAAAGTTGGGACGAGACTGTTACAAGTTCGAAAACCCATGCCCACGGTTTCCCTTTAAATTTACGGGTTAGCCCGGCCGGTCTTCTACTTCAAGGTCCAAGGAACTCAAGACAAGGCCGTGGATTCCATCTTTCGCACAAGGACAGTGGCAAAGGTCCTCTTCCCTCCAAATATGAAGAAAGGTACCGTTTGTCGCCAGACTTCTTCTTCCTCTCTCGCTCGAATTTGACCTCCATTCGTGGAACTACTCGTTACGGCCCCGATGAGATTCCACAAAGTGTATCAGGTGGGTCTCGTGGTACGCTTTAACTCCATCAAGGCTTTTGCCGCCATATATAGCTCGACAAGGTCCCCTGCGGCCTCGATTTAGTGGCTATGGAAGAAAGTGGAAGTTTAGCAAAAGATGCAGGGATGGATAAAGACGAAAAATAGGGGAAAGAGGTCCTCAGAGGATAGCGGAGTCGTGGGAGGAAAGTCGCCTCGGCCGTATTTATGTTTTGGGTTTCGCCCGCACGAAGAGGAAATTTTGAGTTTTCAAGAGGTTTAACGAGGAAGGAAAAGGGGGAAAGGAAAAGGGGGACAATCACAAAGTTCGATAGGAGATGAAAAATCAAGCCGAATGTGACGACATGATAAGGAAAAAGAACGGAGGCCTGGGGAAGGAGGTCGTGGCTTATTATTATAGTCGCTTCGATGAAGATAAGAATTTTATCTTGAATGTAAGGGGGCGAATGATGCGAATAAAAGGGAAAGTGATTAAAGCCTTTATCAAGACAGCAGAGCGACGTTGCTTTATTCATAGAAAACAAAATTCAAGTGTGAAGTGTTCACCGGGCCCGACTAAGCTCGGTGGGCAGATTCTCGATTGGCGCTTTTAAGAGCCGAGGGGCCTCTCAAGTATCAAGTATTCGGGATTCTCAGGTGTTAAATCTTAATAGCTAAAGAGGAAGGTCACTTCACTCTGGGTGTCTTGTAGATTCAAGTTCATCGAGAAGATCGCATTTCGCGTTCACGGAATCTATGGCCCCATTATCTACGGCTGGGAACTTTCGGGGACGGTAATCGAGCTATTAAAGGGTTATGGAATGATCCGCGGGTGCATCGGGCGGACTTCCAACATCACTAGATTTCCAAATGAGAACTGAGTGTGGAAGGTAGAATCACGTTCAATGAGGCTTCCCGGTGTCATGATTTATCCGAGTCGAGATTTTCCCGCTCAGGCGGCCTGTATACTTGGCGGGTGGTCCGACAATTGTGATGGCTAGACTGGATGTGTTCTTAGTCTCTCGGCGAGTGGATCGCTCTTTTGGGAGGATCGAGACAAGTAGTATTCTCCCCAGTCTACCTCCGATCATTTCCCATACTACTGAGGGGGTGTAGCACGCTCTAAAGAGACCTTCCCTTTTAGATTCGAGAATACGTGATTAAAGAGGAGGGCTCTGATCCGATCAAGGTCCGTGCGCCATTGAGTTCAGGGGGACAAGCAAGCAGGTTCTAATGGAATAGATGAAAGTTTCATAAAAAATTTGCTCAAAACTGAACAAAGAGGTTCGGGAGGGGTCAAGAAATAAGAAGTCTCGCTTTGGCAATGGTAAGACTGGGATGATTTGGAAAGTGAAAGACCCCTTTCTCCCCGAAGAACTTTCGGGTACAAGAATGACAACGGAGGATTCAAGAAATGCCCTTTAATGGAGGAAACATTCGAGGCAAAAGTCTGGGGAGCAGGCCGAGCAGGGGACAGAACACCGGTTTTTCCATTGCACGGCCAATTCCCACAAAAAAGCAAGCACTATCGAAAGGATCTGATGGCGGGGATTGGCTTGAAGGGGATGGGAGGTTCCCCAAGAATTGTGAATGCTTTCAAAGTTTTACTGGGTCCGGACCGGCAGCCTGGAGAGCAGCCTCGAGGGCCTGGATTTTCCTGTGTTAGAGGTTTTTGCTTGCCCTAAACTCTCGAGGAACCTTTACTCAAAACCGAAATCCATGCAAATAAGAAGAATTCAATGGGACAAAGCCCTGGGTCCCGATGGCTTTACTCTGGCTTTTTCAAGTGTACCTTAATTTGGGACTTTGTTGTTTGACATCTTGGATCTCTTCAAGGATTCATGAGAGGGGAAGACTGGGAAAGGCCTAACTAACTCTCTCCTCGCTCTCATTCCAAAGATAAGTGCGTGAGGACTTCAAAGGGATTCACCAATCACCCGATTGCAGTATTTATAAACTGATTGCTAAGGTCCTTGCTAACAGACTGAAAAAGGTTATGAATGGTTTGGTTAACCCGGCTCAAAATGCTTTTGTGGAGGGTAGACAAATCCTGGATGCGTCCCTCATTGCCAATGAGGTTATTGACTCGATGCATAAGAGGAAGGAAAGGGGGATCCTTTGCAAACTTGATATTGAGAAAGCTTATGACCAGATAAACTGGAACTTCATTTTGAAGGTGCTAAAAAAGATGGGTTTCGGGGATAAATGGGTGAGTTGGATAGAGTGGTGCATCTCTACTGCAACTTTCTCTGTTCTGGTTAATGGTAGCCCAGCTGGCTTTTTTGGGAGCTCGAGAGGGTTAAGGCAGGGGGACCCACATTCATATCTCTTTGTTTTCGTGTACAAGTTCTCTTAATGATTGACAAAGCAAATTTCGAAGGAGGCTTTATCTCTCCGGGTATATTTTAAGGGAGAGGTAGCCAAGAAGCAAATCACACATTTGCTCTCATGATGATGCTCTGCCTTCTCTCGTAAGGATACCGAGAACCGATGACACAATTTATGCCGGATTTTTAGCTCGGGTTTGGAAGCGCTCAGGTTAAAGATCAATCTGTGAGAAAAGCTCCTATCAGCTCGTGGGTGGGTCAAGATGTGGACGGGTGTGCCGAAATTAGGGTGCAAATCGCTTTCGTCTACCGAGTATCCTGCCAGCTCAGCGCAAAACACAAGGAGACTAGCGTGTGGGATGGAGCGGAAGAAAGGTTTCTCAGAATAGCTAGCTCTTTGAAAGACAATATATTTCTATGTGAAGACTCCACTCTCATTAGAAGTACTTCCAACATGCCCACTCACCTATTGTCTCTTCCCGATCCCCAAGAAGTTAAGCTTAGACTAGAAAAATCTTCAGCGTGACTTCCTTTTCAAAGGGGGCTCTTCAGAGAGGAAAATCCATTTGATAAAATCGGGACTCTCACCTGTCAGAAAGAGAAAGGTGGACTGGTATTCTAATCTTACCAACTTTACTGTGGTTTCTATTAGGAAATGGTGTTGGAGATTCTCAATGGAAGATGACCTATGGAGGGAGCCGCGTTATCTTGAAATAATATGGCTCGGGAGGAGTGGGGTCGTTTTCCTCCCATTCCTAAAGGATGCCACTGGTCAATACTGGAAGGAATTTGCAAAGAAGCGTTGTTCATTAGAAATCACTGCTCAAATAAGATCGGGATGGTTCCAAGGCTAGATTCGAAGATCAAAGGGTGTGGGTGAAGCTCCACTATGCCTCTTTCCTCACCGTATCGCTCGCTAACTCTAGCTGGCCAAGGCTGGGCGGAGTTCAGTGTTTCAGTTCTGGGAAGGCTCGGACCTTCGCTTTTGGGAAGGCACTTTCATGATCGAATTGAGTGGAAGTGCAAGGCCTTCCTCGCTTACTCTGGCCAATCCTCGTAGTATCAATCCTAACCTAACATGTATTCCGTGGAAAAAGTGGAAAAAATGGTAATTTCTCTCGTTAAAACATGTTTTGATCTCGTTGGGGAGGTGGTAGTGAACAGTCGCGCCTATAAAGATGTCAGGTCCTATCGCTCCCACTCAAGGTGGGATTCTTGCTCGGGAAGTGTGGGCGGAAAGATTGGCCTCATGGATCGCCTTAAAAGAGAGGTTTCTCGGGCCGCCACAGGCGCCCTCGCGAAAAGGATGAAGAATCTTTAACACCCGTTTATCCATCGTCTCTATGGTGCTGGAGTATGTGGACTGGCTATTTCCTTTCTCTCTTTGGTCTGGGTGAGGTGGGTTTGTCCTTTTCCGGGTGAAAGACTTCGCTGGCGGGTCAGTCGCACCTCCCCATGCGGAAAAAGGAAGCCGGCTATGGAGAGCGGTCCCTCGCTTGTTCAGCTATTTGGAAAGAGAGAACAGTGGTTGTGGTTCGATGATGAAGCCTTTTCCAAGTCCGCATTGAAATCATGCTTTTTATTTTCCTTCTTCGGGCTACTGGACGTTCAAGTAGAACACCCTTTTGTTAGAGATATTTTCAAATTCCCTGCCACGCCTCAGGGGTCGCTTTCTTGTTTTTTCCTTTGTTCGTTTGTTTTCCCTGTCAGATACGCCCGTATGCCCTCAACCCGTTTTAATACACTTGATTATTAATCAAAAAAAAAAAAAAACATGTTTATATACACGAGTGTGAGCGTATACAATTGATAAGCTAATCTAATCTTTCTAATAGTTTACAATTCTACAAGTAAAGTCAGAACTAGTTGCAATCAGATAAAGTATTTATACATACTATAACACCCTCAGCCGGAAAGATAGATGACAATCACACCAATCCCAGTTACAGATAACCATCACTGCTCCCATTAAGAGCTCTCACAAAGATAGAATGCCCAATTTGTTCTCCGCCACACATCTCATAGGGGTCCAAACTGAGTTGTACTTCTCGCGAACGAAAATGAAAATCTATTTCCAATATGCTTAGTTAGTCTTGGGCTTTTCAATATGATTAGATGCACATGGCAACCTGGGGCTTGTCACACTAGTTTTGTGCCAGATCAAGATTTAAGACCGACTTCCATCAAGAGCTGATAAAGCCACATGATCTTACACATGTATCACAACATTTCTTTATATTCCTACATTTCTCAGACTCGACCGAAACAATCGCCTGTTTCTACTTTCCAAGAGACCAAAGCCACCAACAAAAACACAAGCATTCGAAGTGGATTTCCCATCTTCTCGATCCCGCTCAACCGCATCATAAACACTCAATCCTATTATGCTCATGCTTTCTATATAAGATACCTTGTTCGAGACCTCCCTTCAAGTAGCATAGAATCTATTATACAGCTGCTCAATGATCAGTTGTAGGAGAAGACATGTACCCGAGAAATTTAATTTCATTAAAAAGCAGAAATCGACTTGCCATTTAAATCACTCGCTAAAATCGCACTTATTCTCTGTGATTCGACCACGAAATCCGGACACAGACCGTTGAATCGCCTCGCAAATCTAGCTAGCACGCAAAATTTCGTCAATTTCGTACAAATAATTTACAAAATGATATTCGATGTGGAGAAAAAGTCGCATGCCATGCCAGCGTCTTTCATGTCTTAATAAGTGGCGTAATTAGAAAAGGATGAGAAAATGAATGGCCCAGAGATAGTCTTGAATGTCAGCTGAGAAATGAAGGGCAAAATGGTCATTTGGAATGTTTTAAGTTAGAAAAAAACGAAAAGAAGAGGAATAGTGTTATCACTCTTTGAAGTAAAGGCAAAAAACGTGAATGAAAGGAGGATGAGACGTGGTAGCTTGATTTCTTTTGGTTTAGAGAGAAGGACCTCCTTCTCTGCAGGAATGAATGAGAATCACGGCAGTCGACCGATCTTCGGGACGAGAAGAAGGAAGGCTGGCACCTGCGCGGAGAGAACTTCGCGTGGAGTCACCGTTTGAGGAGTTTTTGGCCAATTAGAGAGGTAGGGGTTTCTCCCTTTACTTGGGTTTGCAGCTTTATTAGAAGTATGTTGATGTTTCGGTTGGTTGAGGCGCGAAACGGCCCATTTGATCGGTCCCATGAAGCTTGGGGCCAGACGTGTAATTAGGGCACCCATTTCGGACCGGTCAGTGAATGGGCAATAATTTGTTGGGTGTTATGTGTGATAAATTGTGAAATATTTCGTAATGTGTTGATGTGTATGAGGTAGGAAATGATATGAAATAATAGGTTCACTTAAAGTGAGCGATGATTGGTGTTTTTAGGGAATAGTAGCAGAAAGGGTTTTATTTGTCTCGAGAATGTGTTCATGAAAATAATTTTTGTGAATTAATGTGTTCAGTCGGAGTAATTAATTAAATTGCTCGTGTTTGATCGTTAAGCGTATGAAATTTAATTTTGATGTGATAAAATGCGAAATTACATAACATGATTGTGTGATTTAATTTTTATGTGAGAGGAATATATGCGTGTTTATATATTTACGTGTGTTATAAGCTGTAATGGAATTGGCGTTGATAAGGTGGCGTGGGTGTGTATATATGCTTTGTGTCTTGTAGTCTTGTAGCGTCGCGCAGTAATATAATTGTACTATCAGTGCGGATATCGATCACGCGGGGATAAGTGTTGTTGGCCTGAGATTATTTTGAGTATTATCGGATATAAGTGTTGTGTGAAAAATGTAGTGTACGAGCTTGCATTGTAGTGATCTTAATGAATTCTTGTATAATGAGCCCAAGAATTTATGTCTCCCACCGCCACTTTCGATGGATTATTAAGCTAAGATGATATTATTAGATTTATTTATGATTTATTGATGGTAGGTGATCTTGTCTGAAATACCCTCTCTGAGTGTCCAGCTATCTCGTAGTAACGTTGAGTGTATCTACACCTGACTTGATCTGCCAAGAAATCTTAAATGTTTAACCTTAATTGCCACTCTCGGGATCGGAATAACTCTATTTACTAGAGATCGGCTGGGGAAAATTTGCTCTCTCAGGATCCACTGGGAGTACCCTCATCTCTCGAATCTTAGATGCCAGGTATAGTCGTGCTAATGTTGGCGGGCATCACCATGTTAATGACTCCACCAGAGATATAAAGGCGTGTTAACAAATTATAAATAGTGAGATAATATAAAATCTTAATTTTAATCCATGTGATCGTGACGGGGTTGTGACACCACAGGTATAAATGCAGAACATCTTGAGCGAGAAAACCTGAAATAGTTAATCTATAAAACATCCAGTCTTTAAATCAGAAAGAAGGCGATACAAAATGATGCGGCGCTTCTCCCGAGGTCGAAGTCCTACTTCTTTGTGATTTTGGACCTGAATTTGTACGTTACGCCGATCTCGATCCCCGCCAGATGCGAAGTCCGCTTTTGCTTTTAATGATTGAGGCATAACTTCTTGTTGCAGCGTCAGCGGCGTTGAGCGTCCGCAGCGTTGCCGACACATTGACTTATATATGTTGGCCGGCGTCGCGGCGTTGGGGCGTAGCGGCGTTCAGCCATCTTTATGCGCGCCCTCTGCTCGAAAATGCTTCCAGCGCCCTTTCGCGCATTCTATACGTCGCTTCGTCGGATGTCAGTACAAAAATAGTATTTAAATATAAAATAAAGCGAAAACCGCAAAGATGAAGCCTTGGGTATGACTGAGTATTTATTAGCTCGTCGTAAATGCGATTTAAATATCTGGCTGGGACTGTACTGGGACGATAGGAGTGAGTGTATGAGATGAGTCACCAGAAAATGGTTTCGGAGGGTTGTCTAAAATGATAATTATCGGAGGGTAGTCCATACGAAAATATCGATCGTCGGGGTATTGATTGATATCGTGGATGAGTCATAAATAATATCAATCGTCGGTCGGTACGATTGATATATCACGTCGGAGTGGTAATGTGAATAAAAGCTAAGGTTCTCATGTGGGCTTGGCGGTGTGAAGTCGAGAGGAGCTGTGAGGATATGAGATAATAAGTTAAAGCAGTTCAGTAGGATCGTCATTTGCTTGAATGTGTGTTTCTAATGGGCGTGCATGCGGCTTGGGTGGAGGAAGTAGCGCTTAGGGTGAGTCCATTTCTTGACGTCATTCAGCGCACATCGAGGATATTATTTTCACAATTATAGGGACGTCAGAGGAGATGACTACATCCTGGTGAGCTTTAGAAGAAAAGTGGTTGTGGCTTTTGGGTTATGATGTATGACATGTATTAGAATTCTCCCAATTTTAATATTTGTTGTATAAAAGTAAAATTGAAGCTAAACGAAGCTATTGGATATAGTTGGATAGATGTGTGATGAGTATTGTGGTATGGGCCCAGTAGTTTTTACTGGAATGTAGATATCATGTGATTGATGTTGATTGGAGACGGAGTTATATTACGGTGTTGTATTTGGGTAGAGTTCCGTCTGAAAGGAAACTGCGATTTTTCGTGAAATGTCGAGATCGCTGGAGACATTCGCGAAGTGTTTCGTAGGTTGACGGGTGGTCGACGGGCCAGCGCCAGTTTGGGGCGTCGCGAGATCGAGTTGTAGGAAGACATGTCTTGACTTATAACATTGGCCAGTGTGTGACTGTCGGAGACGAGTCATTAATAAGATAGTTGATTCTCGACCGTTCTTATATCTTCGTGATCCCACCAAAATAATTCTCCTTCTCTATTGAGTTCTGAACTTGGTGTAGGGAATTCTTTGGTTTTGCTCCTGGTTTTAAAATCTCGGGCAAAGATCACAAACCACGTATTTTTTGGGATAAAAGGATTAGCGCTTGCTCCTCGCAACCCCGACAGAAATCTTACTTGTCACTGCATCCGGCTGTGTGGAAATGGTAATGAAAGTTTAAGTGATATGCACTGTCGTATCACTACGATAATAAAATATTATCTACATACGACTAACAAAAAAAAAAAAAAAAAAAAAAAAAAAAAAAAAAAAAAAAAAAAAAAAAAAAAAAAAAAAAAAAAAAAAAAAAATTGATGAATTATAGCCTTTTAGAATTTCTATAGAAATGATGATTAGCTTTAACTTACGCGTCTGAACAATCGACAGTGAATTTTTCAAATAATGCTCTATGGTTGTTTTTTGGCCAAATATAAGGACTTCACGAAGGCAATGAAACGCAATATCGCGGCGGTAATGCTGGGGTTCAGCGCCGTATGACTCCCTCGTGAAGATGCCATTGACGAATTCTTGTGCTCAGTACGATGGAAGTCACAACCATGAAGTGCCCGGCTAGGGATATATAAATGGTCGAATAGAAGTCATCTTGACAAGTAGGGAGAAAATATCTGAATAGTCCAGCACGTAAGTGTGGGGCATATCAAGCTATGACAGTGCTGGCAACAAGCGAGTATCGGGATTAACGCTGACTGCGAAAACCAACTGACATTTAATGGCTTCTGCTGGCGGTAATTGTCTTAAGTCCCGATTACCATTATCGTTCAAAAGCGTCAATGCCATACATCGTAGACTACGCGACCAGTGAGATAAGGCCCTCGCGAATGGGTAGAATAACGAGATGAGAGTCGAGCTTGATAAAGAACAAGAATGAGAAGACATATGGTTATAATAACAAAAGGAGGAAATCGATGAACACATTGATGTTTACCTTTACGAAGAGCGAAGAGAAGATCATCACTGTGGATTGGATATGATAACGAAGTAGCTAGTGTTTCACTCGAGATTGGGGGGTTTTCATGCCGAGAGTAGACTTGAGTGATAGGGGGCTTTACTAGAGCAAGATCTGGTGAGGCAATATTATGCATCCTCCCCTTGACTAGTGTGGATCGGAGATTGAGAAAAAAGTGCATGCTCAAGAAATGTGACATCGAAATTTAAAACAGTACACAGGAAGACTAAGGCAAATAACATCAATATCCTTTTGAACGAGTAGCAGAAGATACATTTGATGACTTAGAATCGAAATTTAGACACTGCGGACGAACATTTCGAGAGTGAAACCGTACACGAAATATACGAATTTCAGTAGAAATAGAGGTTTATTTTGGAAAGGATGTGATCTGAGTGTCTGATTGAGGCCCGAGGAGGTTATTCGGTTAATCAAGAAAAGCAAGTTGTGGAAACGACATTAGCCCAAAAATCCTTAGGCACGTGCATTTGAAACAATAGAGCTCTGGCAGTTTCAAAGAGGTGTCTATTCTTCTTCTCTGCAACCCCATTCTAAGAAGGTGTATCAATACAATAAGTTTGATGAAGGATGCTATTTTGAAGCATGAATGACTGAAACTGTTATGAAAGATATTTCTTACCATTATCACCTCTCAAACTTTGAACAAAAACATGAAATTGAGTGTGAATCTCAGCACAAAAGGCACGAAAGTGGGAAAAATACTTTGGAGCGGTTTTTCATTAAGCATAACCATGTTGTTTGTGAATAATCATCGACAAAGGTAACAAAGTATTTGTTGGGAAAAATAACCTGATCCCACATCTTCAGATTTATGAGAAGTATGAATAAATAAATCAGCGGCGCATAATATTCGTGGTTGAAGCATGAGCTTGCACTCTTTCACGCGAGCTGCTATGATCTTTCATACCAAGGAGAAAATTATAGTGTTCACAATGAAACGAAAAGAATTGCTCTCGATTTTCTCTCTCACTCAAACTCTCTTATTCACCTTACTCCCTTTCTCTCTTCCATTTAGAGATGTAGGATGGGATGGGATGATTACAAATGAGGAAGAGATGAGTTTATATAAGGAAGATTATAATGGCCGAATTCGCGATAGTATAGCCAAATCAATTTCAATGGTAGACCACCTTTTTAATAGTATAATGCGAATTCCCGATAGTATAGCGACCGTTCGATAGTGAGCCACTTTTTCAATGAGTATGTAACCCGCCAGATTTCGATAGTAGCGTAATTGACGATCTACACTTGGCGATTTCAATCGTCTTCTGCCTGATCAATGCGTGAGTCCTCCGTCTTGAGTCTTATTGGCCGGCCAGAGGCTGACAGCGGCTCGGTTCGTGATGATGCGATGCTGTGGCTTACGTAATAGCGACATAATGCAAACGGTTGTGGAAGGCGATTATCTTCTGCCGATTGAGAACCGACTCAACTACTTGATACCTCCCAGAGTATAGACATACCACTATAGTGCTCGCTTTTGATGTCGACATTTCTGGCTGAATGCGGCATACACTAGCGACTTGTTGGTATCGTATCTCCTTTGAAACAAAGTGTAACTTTGCCGTAGTACCGCGAGATATTTGAGGATCCATTTGGCCAAGCTTCCACAGGTGTAACTTGCACGGGATTATCCATGTACTGTACTTGACTCCCCTTGCTTGCTTGAAGCGATATCCCAGTCTTCTTCTTGAGAGAAGGGGTAGTTGGCATGAATGGTGTCATCAGCGGCTCGTATAGCCTCCGCCCGCTACTTGCCGGGTGTATCCTGACACCTTCACCCGACCTCACAGTCTTCGCAGTGTAAAGCATTCTCGGTAGTAGCGATCACGTCTTCGGTTCGCCGCCGAAGGTCTCATCGCATCGACCCGCAGCTCTCCCCCGATCCACCACGGTCGGATTCGGGTGTGCCAGGCGTGGAGACATGAATCTGCGTCTTTTCGACAAACTGGTGGTAGCGCTGGCCGATATCTGCTTGTGTCCACCTTGTGATACCAAGCTTGTCACCGCGCTACTTTTTGGTAGGTGTGAGGCGTGGCTTCGTCTTCAGGCCTTAGGCGCCTGCGATGCGATCTGGGTTGTTCTCGACTTTCTTATAGTCGCTCCATCACGTGTCGAATGCACAGATCTCATGAGGCAGCGGCCAGCAACCTGCGGCGTAATCTTCTCGAACTCTTTGCTCTTGTTTGGTACATCGCATGCCTCTCCTGGCTCGTTCTTGACTTGCGCTACCTTTCTATGCTAAAATTCATCTTAGGCTGCTACTTGACTCACGGCTCCTGATTCCTCGAGGAGCACCGTGCAAATACACGGCCGACTGTTCTCGTTGCACGAGAGGTCAGGTATCTCGATGGCCCTCTCGACATGCTCGTGAAGTAGCCCTTTGAGAACTTTGCCACTTGGCCGGGTGCGTGCGACTCACCTCTTGCCTCTGAGGGTGTCTCCCCAATATTGTTTAAGCGCCCCAGCTCACGCTAAGGCTCTTAGATTGCCGTGGCGGCGAGCTCATGTACGTGTGTCGACGAGACTCGTTACGGCGTGATACCTCTGGTCGATCTCGTCCACTCGGCACCACTTGCTTAGTGCATGTGTCTCCTCGCGCAGCACTAGGGCCCCCTGCTGCAGACATCTCTCTCTCTCTCTCATCCCTTACGGCCCTCTCTAGCGAAGGTAGGAACTCTGTCAGGAGTTCCCCGTGCCTCTCGAGGCATCTCGGTCGATCGTCGAATAACATGCCCCGTCGCGCCTCAACGACATATGGGCGACATATCTCGACACCAAATCCATCTGCCTGCCCCTCAGTAGAGGCTATTGTCCTTTACGTCTTATTTGTGTTGGCGGTTCGCCACACCTCGGGCTCATCGGGAAGCGGCTTTTGGTTCAGTATCCGGTCACCTTCCTACGAGGTATCCACTGATCAAATCCGGACCCAGGTGGAAGTCTCTCTCCCACCTCGGAATCCAACAAGCCAGGAGATCTGCCTCATCCTAGCGCCGTAGGCGTCGTCACAGCCCTCTTTCGGCACGATACTTGTTGTTGTATCGAACTGTCGAAGCGAAGTCTTTGTCTCGTAGCGTGAAGTCGAGGCGTATGCTCACGGCATGTCCTCGAACTGGATAGTCCTCTTTATTTGTCAGGTCCGTCTACGGATGAGGCTCTTATGCTCATCCTCATCTGTGTCCCATTGTCCCTCTTGGAAACTCCTCAATGACCGTGAACACAGGATCCCGGTCGATATGATGAGGGCGACCTCCATGCTTGAATGATTTCCGATTATCTGACTTTGTCGAACTCCTCAAGTGTGAAGGTCATCCAGGTACCTACGAGAAGAAATGTCTTGGCTTGGTGGTCCGGTCACGCGATAACCCACCGCGGCCATTGCCCCTACGATAATAAACTGCGAGTGGGTGTAGTCCCGTCGTGACGTGCTCAGCCACTTTCCGTACCTCAGCTGGAGTAGCCCAGTTGTCTCTCAGTGTTCGACGCTTGGCTGCGACCGTGAGACATCTCCGTGCTGAAGTCTCAGCGTGCCTGCTTCATTTAAACTCAGCGATGCGCGGCGTAGATCGTTATACATCTTCATGCCACTGGATGCCTTTGCAAAAATCGAGAGTAATGGAACTCCCTTAGGATCTCATCTCTAAACTATACCAAGCGGGAACCACTGCCGTGCAATGTAGAAATGCAAATGCATTATTGAATGGCTGACCTCGTCACTGTACCTAGCTGTCTTAGATCCCGATGGACCGATATCTCTGTGTCCTCACCCACTAGGACTGATAACCACAGCAAATAGGGAAAGGCGTAGCCACCCAGGCTCCTTAAAATACCACACGAGTCTACTCCAGCGTAGTATAGCGCATTGTCAAATGACCTCGAGCATGACTTGGAGCGCACATCATCTATGTCGAACCCGAGGCGTGCATCCTCAAGTCGTCTTCTCACTTTTCGATAAAGTGCGGTGCTTTCCTCTTAGGACATTCCATTGTCAAATGCGGACCATCGCATAAGGAAGCAAGCTTATTTGGCGGAGACTCGTTGCTTCAGCTTGCCTTTATCTTTCCTGAGTGTGGGACACCTTACCCTTCCCGTTGCACAGCGATACTGCAGGCACCTCTTCTCCCATTTGTCCAGGTCTTTGCGGTCGTCTTGAGACCACAGGGGACACCTCTTCTCCCCACGGTACATGGGTAACCTTGAGCCCTCGTCATTAGAAGACATGCTTTCCTTGTAATCCGTAGGGGATTCGGCCTCCGTGGCATGTGTTCCCACTTTGAACATGTGTGGCTTTGGCACCTCGCCTTGGTGCCTCGTGGTGGCCATAACGATAAACCGATCTTTGTCTTATAAATGGCCACCTCATGCCTCAGCTCCTCGTCGTACTTGGTTAGGACCTCCACCCTTGACTCAAGCTAAGCGAAGGCATACTGAGATTCTGTCTTGAAAAGTCACGAACTCCTCGTGTGACAACGCATGAATCGATGAGCTTTGCATCACCTCTTGAAGAAGGTCTTGGATGCGCACCTTGAGATCTATCACGGCCTTCTCCGTGCTTTGCTCGAAAGGTCCATCCCTCAGCGGTGTCGCCACACCCGACTCTGGCGGCCAGATCGTCCTGAAATTTGAGAAATGGCATCACGAGACTTGTCATGCTACCGTGTAGAAGGACCCCGAGTCCACTACCAGGACTTACTCACCGCGCTTCCTCCTTTTATAAGTATACTTCGGCTCCTCTCGAATCTGGAACCTCCGAATCGTTTCTGACTATTCAGGCCAACCACCGTGTATCAGAACACCTCTGTCGATAAGCCGGAGCAAGCCAAACCAATTTCCACTACTCCGCAAAAATTCACTATTTATGTGAATAGTAACCTCGCCTGAAAATTGACAGAAAAAAATAAGGCTTAAGAAATATTCTTTTATGATGTGGAAGATCAGTCAATGCTGCAACCACAGAGCATACTAAGAATATCCTAATCCTTATATCCAGGGCTCTAATACCAGTTGTTGGGAAAAATAACACAATTCCCTATCTTCCAGATTTATGAGAGGAGTATGAATAATCAGTAAATCAAAAGCGACACCTGATAATGACTCATGGTTGTATGACTACTCTTTCATGAGAACAGCTGCGAGATCTCCTTTAAAAAAGGAAAAATTATAGTGTTTATAGTATTTCGAAAATTACTCTCAAATTTTCTCTCTTCCTCACCACTAACACTTTTCTCTCTTGGAATTTAGAGATGTGTAGGATGTGGGATGGGATGAGGATGATTACAAATGAGGAAGAGATGAGTTTATATGGGAAGATTATATTATTTATTAGTATAAAGAAAAGCCCGCCAATTCCGATAGTATAGCGCGAATTCGATAGTGGCTTGGCACTGATAGTATGTGAATTCCGATAGGTAGCCGCGTTCGATGAGTGATATAATTCAATGATATTGGAATCCGGTTATCAGACTGAGCACCACACATCTGAATGAACTAACTCAAATGGAGCAACGGCTTCGTTTAGTGACTCTAGACTAGGCCCAAGACGATGATGCTTTTCAAATTAACTGACTCCGCAATCCATCGATGGCAAGCGGACTGGCCCCGGGGATCTAATTTCTTGACCAAGGGGAAAGAGAGGGATGACCCAATCGGCAATGTGTCTCAAATGACATGGTAACTTCAGAACAAGCGACATGTCTCGGTAACTCAGGATAAAGAATGTAGAGACCCCTGAACTCACGTCCTCTTCGAATAATATGCTTCGTCATTAGATCCTGAAAGAGACAATAATTAGGAAAAAAATGAGATACAACAATTAAGTGCTCGAGTTTACTATCAAAAATCAGATTAAAGGAGAAATCTAGTACACTCAAAATGAATGACAAAGGAATAGATTGAGTGGGAAAGATTGTGCCGTACCCAAGGACACATGGCTGCGATCCATTTGCCAAAGTGATAGTGGAAGTTGATCGGTTGGATTGAAAGGTAGAGAATAGAATTTAAATTAAATGTCGTGTGGTTTTGGGCACCACAGAATCGATGACCCATTTGGAGGACGAGAGCCAAAGCATCATATTAGTTTTACCTAACTTTCGTGATAACGATGTCAGTAGATGAAGACTTCATTGATTCTACGATATAGTTGGAATTTGACGATTCTTCCTGCGAGAGGCGAACTAATTGATGGGTTCACGATATAAGGTCTGCACATTTATTTACAAGGTAGAGGCGTAAAGAAACAATATCAAGGACAAAAAAGGAAGAAGATAATATACAGGAAAGGAAATAGTCAAATAAAGGAAGTAGTCGAGTGCAGTCTTCGTGACACCACGTAAGTTGGAAGCGTATAAGGTTATATCTGTGAAACTACTTTCTAATGGTAATGATGCACTTAAATATTTTTGGTCATCTCATAAAGATTGTGTTGGAGGCAATGTGAATGGATGCTTGGTTATCACACCCAAGCTTCATTGGTTCATCATTCCAAATCTTAGCTCCTGAAGGAGTTGTTTGAGCCATATAAGTTCACAAGTTGTCGAATCCATAGCTCGACTTTCGGTCGACCTTGTTACAGCTCTTACATCTGTTTCTTACTCTTGTGATATTAGATTACGCCGATAAATCTGCCTTGATATCTTGATGGAGCATTTGTGCGCGAAGCGAGCTTGTCGATGCATCACGTATCGATAATTTGAGTATGACTTATGTTTTCATATAACACCCCTTGGCCTAGTGTTCCTTTGATATAATGGAGGATACAAATCACAGCATCCCAGTGGCTATCACATTGTGACTGTAGGAGCTAACTAATTGCACTCGTAGAAAAGGAAATGTTCGTTTGAGTGATGGTGAGGTAGTTTATTCTCATGATCGTGTGATATCTCTTTGAGAATCTTGTAGAGGCTCCCCACAATCGATACAAGCTCGACATTGGTTCATAGGGTAATACACAAGTTCTGACCTAACATACCAATTTCCTCGATATTATCAGACATATGCTTCCTTTGACATAACCATCAGTTTAGGTGGTATCTAAATCCTAGAAACGAGTTTCCCCAAGTCTTTTGTTTGAAAGTGGCTGAAGAGGTGTTGTTTAAGTTTCCTAATACCATCTTGATCATTGCACATTATCCTGATAGATCCCACGTAAACAATTAGATAAGATGCAGCATCTAAGAATGTATGATGATAGAAAATAGAGTGGTCTGATGTGCTCAGTCATGCGAACTTATGTACCCGCGGGTAAACCATGGCCCGAGCTTGAGGGGCCTTTGGCCATATATGGAACAACGTAGTTTGTGTACCAAACCAGACTCCCCATGAGCAACAAAACCAGGTGGTTGCTCCATATATACCTCATCTGCGAGGTTGCCATAAAGAAATGCATTTTTAATGTCTAACTGAAACAGGGGCCAAGATCTCATAGCAACCAGTCATAGAGAGGAGAAGATGAACATAAGCCATCTTGGCAATGGGAGAAAAAATGGCATAGCAGTCGGAGTCATATATCTGAGTATACCCCTTAGCAGCTAACTGAGCCTTAAGACGGTCCACTCGGTCATCTTGACCAATCTTAACTGTATAAACCCAATGACAACCAACATGAGACTTGCCAACAGGTAAGGAGAATAGGTCCCATGTGCCAGTAAAATGGAGAGCAGTCATTTTTTCAACCATTCCCTGTTTCTAGCCCGGATGAGAGAGAGCATCTTGCACTGATTTAGGAAGTGAAATAGAAGACAAGGTGGAAATAAAAGTAGAATATGGTGAAAATAAGTGGTAATAAGTTAGGAAACTATAAATAGGATGTGAGTTACGAGATGAACGAGTACTTTTCTGAGTGGCAAAGGAAGATCAGCGGGAGACGACAAAACTGATGTCGTGGAGGAAGGTGCCATAGGAGATGAGTTAGTTGGAGGTCCGTTGTTAGTATGCTGGCGTTGGGTATAAACATGCAATGGTTGAGGTGCAGCCGAAGGAGGTACATGTGGGGTATTTGGAACGGGAAAAAGAAGGGGTAGAGATGGGACATCAGAACTTGGGGGGGAGGGGGGTTGCGATTGTTGTGTTTGCTAGGGAACATAGAAGAGTTCTCAAAAAAGGTAACAAAGTATCGATGTGTATCAGGAGAGTAGCAGTGATAACCTTTTTGAAGTCAGGAATACCCGAGGAAGACACTTTGTGGATTTGGTTGAGAGCTTCTCTTGCCTAGGAGTAAGAATATGGACAAAATAGACGCAACCAAAGACACGAGAAGGAAAACAGAAGAGAGGTTGGTTAGAAAAAAGGATGGAATGAGGGATTTGATCATGTAAGACTGATGGTGGCATACGATTGATCAAATAACAAGTGGCTAAGGTAGCATATCCCTCCAAAAATGTTGAGGAACCTTATGATGGAGTAGGCGAGAGCAAGTGGTTTCAACAAAATGTCTGTTCTTATGCTCTGCCACTCCATTATGTTGAGGAGTGTAAGTACAAGAGGATTGATGAAGAATCCTATGAGAGGACAGAAAAGAGAAGAATTGTCTAGAAAGATATTCCTTGGCATTATCACTTCGTAGGATATGAATTGAAGTATTAAATCGAGTTCAAACTTTAGCATGAAACTTCTGGAAAATAGAGAATAACTTAGCTTGAGTTTTCATTAAAAATAGCCAAGTACAATAAGAATAATCATCTATAAAAGTAACAAAGTACCGAAACCCCAAGGTAGATTCAATCCGAGAAGGACCTCAAACATCAGTGTGAACAAGTTCGAAAGGAGACTTTGTCCGTTGATCTAGGCGCCTAGGGAATGGGACATGAGTATGTCCAGATGACATGTTCTTTCGATTAGGACAAACTAAAAAAAATGAGGAGCGAATTTTTAAGCTTGCAGCATATTTGGATGACCAAGCGTGAATAAGGAATTAGTATCAGGTACAAACAATGGAAGATGAAGGTGGTGAGATGAAGAGGCCTTTGAGACTCCGCGTCCTATGACAATTGTCCTCCAGTACTCAGGATTACGCAGTAATGATGAGTTATCAAAAGGTGATCAACTTGATTAAGGTCGCGGTCGAGCATTGATGGAAATAAAGTTAAAAGGAGAATCAAGAAAATAAAGGACAAAAGTGAGGGTAAGGAAGGAAGAGGGCATGCCGAATCGATTCCTTTAGCTATGGTTTGAGATCCATTAGGTAAAGTAATTATCATAGACTTTTACCCAAGGTTCGGGGCAACATTGGACGAGCTCATGAAGAGTGCTATGTTGGATGGCCAGCGCACAACGTATGAGCGCCATCATTGGATGTGGCACCTTGCACCCTCACACCCCGGCATGTGTGAGATTTTGCCGTAGAGAAATGACGTGTGTGGCGGTTTGTCGCAAACCTTTTGTTCTCGGAGGATAGATTGGGTCTCGACAATCCTGATGGTGTGGTCGCAGGCTGAAGTTTAGATAGTCATTGAAAAAGTTTGTCGGGCAATTTTCCTGCAGCGACGAGGTATTTAGACAGTGGCGGAGTGTTCCGATGCTTTCTGCACTGAAGGTGGGGTGGCCGGAAAGAGACCCAGCCACTAGATGGGTTTTTTCGGAATTGAAGACATGACAAAACCCTAACCCAAACCTTTCATGACTCTGATACCATGTGAAATAATAGCAGAAAAGAATACTTTTCTTATTGAATGATCGTGTAAAATACAATATAGGTCCTACCTATTTATATACAAAGGTAGGGCACACAAAAGGAAACAATATCAATGACAAAAAAGGAAGAAAATAATATACAGGAAGGGAAATAGTAAAAAAGGAAGTAGTCAAATTCTGGTACTCAACACCCTCATAGTTCCCAGGTTCCATAGTTCTGATTCCAGCCCCTAAAAGTTCTCAGGTTCCTTCATTTGCATATCTAAAAGAGATGGAAGCTTTTTATTGAATTCTCCTTTTACTTCTTGGGCCACTATTTTAGCACCTCTTTGTACTATATTTTCATTGCGCCACCAGACATCTGTAATTTGTGGTTTAAGTAAACATCTTGCTTTGGACAGAGGAATTGCTAAGAGCCAAATCTGAGAAAGCAGGAACGTGTTTTATGGCAAACACTTCAGTAAGTTATGTAGGGATATCTCCTATACTGCTGAACAAAAAACCTACTCTGCTTAGATAAGGTATACAGGCTGCAGACCCGTTTAAGCGGAAGGAGCTTATCAGTTCCTTTTTATTCTGCTTGTAGATTGCAGACGACATAGGTCTTTCTTTTATTCTTCATCTTCTTCGGAAAAATGTCTATAACAAGTTCCTCTCCACTAAATCAAACACTAAAGGTAGCTCCATGCATTTCTCATATATTGTTACAGGATTTGGTTCATGGCTGCTATTGCCATAAGCTGTGGGGTTTGGAATAATCTAACATGGTAGGTAGCTGTTGAAATGAGCAACCCAGCTGAAGCAATTCTGTTGGGCCTTGTTGGAGTACTTTTATAAGCTTGATTAGAATTTTTTTTACAGTTTTGGATACTCTTATTAAAAGAGATTGATATGGAAGCTATGACAATGTCAATTTTACTATTATTGAATAGTTACTGCTTTTGAAAGGCTTAATACTTGTTACCCTAACAACTTAAGCTTCTAGGGAGGTTGGTAGTTTAACATGCTATCAGAGTTATAGTTAACTAGAGGCTTCAAGTGCATCTTTCCTACCCATTTATTTCCCCATCTATTTGTGTTTAATTGCTTAGTTCGAGAGTTCCTTCTTATGCAGTTTGAATCCATTTTCCAACAACTTAAGCTTTTAAAGAATTAGTAATTTGACAATAGTATTTAGGACCAGTCCCATAGGCCTATAAGAAAATTTTAATTATTTCCATCAAATTGTCCTGAATCATGTATTTATTTTTGTTGTTTCCACTGTGATATACATTGTGGGGTCCATGTTCTACGACTTCAACTTCGAAAATTAGTATCTTAATGGCTCACTAGGGAAGCAACTTGAGTGCTTAGGTTTGAGTGTGTTAGGCCAGGTTGATTGCTAATCCAAGGCCAATCAAGCATAAAACTCATTTTCCTAAGACCAAACCCCATCCAAGCTTTAACCTGTACATAAACCTGCCCAAGTTACAACCCTATTACCCACCATCTTGATATTTTTTTTGTTATTTTCATCACATTGTCACAAAACATGTATTTGTTTTTGTTGTTTTCCCTCGAAGGAAATTGCTTCTAACTGATGATTCATCAAATCCCTTCAGTTTCTAATGGAATCTTCATTTCCCACGAGGAAAGAATTTCAAACTAGCATAAAAATAATTGCCGTGTTTTTCTCTGTTGTTTCTTAGCTGCTGTTGTTATTGTTCTTTGTTTCCCTAATAAAAAAATGAAAGGATTTTGCAGGAAAATGATTTACTCTCTGTTGTCAACTTGATCGATAACTCCCTCCTCTCTTGTGCAGATAACGACGACAAAGAATAGGTCATCTGTCAAAGATGAAACATGTACATGCTTCCAACTTAGCTGTTTTGGATTATCCATGTCCCTTCAATTTTCATTAGTAAAAAAAAGAATGGGAAAGGAAAAAGAAAATTGTAGGTGCTCTCTTACATTTTGTTTGTAATGAAAACTCATGATGCTACCTACCTAAGCCAATGAAGTTCTGTTCTTTGGAAATGAGATGTTAAAGGAACGAGGACAGCTTGAGCTGTTGTATAGATCATCAGTATCATCTTATGCTAGGAAAGAAATATGATTTCTGCCTTAGCAGACTCATCTTGTGCTGAGACTTTTAAGTAAACAATGACAATTTACACAGACAAACTGAAAAAAAAAAGTCATTTGAAATACTTCCAGCAAACTAATTCCTTAATCATTAGTTTGTTTGTTTTTTTTGACATCTAATCCCATTGCAATATATCATAGTAATTTGTTCCTTCATAAATTTGTTGCCATTGGGGCTTTCATTTTCTATAGCTTTTAATCACTTGAGTTAGGTCTTATTAGCTAGTTTGGTTCTTTTCTTCATTTCTCATATAACTTTTTTTAAGCATTAAATATAATTTGTTTTTTATATTATTTTTAAATTTGAATGTTAATATATCATTGTGAAGCAAATTGGTATAGTTTATTCATTATTTTCTATATTTTATTTTAGTTATTTTGTTGAATATAATTAAGACGAGATTGCTAAAATTTTAAGATTTGAAAAGTTAATAAAAATATGTATTAAAAATTTCAAATTTTGATTTCTTTTCTATCATTACTTCGATTTTTTTAAAAAAAAAAAAAAAAATTTTAACTCAGGTTTAAAATTTTTTCTTCAAAGTATTTTTTAAGAGTAATAATTTATAATTTTTTTTTTTCATTATTTTTATCATATGAATTTATATTAGGGTAATTAAAAATTGATTGTTTAAATATGAATAATTTAATGTTCAAAAATCAATTTAAACTAGTAATTTCTAATAACTAATAATGATTAATATCATATTTCTTAATCATTCTCAATAAAGTAAATTTTTTTAAGTAAATTTTTTTTTACATTTATTCACTTTGAATATTATGTTAAGAATTGGAATTTGGATTTTTCATATCCCTTTTCATCCTTTTACTATTTGAGTATTTTTAATTAAAGCTTTAAAATTTTATTTTATTTATTATTCATCATTATTTTAAGATTAATTTCAATGTCATAGAGGGAACTCCTTGCGTGGAAAGAAATAATGAGATTTATTAACATTTATTGTTGGTTAAGGTTTATTACATCAGCCCTTGAGACCGATTCAAGTGATAAAAGGACGGAAAAGGTTAAGAAAAGATTACAAGTTTAGAAAAAAAAAACGATTCATTGCATGATCTCTTATAAGATAATTAAAACAAACTACAATTATAAATTCAATTTCTACTGTTACAAGACTTTAGTTGAAATTATATTTAATATTCTATTTTTTATTTTACATTTAAAAATTCTTAAAGAATATAAAAGAATAAATAAATGCATTAACAAAAAAATAATACCAAAGCAAAAATGACACCCGCAGTAACAAAGATTGTGGTACTGAAAATGGAGGTTGAAGCCTGAAGAATATGAATTAATGGTGGTTTTCTAAGAGAGTGAGGAAGAAAACTTATTTGATCTTATTTTTATATTTATATTTAATTTTTATATAATCTGATCTTATTTATTTAAATATTTTGATTAAGAAAACTTTGCTTAAGGATTATATAATTAAAGTAGAATATTTTGAATTATGAGCAATGGCAATTAAATTTTTATTATTGATTATATTTTATGGGATTATAAATAATAATGGCACCTTATACATGGGATTATAAATAATAATGGCACCTTATACCAACTGATAGGGTTTGAAAAATGGGCTCGCAGGCCCACTGGCCAAACCCCAAAGGAGAGGCATGCCCATTGAAGCATTTAGGCCTTTTGGCGCCCGGCAAGGAATGAAGGCGTATTTCGGTGGTCGGTTTATGGAGTAATCGAAAGCGGATACGCAAATCAAGAACGAATCATAGATAAAGGGAAATAGAATAATCCCCAATAATATATTATCCTGCAAATCATTTAAATAATACTTGGCAAGGAAAATAAGATAATTCGCGATATAACATTCGTCACTACGGATGGCTGGGATCCATCAATGAGAAAGAAAGAAAATTAAATAAGCTAGCTGCTTTGATATCACTGTCAATCGAATCTTGATAATATGAGAAATATGCAAATCGATGGAAAGAATCTAACCACCATATCTAACTAGGAAGACAAATACTATAAATACCAAAATTGCCCGGCCCGGTGAAAGATCACGCAACCAACGTCGGCCTCCCAAAAGCGGTCCATGCTTTCTGCGAGAGAAAAGAGCCGACTTAAGCGTCGAAGAGGCCGCAGGTGAGCGCCGCCGCCTCGCGCTTTCACTTTGTTTTTACTTGGAGAAGTCGCAGTCGAGGAGCTGCGAGACCGGTATACTGATAATCCTACTTCGGCCAGACTGATCCGAGAGCTGGGGACGGCCCGCCGGCAATGGGGTCGACTAACGACCAGGCACGCTCCGGCCTAGTCCGGTTGAAAAAGTACCATCATCGGTTAGGCGCCCGTCGGTGGGAGCGCGATAGTTCCTTGATAAATAAAGGCGATCACCCAGTTCTGATGGTATCGGCCGGAACACAAGCGGGGGCAACATCGATCCACCAAGGATGCAAGATCGCGGGTAGCGTGAGCCGGCGGGCCACTGGCGCGTTAGAAGGGTCTGGCTTGACACGAGACGAGGTGGAGCGCTCCGCCTCTGATAGCGCGATAGGAGAGTTGGAGCAGCTCGCCCGAGGCGAGTTCTGCTTTCAGCGGGAGGCAAGCGTGACCTGAAGGTCACAGGCTTTCCTCCTCGCTGAAGAGGCGACCTGATCTCGGCATTCCTCGAGGTGCTAAAAGCGAGACGAGAGTCTGGCCCAGGGGCCAAGGGGCCGCAGGGCGGCGGTGGCCACGGAGAGGAGGCGTGAAGCAACACTTTCGGAGGGCATGTCGGGAGCCGAAGAACTCTCTGTGCCTCGGCGAGGGAAGCGGAAGCGTCCATGGGGCGAGGTTGAGCCTCTAAGCGAGAGCTTCGGCCGTGTGAAGGAGGTATTAAGAGGGCGGCGTTCTACGACACTATGGATACCTTGGTACAACAAAGCTGTGTCACACTTCCGCGGCGAAGATGGCAGCTGCACTTCTAGCAAGGTCGGGATCTGCGAGTGGAAGCGTTCGATGGTGTCGGAAGATCGTCCGATAAGTCTGGCGAAACACCTGGCCGAGGCGGAGCGCATGGGTATCAAGATCACGTGCGATCTTGAAACTTTAGCTATAAAAAGAACCAGAATAGCACGGTTTAGTGAAACTTCCCAAATAATAAATACTCTCATTGAAAGAGCTGCATCATTTAAATACCAATTATTTATTATTAGAACAAATTAAAAGAAACTTCAAGTCTCACCATTTACTTATTGCTCGTTGGAGGCTAACATTACACAGTTCTTTTATATCACGAGAGATTAAATGTCTTTGTGAGGAATTTGATTCTTCCCATGCAGGCTTGGGAGGATTGGATCCAAGCTTTCTGCATTATTTCACTTGGATTACAGGGGACACACGATTAAAGAAGGGCTGCGAATCGTTTTCCATTTATCTCAAGTCCCGGCGAAGCATGGGTGAGGTGCTCGCAGCGAAATACGATGCTTGGTGAAGAAGCCCTGGCTATCGAAGGGAGCTCCTCCGCCCGTAAAGAAAAGCGGGACAAACAAGCGACGGGCGGAGCCCCAAAGACAAAGCGTAGGGAGAGGTCTCCAAGAAAGATGGAGACCGGTCCACGAAGGCGTCGGGAACACCGAAGATCGTCCCCAGGCCTGTGGCTCGAAGAGCGAACTGACGTTATTCACCTCGGTTCACCTTGCGGCCTGGTATCGCGAGGTCTGCGAAGTGCAACAGTTCTGAGATGGCTAACTCAAATGAAGTCGGACCACACCCTGAGAGACAACACGGATATTACTAGTTCCGGTTGGGCACGGATGGAGTACATCTGACTTAAGAAGGAAATAGAGTATTTAATACGGCGGGTATCTCCGACGCTTCATAGCCCCTGAAAATCAGCCTCAGAATCAGGCTCAGAACCAAGCTTTGGCTTAGCAGCCACCACCACCACCTCGGCCAGGACAACAGCTCGGCCACCAGCAACCTTTGGGAGAAATCCGTGATCGGGAGGATTTCTGCGGGAGGAATCCGGCTCGGCTAAGAGAGGCCATGCGACATCGGGTCGAGCGAGGGATAGCGGAGGCTGGCGGTGTCCCAAGGCTGCCTCGGCTGCGACCCACATCAGCGCTCTCAGGCTGGGGACACGGAGGATGCGGCACCCCTATAACGACCCCTTAGTAATTCGACGATTGTGGCCAATAAAGCGGTCCATCGAGGTCTGAGTTGACAACGAAGTTGAGGTGACATCATCTTATTACTGGCCTTCGATAAGATGGGCATCGGAAGGGAGAGAATGGAACCCGTCAGCACCCATCTTTTAGGATTCTCCGGAGAGAAGGTATTACCCTTGGGCTCAATACAACTAGTGCTCCTTGCCCAGAATTCCCATTACGACGACGGCAATGACAAGTTCCTCGTTGCTTAGGCGACGCCCCATACGCTATAATATGCATTGGCGAGACCCTACTCTTAATGCAATAGAAGAAAGCCATTCCCTCCGGCTTACCACATGATGATCAGTTTCTATACGTGGCGGGAGTAGGAATGGTTCGAGGAGACCAAGGAGTGGCCAGGGAATGCTACTCAGCATCCATGAAGCAAAAAATGGTCGATAACATATCCTTGGATGAGCTCAACATGCGCGACGAAGTATTCACCCGACTTGAGCCCTCGGAAGAGCTGGAACCTATACCGTTGGATGACGACCTTGAACACCTCGCCTATATCGACCGGTGGCGGAAGATCTCAAAAAGCCCTCTACGCCCATTTTTGAGATAGAGCAAAGATCTTCGCGTGGAAACGATGGAACATGGGAGGAATTGACCTGCGATATTAATTACCCCATAGAAATTTGAATGTAAGTCCGTCTTTCCGTCTTTCAAGCCAGTAAAACAAAAGAGAAGGAGCTTCGCGCCTAATAGGCAAAAAGAGATCAACGAGGAGGTCGGCAAACTCCTCCAAGTAGGAGCAATCAGAGAGGTGGAATATCCTGAATGGTTGGCCAACGTCGTACTTGTCAAAAAGCAAGCGGCAGAGTGGCTACTCTTGCATCGATTTCAACGACATCAATGGCGTGCCCAAGGACGGTTTCCTCTGGCTGTAGGATCGACCTCATTTAGATGCCACTTTGCCGGCCATGAACTCCTGGAGTTTTTATGGATGCCTTCTCATTTGCAAATCAAATCAGCATGGACCCAGATGACCAAGAAAAGACCTCATTACTCATAGGGCAGGGAACCTATTGTTATCGTGTGATGCCTTTTGGACTCAAAGAAAGCCGGGGAGCTACCTACGGAGAAATTTGAGGTGAGCAGGGATGTTCAAGCGGATAGGAGCGACCATGGAGGTGTACATAGATGACATCTTTGGTAAAATCCACCAGCGCCGGAGCTCCACACTTAGCTCATGCGTCGGCGTTCGAGATCCACGAGGAAGTACAACATTAAAGCCCGAATCCGGTGATGTGCCTTGGTGTATGTGGGAAAATTCACAGGTTTCCATAGTCGACCACCGAGGAATTGAGGCAAATCAGGCAAAATAAAATTTGTCGCTGTCACATACGTTGGGCTTGCAAAAGGAGTCCGGCGTCTGACAGGAAGGATTGCTGCTTTAAGCCGATTTGTATCTAGGGCAAGTGATAAATGTCAGCCTTTCTTCCAAGTTTTGAAGAAGGCCTTTCAATGGGATACGAAGTGCGAAGAAGCATTCTCAGCATTGAAAACATATTTGAGCTCCCCCCCCATTCTGGTAAGCCCCGTTGAGGGGGAGCTCCTCACTCTATACTTAGGCGCGTCGGACTTCTCGACGGCCGTTGTCGCCGTCGAGGCAAGATCGAGTGCAACACCCGGTTTACTATTGCAGCCCGAGGCTCACGAGGAGGCCGGGAGAGGTACGGGGATGGAGAAATTAATCTTGGCATTAGTAACCGCAGCTCGGAAGCTCCGCCCTTACTTCCAGGCTCATACCATAGAAGTTCCAACAGAATATCCGATGAAGCAAGTGTTACATAAACCAGAGACCTCAGGAAGGCTGATGAAGTGGGCCATAGGCTGAGCCGTGACTATCGAGATAAAAGCCAGCTGCGTAAAGGCGGGTCTTAGGGATTTTGTCATGGAATTCACGTGAACTTCTTGAGAACACTCAAGCACCGACTGACCTACCCATCTGGAAACTTTCTGTAGACGGGGCCACAAACGCACAAGGAAGCGGAGCCGGTTTAATCCTGACCTCCCCAGAAGGAATAGACATTGAGTATGCGCTCAGATTTGGATTCCAAGCCTCCAACAATGAGGCCGAATATGAGGCCGTCATAGCAGGCCTCAACCTTGCTTATTCACTGGAAATTGACCAGCTTGAGGTCTGCAACGACTCAGTGGTAGTAAGATATAAATAGAGGACTTCTGAGGACGAGAAGTGGAAGAATGATCCTATACCTTAAAAGGTACGGGTTCAGAAAAAGTTAAAGTCTTCAGTCCAGTCAGGCATATCCCGGAGGCGAGAACTCACAGGCCGATGCCTTGGCAAAACTAGCAACATCCTCACAGGAAGACCTAAGCAAGTCAACACCTGTCGAATACCTGGCAGAGCCTTCTATAGATCTCTGTGACGTGGAAGTTTCCCAAATCGGGTTCGAGCCAAGTTGGATGGACCCCATTTGGGATTATATAATAGACGGATCTGCAGAGCGACGAAAGAATGGCTAAATCCCGGGGCGAGGTCGGCCCGAGTTCACTAATCATAAGGGGCTTGTACCAGCTAGGGGTTTCTTCACACCATCCTTAAGTGCATGTGGGAAAAGACATTGAATACGATGCTAAAGGGAAGTACACGAAGGTGTATCACGAGTATATCGAATTTCGGGCATGGCTGGGGGGAAGGTCTTAGGCGGGGATACTGCGGCCTGATACTCGGAGGCAGCGACCGGCCTGGTGTTCGGAGATCTGAGATCTGCAGGGAGCTGCGAGATCTCCGCCTCCCATGAAGCCCTTGACATCAATTACGAGCCCATTTGGCCTTTCCAGCCGGTGGGGTTTTTGGACATGCGGGACCTCTTGCCCCTTGGGAAGGGCCAGTATGAATTCATTATCGTTGCGAGTGGGTGCTTCACCAAGTGAAGGCGGCCAAACCTTTAGCCCTGATCACATAACGGAAGATCACCTTGATTTTATTGTGGCGAGCCATCATATGCGGGTTTAATTATCCGGGAGCCACGGTATCAGACAATGGAAAGCAATTTGACAACGCCAAGTTCAGGGATTTTTGTGCCAAGCTCGGAATTAAGAATTATTACTCGTCCCCAGCACATCCGCAGTCTAATGGTCAGGCCGAAGTCACCATCAGAACCCTTAAGGCCGCATTGAAGACCAAATTGGAAGATCTTAAAGGCAAATGGGTAGGAATTCCTCCCCGAGGTGCTATGGGCCTACGTGACTACTGCCAGAAGTCAAGAACCCGGGGAACCCCATCTCGCCCTAGCCTTTGCACTGCTGCAGCTCTGCCAGGTCGGGTTAAAGTCCCCAAGGATCGAGTTGGCGACAGTGGAACACAATGATGAGGCTCTCCGTCTAAATTTGAACCTCCTAGATGAAAAACGTGAGCAGGTTCTAAGGCGCACGGAGGATTACCAGAGGAAGACGACGAGGTATTACAACCAAAAGGTTAAACCTAGGAGCTACATGCTAGGTGACCTAGTCTTGAAGAAGCTCCTGCCAGCAAGGAAGAATCCAACGCATGGAAAACTAAGCCCTAACTGGGAGGGCCCCTACATCATATCCCGCGTCATCAGACCGGGCAATTACGAGCTCCAGACAGAGGAGGGAAAAATTCTACATCATGCTTGGAATGCGGAATACCTTAAATGTTTTTATCAGTAGACCTTGGTTTGTAATCTTAAATGAAGCATTATCAATTTTCAGATGACGATCTCAAAGCATCGTTATTTTGTTAGATCGCCCCAACAAATTCTGCACATATAATGCTTAAAAATTACATGCAAATGTAAGAAAGTTCATAGTTAAAAGGAAAAGTCTCTTTTATTCCAATCAAATTGTATTCAATTACAATCATAGTGTCATCCAGCATCTTGAAATACATAGTACAAGAAGTTCCTTAAAAAAAAAAACCTCAAGAAGAAAAGAGGAAAGGAAAACGAGATGAAAATAAGGGAAGAAGGGTGAAAGGTGGAAGAGGAGAAGAAGAGTAGAGATGGAAAAGAGGAGAAGAAGAAAAAGGGATGGAAAGAGTTTGTGCGAAAGGAAAGAAGAAAAAGGGAGAATGAGATGTGAAAAAAAAAAGGAAGAAAAGAAGGAAGAGAGAATGAAGGAGAGGAAGAAAAAGAAGAATAGAAAATAGAGAAAGCGGCACAAGAAATGTACCGCCCCTCTTGGACATTCTAAAGACGGTTAGGAATACCAACATGACTCCCATAAAGGGGAGACAAGGGAAACACAAACCCCATGCTGCAGGTCCAACAAAACCGAACCAGAATCTTCAGATGGATCCCCGACGAAGACGATCAAGCTTCTCGACGTCCATCTCGCCAAGCAGATCTCAAGAACGCACCAGTGGGCATAGTATCCAAAGTATAAACCCATAGCAATGAAGCCATTTATAAGAAGGCCAAAGCACTCCTGGAATTGCAAGTAATCGCTTCAAATTCTCCATAAATCAAAGATTAAAGACACTCCGTGATCTTCCAAGAAAATCAAAAGTCGAATCTATGTCAGACGAGAATAAATTCGCCTTGACAAGCCCGACCACTCTACACGTGTCACACATCCTAAGAGTCGATCACCAGTTATATCGCCCATTAAAGGCCACGGTAGAGTCTGAGCTCATGAAATTTCACCCTCACGAAATGACTACTCCACTCAGCCATGCACCAAGAGTCAGATCACCAAAGATATCGCCCACAAGGCCACAGACCCGAGCCTAGTAGCTCACTCGACAGCCTCGACCACTCTACTCAGCCATGCACCCTAAGGAGTCGATCACCAGTTATATCGCCCACAAGGCCACAAAGACCCGAGCCTCCCAGTAGCCCACGACCAAATGACCACTGCCAGGGGCCATGCAATTAAGAGGTCGATAGGCTCAGCTATATCGCCCACAAGGCCATAAATGGAGCCCAAAGAGAGAGCTCACTACTGAGTCTGACCACTAAGACAGCCATGCAACCTATGAGCCTGATCACCAAAGTATATCGCCACAAGGCCACTACCGAGCTCGCAGCCACCGACGAGCTTGACTACTCTACCAGTCACGCGTTCTAAGAGTCAACCACTGCTATATCGCCCACATCTCTGCCCGGAGCTCAAAAGAGTCTACTCTGACAAGCTCGACCACTTACTCAGCCATACAAATTTAAGAGTCGATCACCAGTTATATCGCCCACAAGGCCATAAAGGCGAGTCTGGCAGAGAGTTTCGCTTGACGTAGCTCGACACTGGCCAGCCATGTTCTAAGAGCTGATCACAGCGAGACGCCATGGGCGGCACAAATACCGGGGCCCAAGAGCTCACTTTCGACGAGTTCGACCATTTCCGCATAAAGACAGAGCCGGTGAGCGATCACAAAGAACGCCACAAGGTTACTACTGGAGCCCAAGAAATGGCACTGACTGCAAGCACACCTCAAGAGGTCATCACCAGCTGAGACGCTATTAAGGCATAGCCGCAGGAGCTCCATTAGCTACTTTGACGAAGCTCACATTTCATTTCGTGCCATAAATGGAGATTTTGATCAGTCGAATATATCGCCATGGTATTAACACACTGAGTCAGGCACTTCGCATTGGACGAGCCTGACCACTGCTTCGTGCCATGCAACTTAAGGAGTTAGATCAACTCAGCTATATCGCCCATTAACACATCACCTGAGCCTAGTACCAATATGAGCTGACTTCACTTTACCGCTTCAGCTCCTAAAGAGTCGATCAACTCAAGTTTGATATAGCCCACAAGGCCTCAAACAGAGCTCAAGAAATTTCGCCTTGAATTTGCTGAGCTCGACACATTTCACTGTGCCATGGAGCCTAAAAGTCGATAAGCCTGCTTTTCAACTCCACAAGGCCTTAGCTGCCTGAGCTCCGCAAGAGGGCTCGGGCTTGACGAGTTCGACCACTCACATAGACCACGCAAATTTAAGAGTCGTATCACCAGTTATATCGCCCATTACACACAACGCCGAGCTCAGAAATGGCCGACGAGTCTACTACTCTATCACAGCCATGCTCAAGAGTCGATCACCAGTTATATCACACAAGGCCCAAATGGATTCAACAAAATTTTAGTTTGACGAGCTCGACTACTCGCCAGCTATGTTCTTAAAAAGTCGATCAATCCTCGCCACCCACAAGGCCTCAACGCCCGAGCCCAATAGTTTATTTTGACAGTTCGACCACTCGCACAGGCCACGCAGCCCTAAGAGTCGATCAACAGTTTTTCACCACAAGGTCTCACACTTAGCCCAATAACAATCATTGACGACCTCGACTACTCTACTCAGCCATGCACTTAAATTGTTTTAGCCCTAGCAGAAAGGTACCCTATGAAGCCTCACGTCTGGGCTTGAAGAGCTCAACTGCTCAACTCTACATCCCAGGAGCTGCTCGACTCAGACGATGTAGCCAAGAAATCAATACAGCTCATGAAGAACAGCGCGAATTGCGAAAATAGAGACAAAAGTGGTAAAAAGATCATTTATTAAGGAAAAGGCTATACATGTCTCTAGTCCCAGACCAACAAAAAATGGCAAAACAAAGATCGACGCCGATATACACCTACGATCAAGCCGTCGTAAGGAGGAGCTGAGGGGCGAAGTAAGGGAGTGGGACCTCGTAGGTACCGGTTCCTCCGTAATAGTCGCCAGAGAGGACTCCTCACCCTCCCCTCGTCGCTAGAAGGCCAAAAGCCGAAACCAGCCTGGATAGCAATAACAATTCTTCCTTCTCCGAAAGGCAAGCCACCCGTAAACCCATCGAGTACAAGCCCTTCTCTCTCACCCTCAATCTCCCTAAAACTTCATCCCGGCTGAAAAAAAAGCAAAAAAATCCGTAATTACTCATTGATGGAGGTCCTTTCATGCCGACGACACTTCTTAGTCGCTTTCACAGTTTACAAACAAGAGCCTCAATGACGAGCCCCTAGTAGCGCCCGCCTTATCGCTGCAGCTCATCTTGGATCGCACGTACTCTTCCTAGACCCGCAATACCGATGTCGAAGCTCATCTCTAACCATCCGAAGCTCCACATCGCGCACCGCACTCCATCCCCGGCTCCTAGCAAGTCACTTGCAGCCCGTATCCCATCTCAACCCCTAAGCTCGCCGCCACTTCCTCAAACCCCACCGTTGGCCTCATCTTTCTACTTCTGACCGAGCCTGGGTACGACGTGGTATGCTTCCAAATCGTATTTAAGCTTCACCGTCGGCCATACGCCGACTGATCCCAGAGCTCATCCGCTGGCAAGTAGCCACCGCCAGAACCCGAGAGTCGCCACACACCTTCGTCTAACTCGGGCCTGGGCCGACTCTTCAAAATGAGTAGCCACCCGCCACATCCAATGAAAATCGCATCCAAATATACAAGATCAACGCCAACACAAGAATGAAATCGCACACGACAAGACACGGGAACTACAGAGGCTCCCAGGATGGCTTAAAGCCTCATCAACTGGCAGTAACACTCCACCTCCCGATACGAGTCCTTAAGAATGCAAGATATCACCGCACAACCGTGGAAACACATTTGTAGCTAAGGAGTCGCAGTTCACCACTGAGTCCTCCCTTTCAACTTTCCACCCGAGAAAGGTGGCCTAACGCCCTTCGTGTGTGGGATTCCAGACAAAGGATTCGGCACGACCAAGCCAACTACGGCTCAATCCGGCCCCGCCGGGAGGTGGCCTTTCACCACGCCGCATCCAACGGCTACGAACCTGGGTACTGTGGAATCTCAGCCAAAGGCGATAGCGCCGTCCTGGCTTGACATGGGTAGATTCGGAAGAGGAAGACGCCCCCACTTCGAATTAACGCCAAAGCCGATCTCTCAAATTGAGTCCGTGGTTTTTCGCTTCAAGCCCTGGCTCAGATAGCTTCTCCAATCGAAAGCCGAGTTCTCCTTGGTGGGTTTGGCAATGTGAGGGCCCGACGAGAGGCTTCATGGTGGAAGGAGCGAAGGTCTCAAACAGCGATAGCTGGCTGACTCGAGCCTCCGAAGGGGGCCGTAAATATCCGACTTGATCAGCTCAGCGTAGGGGCGAGGAGGACACTCAGCCAACGCCAGCGCTATGACGTTATCTTCGGCGCTGAGATCGACCTTAGCACCTGAGAGGCACGTAGACAATGCAGAATTAGAAATATCCAACAACCTCATACAAGATATATTGAAAACAAAGTGACACTCATGCAGATTCTCGGGGGTGGTCCAAGCAACCGGAACGCCCAAGGTGTCGTCCTTGTCAAAAGGGTCATATTCCTAATTGCGGCCGCTAACAAAGAAGTAGCGTCCCTTCCAAAGATTGTGGGAAGAGGGAAGATCGGAAATCACCAGAGGAACGCCAGAACGCTTGGAAAAATAGAGGAAGCCCTCACGGTTTCCTTCGCGCTGAAAAGATAAAGGAGCAGAGCTATACTGGGAACACCGAGTCCCCTGTCCCTAAAGAAAACCAATGAAGAACAAATACTCCCTAACCATTGGGTGATGTTCTTGCAAGGACAGACATTGAAGTGCTGCAAAACCCTTTTTATGAAGGGATGCAGAGGAAAACGAAGACCATTATCGAAGGCCACTTCAAAGAAGCACACCATCTTAGGCACGAAAACCACGTAAGAGGTCAAAACATCAGAGATCACACCAACACCAAAAGCGAGGGTCAACAGAACGCCTGCAAAGGTGGTTCTTGTATGAGGGACCGACCTTGCTTGGCCCCACAATTAAAGCGTGCTGAACGGAGGATTTAGGTATTCTGACCCCCCATGATATTTAATCAGGTCTATTTTCCCCTTACCCTTGTCTAAGGGAAAAGGGGGCACCCTTGGAACATCTCGTAGATCGACCCCTGCCGAATCTGAGGAGCCGTCATCAGACCTAAGAAGCACCGAAGAGTCACCACTAATAATGCCAGAAAGAGAGCGACCCGTAATCCATGGTGATAGTAAGTAATGAGAACGAAACTTGACCGACCTAACCCTAACGCCTCGACGTAACGCCCGAGAAGACACCAAAGAGAAAAGACACAAAGAACCTGTGAATAAAAACTAAAAAGCTTATCCTGAAGACGCCGTAGTGCTGACTCCTAAGCACAAAAGGTTCGTATGGAAATTAAGGAAGAGAGAGGGCGAACCCGTTAAAAGCAAAGAAAAAGTTTCAAGATCAAAGCACAATGCACGCAGGATGTCTCGCGTGGAAGAAACAACGTATGGAAACTCGAGAAGTGAAAGAGATGAGCGCGAAAACCAAAGAGTCATCATTATCGCAAGGCGTATGACACCAAGCCTTAACTAACCCATCCCCGAGCAAACACGTGGAAATTACATCCGATATGAACGCGCAAATTTCGCTACGCATCGCCATACACAAGGGCCTGGGCAACTCGATGTGGCTTGAAAATAGTCAGCAGCCCACTCGCCAAACCCCAGCGAGGCATGTCCATCGGGGCATTCGTGCCTTTGACGCCAAATTAGAATGAAGTGCCCACTCATCACCCAAAGGCCTGCTATGGTTAATCGAGAAAGCCCACGCTCGCAAATCAAGCAAAATCCCATAGATAGCGGAAATAATAATCCCCAATATATTATCCTGCAAATCCAACTAAATTTCACCAACAATAAAAATAAGATAATTCAAGATATAACAGCTCATCCTGCAGATCAAGCCGGATCCCACCAATGAGAAAGAAAGATAATTCTAAATAAACTGCTCTTTCAATATCAAATCCGATACCGATAATAGCAAGAAATATCCTCGTCCAATGGTGTTAATCCTAACCACCATCTAACCTGGAAGACAAATACTATAAATATCGCTCACCCCATCGCGCGAAAGCCGCACACAACACATTCGCCCCTCTAAGCGGGTACCATCTTTTTCTTAGAGTTAACTAATTTAGGCACGGAGCTGGCCACTAAGTAAGCCCCTCGTCGACCCCTTTTTTTCTTGTTTTTGCAGTGAAACATCAGCCCGCAGCCCCAGAGTAGCACACCGCAGCTAATCCTACTTCAGCCCCGACGATCCAGAGCCCGCACTGCCCCGCTATCAAATCCGTGTCCGCGCCCAACGACCCCGACACGCTCCAGCCCAGTCCGGTTGAAAAAAAGCATCATCACCAACTATAACGTTAGATAATTTCAATCACTCAATTTTTATTTGAGAAAACATCTCACATAAAATATAGAAAACATTAAATTCTTCCTTACATGAAAAAACTGATAACCTCGTCACAACATTGGAAGTGTTTTAGTTAAATGCTTTCTTCATTTTTGTATGATAACTTAATATATATATATATATATATATATATATATATATATATATATATATATATATATATATATATATATATATATATATATATCCAATCACATCTATCTTTTTGAATAATTTTTTTCATAACTATCTTTTTGAATAATTAAAATCTAATAATGATATTTAACACCATTGATTTTTAAATGAGATAATGGTATTGATTATACGTTATAATTAGAATTTATAATTATAACTCATAATTTCAAAATACCGGTTTTGACAACTGGACAGGGTTTTTGTCATTCCTGAGAGTAATCCTTTGTTCTTCGGAAATATTTGGTTAAAAAAATCTCACCATTTTCATTTCCTTTTTTCTGAAAAATAATTCATTTGAGATGATTTTCAGAAAATCTTTTAATCAAATCACCCTTTTTTGTAATCAAATTAAAATTTAATAAGTTATTATGATCATATACACATTAGATTTTCTTTTTTTAGAGAAATTCATTAATAAAGTTCATCGGTCCAAATCAAAGAAAATTTTAATTTTCATTATGTATGTCTAATAAAAGCTCTTTTCACCACCTTTAATAAAAGCTTAAGTAGAAGTTAATAAAATCTAGTTCAAATGGTTAAAAACTTAGACTAATAAGGAGAAGAAGAATATAGGGTTCAAATCTCATTAGAGATAAATTTGTGAAAAACAGAATATAATACTATGATATAAAGTAAATAGATGTAAAAAAAAAAAAAAAAAAACTTACGTAGAAATTTAATATTCATACTTTTTTAACTTTTAATATTTTACTTAGAAAAATTTTCATCTGTTATATATTCCAAAATATTTAAAATAATTGAATTATTTAAAATAATAATCTTATTATTATTATTTTCTTTAAATAATTTGTAGACAACTTGAAATTAATTGAAATATTATATAAAATAAAAAATTTAAAATTCCATATCAATAAATAAATAATAATATATGTACATAAACTATATTATATTAATAAATAATATATTGTTCTAACACAAAATTAATTTTTTATATTTCTTTATATTTTTTCCAATGAAGTGATTGATTTAGTTTTTATATTTATGTTATAGATTTATTTATTTATTTATTTAATTATAAATTAATTTACAAACTCAGAGGTAACTTTTTTAATCATATTTTTTATGTGTAGCTTTGAGCATCACAGAACCAAAATTTCAAATTTACCAAAATTTTTCATCAATTTTAATACATATTAAAATTTTAAATTCGATTGGTGAATAAAGTTTGATGAGTTAAACCTACTAAAAGCAAATTACTGGGGAATAAAGTTTAATGAGTTAAACCCCTCAAATCAAATTATTAGAGAGAGAGAGAGAGAGAGAGAGAAAGAGAGATGGAAGTTTGGTGGAGGATATTACACTAAAAGCAATGCTTCTTTTTTCATGTTCCTTAATCATTTAGTTTTGTCTAGCCAAAAGATATGAAAAACTAAAACTTTATTGATGATTAAAGTACTTATAACTTGGGACAGATCCATTTCTTAATTCTTATATATTGTGCAAATAGCACTTTTAGAACACCTCATACAAACATATATTTCAAATCACTCCAAAATTAAACAAATAACTAGAAATTAATAATTAATATAACCCATATAGGTAGAGCTAGCTACCACAGTAGAAGAGCTTAATTAATAATCAAGCTGGAAGGCAGAGTCATATGAGTAACCAGGCTTCCAATCAGCAGGAATCAAATCCCAGAGCAGCACCCACTTTTGGCTACCACCTCTCCCACTCACTTGGAACCTGAGAACCACAAGATCCTTTTGCGGGCTAGCCATGTCCTTACACACTGCTCCATAGCTCTTCCTAATTCCTCCCATTCACAGATCCTCCTGGAAACCCCCCAAAAAAATAATGAATTAATTAATAGTACTCTTAGATTTAATTTATCTGTAATTTTGTTTACAAAACAATCAATTTTCATAAAAGTTTAAACTCTTAGTATATAGGTTTAATATAATTATCATGACTTTTAACACCCTCTCTCACGAATCAATGTGTAAGTGTGCATCAATATGCAAAATGAGGAACGAATGCTCAAATTATAGAGAGATGACTTGAACCATGATCTTTCGCAAAACCAATAGCTCTGGTGTAGGGATGGCAACTGGTTTAGGTAGGACGTGGCAACCCCATCCAACTTCTTCTCATTAATTTAAATTATTTCTCATCCCTGTTTCACTTAAAATATTAAATGGTGGTGGGAATCCGAAAAAAACTCACTTCCATTAATCTCATATCCATCCCATTAGGAATGGGGTACTTTGTTAAACAACTAATTTTTCTATTAGCTAAAGTTTGTAGGATTCGGGTTCAATACTAGTATCATGCTTCTTAACAAGGAGATGCCCGGGTTGCTCTAATCTTATGCGTACCTGCCATATCTCCACTGCTGTGATGTCGCTTAGTCCAGCTTGGTACAGCATGACTATGGCTAAGTAGTCAGGAAACCGGCTGTGCTCATGGACCTTGAACAAGAGGTTGGAATTAGGGTACTGGCATGGCACCCTTCTGTATTCTATTCCAACAACCCCATATGCAAACAGGTCTGCAGCCATGTTTGGAAGAGCCAACATTGAGAATCCAAGTGGGCTGAGGATGAGGTCAGTATGATCTCCTTCTCCATGATCAGTCACCACCACCCTCATCCCATCATCTGTACAAAGGTTCGGTATCTTGCACCTAACCTGAAATTATCAATAAATAATTAATTTAGCACCATTAAAGATATATACAAAAAGAAGAGTATGTAGTCTATGTCTAGTGGCTGTCTATTTCAAAACATCACGAACTTTTGTAAATAACTTCTCTCCTCTCAATTTTCTAGATTTCACTCCATGGTGTGAACTTTTTGAACTTGACCAACTAGAAACATCACTCATTGATTTCATTCCATGAAAAATATTCTCTCTAACACCCTTGAAATTTCATGGCTCAGTCGTTAAGGATTGAGGTGTGTATAGAGAGGAGACCAATTCGAAGTCGAGTGAGGAAAAAGAATAAAAAAAATTTACCTATAAAAAATATAGTTTAATTATTACCTGATAGCATGCACCACAGCCAGTGCCATTTCGGTATAACCTAGAAACCGCGCCGACCTTACCACCGTTGACATTTCTTCCGTATTCGCCAAAGCCACATGCTCCAGCTGATCCAACGTATGATCATTAGCACATTTAAGTCTCAACAAAATAAACCCCAACATTACTACTTAAGTTAAGCATAGATATCTACAAAATATGCATGGGAGGGATCAATTAAGGAACGTACTTGGAGTCCCTAAGCAATCAGGGCTGCCATAATATGTTGCCCTTGAGTATGTGAAGGTGTCTTGACACTTGCATAGTAGAGGCAACAACACAATGACGACACATAGAAAGCAGGAATAGTGGCTTAATGAAAAACCCATGTTTATGAGGAATATATTAGAAGTGAGCAAGCAAAAGGAAGTAGAGGAAGTGAGAGATGGGTAAGCCTAGAATCAAAGTGCCACATTTATAGTAGCGAATTAGAGGGCAAGGGATAGAGTTGGGGGAATGGCCACCTTTTTTGTTTATCCTACTTTTTCCTTCCACTATGGACTAGGGAGGCCAAGGATTAGATTATAGATAAGTACAAATGGGACACCGGTTTTGACCCCCTAAGACCATAGTTTTCCTACATGCATCTTTGTAAGAAATTCAGAAAGAGAAGTCAGACTTGTCCAACTCTGTTGAGAGGAATGATACTTATATATATTAAACTCAAATCTTACAAATTTTATGAGCTTTTAGAAAAATTTATAGTTTAACATGGTACCAGAGTTTGGTTTCGTAAGAGGTTATGAATTTGATCCACTATTTTGTAATTTGATCAGTGTTTGTTCCTCATTTAAATATTGATTTGTTTGCTTTTCGATATGCGGGTATGAATCGCACTTGAGGCAGGGTGTTTCAACTCTGATTCACTGTTTGGTTCAACTCATTGAAGTAGGGAGTAGAGTGAGAGAATATCATAATATTTTGGTCGTTGTGCTTTTGGAACTAAATTAATTAAACATCTTTCTCACATGGGATATTTAGCACTGGTAAATGTAATATATGGTGGGAAGAGATCAGGAACATGGAAGGAAACTAAGGAAAATTATCAAAGCATGGAATAAACAAATCAGAAATCATTTATTGGCTAAAATAGATGCATTGTTTAAAGGCTTTATCATCAAAGCATGGAATAAACAAATCAGAAACCATTTATTGGCTAAAATAGATGCATTGTTTAAAGGCCGTATCTTGTCATTGGCTGTACTCCCAGTATCCTAATTGCATTTGAAATTAGAAAATCAGCAATGGGCAGAGGCTGTGGGCTGGCTAGGACGAAGAAGATAAGAGTACGAGGGCCGCATGGTTGGGTAGAGCGCACTGAAGAAGCTGTCAAAACAAGTGAGCTTAGAAGAGGATGGTAGTGGTAAATGAGGGGCAAAGACACTCACTCTAATTTTGATGTCAGATTAGGGTAAAATTGAGGGAAAATTTGATATCATATTAGGGTAAAACTGAGGAAAATTTTCATCTTAATTTCCATATAAGATTTAGGGTTTGAAGTTAGGGTTTTTTCCCCCTTTAATTTCGATCCCAGATTAGGGTATAATTGGAGGAAAAACTCGATCATAAGGATGAAAGAGATATACACATGGTTATCAGCGGCGTTAAACTCTATTTTGTCCATTTATACAAGATCGTAACGATAAAGACATGACTAAACTACAACATTAAAAGTTGGAATATCATTGAATCGGAAAAATATTTAGATGCCAAATTAAACATACAACCAAAAGTTGGGGGTATTTAGCACTTATCCCTTAGAAAGATACTAATTAACTTCGTGTTAAAAAAGGATTTTCTTGCAATTTTTTAAATACTAAATCCAAAATTTCTCCTTTTTTTGACATCCCAAGCTCTTTGGCTTATAGGCAATGCTAACCTTTACATGTTACTTATATTTATTTTAAATTCTCAAAAATAGTTAGACTTAAATTAGGATTAATAACTAAAAAGAAAAATAACTTTTTGTATAAATTATTATTAATATTTATATTCAAAATTAGGATTAATAATTACAAAGCATTATAATTTATAGCTAGAATCAAATTAAGATTTAATAAATTATTAGAACCTAGAGAGGTCAATAAATAGGGTTTTTTTTTTTTTTTTTAAATCAATAAATAGAGTTACTTGATATACATAAAAAATATGTTAAAATCAATTCAAATAAAAGCTCTTTCCATCATTTTTAAAAAAATTTTATCATTTTATATTGATATTGTATCTTAAATACATGACTATTATTTTATATTGTAATGTTTTTGTATGGAAATCATAACTTATATATAGTTTCATGAAAGAAACTACATTTTTCTCCTACTAAATACTGTAAATTTAGAAATATTATTTTTGTTCTGTATTTTAAAAATATTATTTTTATTTTTGTGCTATATCTTAAAAAAATAATTTTTTCTAATTATGGTAATTAAAAAAAAAAACCCTACATCTACTGTTGTGATGCCACTTAGGCCACCTTGATATTAAATGACTATGAGAGACTGACTGTCATCATGGACCTTGAACAAAAGGTTGGAACTTACTAGCTAAAGATCCTTTTATATTCTATTCTTGGAATCAAAATTTCCATAATAATTCATTTTATAATATTATTATATTTTATAAGAAGAACATTAATCAACTTTCGATTGAAAAAAGCAGTAACCAACTTTATTTAGAAAATAACTTTTCTTTTTTTACATATATTCACTTTTGTATATAATGCTGTAGTATTATATTCTTATAAGGATTCAAAGATGAAACCTCACGCTCTCCAACCCAACCCTTTATTACTTGAGCTGGGCTTAACGGCAAAAATAATGTATTAAAAATTATTAGCATTTGATGATGCCTTTTCAACCGTAGACCGGGCCGAGCGCACGGGGTCGCCAAATGAGATAGGATCGCCGTCATCGGGTCCGCGTTCGATCGTCTAGCCGAGATGTGGCCGCCAAGCCAATACCGGTCTCGCAGCTCGATGTGACACTCCTCCGCAAAAAACAAGAAAGGCGCGGGTCTACGGGGCTTCGCCCGCTGCCGCCCGACACGCCTAAGTCGGCCTCGCCGAGAGAAAAGATACCGGCCAGAGGCGACGTTTCATGTGACCTTTCACCGACGGGTGACCCGTATTTATAGCATACGTTTTTCCCACTCAGGGTGATAAGGATTCTTCCCATTGATGAGATATTTTCGCTTTTATCAGACGGACTACTGCGGATATCAAGGAGTAGTTTATTTAGAATTATCTTTCTCCTTACTGCGAGATCCGGCTTGATCTCGCAGATGAACCGTTATATCGCGACTATCTTATTTTCCTCGCTCTGAGATTTAGTTGGATTCGCGCATAAGATGTTATTGGGGATTATCCTACTTCCCTTATCGACGGGATTTAGTTGGATTTGCAGAACGTGGGCCTTCCCAATTACCCATGTTATCACCTCAAAGATGGACTGGCTCTCGCTGGGCTTCGCTGGATCAAGGGGTGTTTCCATGGGCTTGCCTCTTCTTCGGCCCGCGAGCGGGCCTCGTGCGCCTATTTTTCAAACCCTATCGTTAGTTCCCCACTCTCAGGTAATGGTGCGGGCAAGGGTCGTAACGCCAGACGGTGCAATTTCCACGTGTCTACCTGGGTCGGGGTTAGTTAGGCTTTGTCACCTCATATGTCTCAGGATAATGATAACTTTTTTGGTTTTTACGCCATTTCTTCCACTTTCGCTTCTTCGCTTTCTCCCGCACACCTCCGATCGTCGCTGCGGTACCCTCGATCCTCGCTTTTTCTCCGCTTTTAGCCAGCTCTGATTTCCCTTTCCCTCAATATTCTGTCTGAACCTTCTGTGTAGAGCCCTTTTCTGGCGCCTTGCTTGAGATAGCTTTTTTCGTTTTATTCCCCGACCGCTGCGTCTTCTCTTCTGCAGGTCTTTCGAGCAATACAACGAGGAAAGGCGGCCTAGGTCAACCGGTTTTGTCTTTTTATTACTGTTATTACCACGGGTCCTGGTCGCTTCTCTCGCAAGATTGGAGGTGACTCCTCGTTGTTGCCGGGTTCCATGACTGAGTACCCGACCGTTCCTACCACTGATTCGAGATGCCCTGTGGAGCCCCCTTTTCTCTGAACCAAGTGTGCGGGAGAATGCACGCATTAAGTACCTGTGGGGATCAGTATCTCGAGGTCCACCGTGTGCACGTTGGCAGTGGCGGACCTACAAAGTCTGACCCCAGCCGGGCCACTGCTAGGCGCATGTGCCTCCTTTAGTGTCCGTGTCCGGTCTCCCCGACATTTTCGAATTTACGTTCCGCACCTAAGATGGCGTTTATTTGAAGTGGCCGATAACTGCCTTTCGCTTCCTCTGCACTCCTTTATGTGCGGGTTTTGGCAAAGACTTCAATGTCTCCGTCTTCTCATCCTCACCCACCGTCAGTATTTTGGCTGGGCTATTTGGGGTATTTTGGTTGGGCTATTGGTTTCTTTGAGGATAGGAACCTCGATGTTCGGTGTAGCTGCATTCGCGATCTTTTTAGCGCGAAGGAAAGCGCGGGGGCCTCTGTTACTCGGGCGTGCTAGAAAACTGTGTGCGATCTTCCATAACTGAACTTTGGAACGTGCTGTAAATCGGTGCGATTGAGATATGATCCTTATAACAAGGATGACACCATGGGCGTTCGATTGCTTGGACCACTAGAGAATCTCGTAAGTATTGCTTTGTTTTTGGGTATAAGTCTTTGTAAGTCATTGGATATCTCTAATTCTACGTTAAATGTGCCTCTCGGGTGCTCGGCAGATCTAAACTCAGAAGATAACGTCATAGCGCGGGAGTTGAGTACAGTGCTCCGTGCCTCGTGGGCGATCGGGTGGGATATTCACGGCCCTCGAACTTGAGGTCTGCCGGCTCTGTTTGCTTTGAGCCTTCACCCTCCTTCCACGTAATCCTCTCCGTCAGACATGTGCCGAAGCCACCAAGGGAGACACGGCACCAGTGGAGGGCTGTCTTGGAAATCCGGAGTGAAGCGGGCTTTGAACTCTGTGAGAAAGACCATCCGGCAGAGGCGGAGTTCGAGTGAGGGGGCTATTCTCTTGCTTCTACTGCATTTCGATCTTTGGGGCGATGTTGTATCGCCTGGCGAGTCCTAAAACTTTGAGTTTGCGCCATTTCGGCTGTATGAAGCGAGCTCTCGGGAAGTACCATTGGCGTGGGTGAAGTCATGCCGTGTTGGAACCCGTGTAGGCGTTAAGTCACCTTCTCGAGGCGGAAGTTGAAGAGGGAAGGGCTCGACGGCGGAGATGGCGATCGCATCACCGTCGCGGGGGCTTGCGGTGGCGCGGTCGCAAATCCATCAAAGATTCGACCTCCGAGAAGTGAGAGCTATTGAAGCGTCTATCATCGGTCATGTATAAGATTCATATCTTGTAAGTGTTTTGATTTCAACTTTGAAGATAAGGTGTTGATCTTTGCTTGTATTGGAGATATAGGCGGTGCTTTATATTTGAGTTTGTAGAGGCTTCAATCTCTTGAATAATACCATGCCAGTACAAAGTAAGTAACCTATATACGAGGAGGGTGCTGCGAGCGAGGTCGGAATATGTGAGGCGTGAAGCGCGAAATGCGATTGAAGCATGTATGCGTCGGCGCTGGCGGCTCGGAAGAATTGAAAGATGGGGCTAGAAGCCGACGCAGAAGCGGCGAGGTGGGCTTGAGAGGGTGAGAATGAAATGCGAGCTTTCGTAAAAATGACTGGCACGATGCCAGGCCGAATGAATCAGTTTTCCTCGCCGGAAGAACAAGTATTGGGAAAAATCCGAGAATTTTCACAGATCTCGGATAACCGCGGACTTCACGGGTTGGAATAAATCTCATGAAAATCTAGCTAACACGTCAAGTTTCGTGGTAGGGCGATTGGAATTTGCGTTTTTAGGGAATCTGCGATATGCGGTGTAAATAAGCGAAGATTGATTTGACCAAAATCACGCCTCTTCCTCATGTGACACATGTTTCTCATGAGTAAGAGAGGATGGAAATGGATGGCCGAAGAGTGCACGTGTCAAAATCTAAGAGAAGGGACATAAGATGACATTTTTGAAAGGGTCAAATGAGCCAAGAACAAAATAGTGCATAGTAATCATCTTCTGCAAAAGAAAGGAGAAAAATGTGCAGAAGGAAATAGATTTGCGATGGAGTTAGGGTTTTGATTTTAAGTGAGAGGATGTCTTCTTTCTAGATCTAAGGCGTCGGACACTACGAATTTTCTTGGACGAGAAGGGAAGTTGCGGGGCGGGCGACTGTGGACACGTTTATGGGTTACGACTAAGGCTCGTAAAGATGAAGTTTATCTGTATTTACCTCTTGATTTAAAGTGTTTTATAATACTTAAGATTGAGTGTAGAACCGTAGTGTATTGATAAATCCCGAATCTTGGCAAATATTGGATTGCGAGACCGTGTGGATGATCGTGACGTTTTGAGGATTGTTTTGGTGTTTGTGGTATAATTTGTGAAACAAATTGTGTTTTATTAGTGGGAGACCGAAAGATGAACAGATTGATTCCTGGAAGGAACAGCGTTGGTAGTGGGCTGCTTGGACAGTCAGCTGCTTTCTGTTTACCAGGACTATTGTAAAATAGTCGGTTGGCTTGAAATGGACCAAGCGTCCATGTATTGGGTGCGAAATTGATGAAATAAGATGACTTGGTGTATAGATTAAGTTAATGCATAAGCACAGTAGTATTAACATGAGTCTACAATTATATGGAATATAATTGTGTGTATAGCTCATTGTGGAGATGAAGTATTGTTACTCATTTATATGGAATATGAGTATGTGTATGGGCCGGCTGAAGTGTGTATGAAGTACTCAATAAACTAGTAAGTAATAGGTAATAATATTGGAAATACATAGTATATTCTAAGGTATCTCTCATGTTGATATATTGATTGAAATGGCATAATGCCATTTCATGCCGCGCGGGTAACTGAAATTAGGTGTGATGCATGACCTGAGTTTTAAAGAAAAAGCAGGCATGGTTGCGAAAAGAATTTCACGGGGATGATTTTCCACGAGAATGGGGTTGGGAAACGATCCAATGAATCATTGAGATGAGGACCATAGTGACAGGGAAGTTCTACGACACATTAGCCTCGGAGGGTAGTCCGTCTTTTCTTAGAGATCTGGTGATATCATTCGAGAACCATGAGTTTTCTTTTGAAAATGATTATTTTCTCATACATGGCTTGGGCAGGTGGGGAATCAGTGAGGGACGCTGAGACATGGGAATGGGCATGTAGACACATTCAAGTAGGATAATGTATTTACTTGAGTGTGTGTGTTTAAATTGGAGCGTTGCGTATGCGCTTCGTGGAAGTAACCCGTTTAGGGTGATTCCACTACTGGGCGATAACTCACCTTGTCGAGGAACATTTTTCGGTACGAGGGCGCTCGAGAAGGCGTCTTCTTCAGACCGATTTTGAAGAAAGGCTGGGTTGTGGCTTTGATGTTTTTGGATAATATGTATTAAATTATAGATTTTAATATGTATTTGTATTAAGAGTAATGTATAACTCTTGAACCATGTGAGATAGTTAGTTGGTTATTTTGATGAGAAATGTTATAACTCATGAACTATTGGAATATAGTTGGGTATATGTTTGATGAGTATTGGTTTATGGGCCAAGAGGCTATTTTTATTTAGGTATGGGTCTCGGTGGAGACATATAGATTCTGGGTTGGCAGCGAATTGGTCAGCGGACCCCACGGGTTTTAGGCGTCTGGTGGAGGCAGGGTGGGGTACACGCGATGCTGGTTTGAGCTTCGGATGGTGGGGGATGAGCTTCTTACGTCGAGAGCGGTGGGGTATAAAGAAGAGGCTGTGCGGCTAGAGGCAGTTCTTGTGATAAGGCATTGTTGCCTAGGCGAACTCGTCAGCGGGCTTTGAAGCCTCGCTCTGCGGAGCGCTGGTAGAAGTGTTGAGGCTGTGGGGATTCTTGTGATAGCTTTGGTCGCTCGGAGGACGAGAAGTTATAGGAAGATTGAGGGACGAGGCTGTGCTCGATGGGCTTGGGTGGCTTTTCGGAGGAAGTTTCTTGAATGTCTATCAGGGCTGGACTGCTTTGACATCCAGCGCGACGAGGGGCGGAGGAGTCCCTCTGCCAGTTATTAGAGGCAGGATACCAGGTGGGGCGGCTCCTTCCGCCTCTTGCTCCTTTCTCTGATGTTTGATCTCCCGTGCATATCTTTGCTTACTTATCGTCGTCTTATTATTATTATTTTTTTTTTTTTGCTGGGCCTGGGACCCAAGACGTATGTGCATTTCGCGTTACTTGCATGGAGGCAAGACTCGACTTCTTGGTACATCTTTGTTCAAGCGTCCCGAGTTGAAGCTGACTCCTAGGGTATGCTTTGAGTTGAGGCCGTCGAGCTCTTGGCGAGGCTGGCGGGCTGCGTAGGTACTCTGGATGCTTGAGTGGAGGCCCGGCTCTTGGGAACATGGCTGGGTTTGGTGGATTGGGCTCTTCAGAGGCTGACATTGGGCTCACGGCGCTAAGGCTATTAAATTTGAATTACCGGTGATGCAGCTCCTTAGGCTGCGTAAGCTTAGGTTGATGAATGAGCTCTTCAAATTTAGGCTCTTTGGGCTCTGAGAGGCGGCCCAGGAGCTATTAATTTGAATAACTGAAGTGAAGCCCGACTCTGTTTGCATGGCACGGCAGATAGTTGAGCTCTTGAATAATTTCTTTGGGCTCACAGGCCGAGCTATTAGGATAGATTACTGGTGACCCATCTGAGTTGCATGGCACGGTGGTGGGTGACCTCTTGATGGCTCTGGGCTCTGGCGCCCCGAGCTATTAAAATTTGAATAACTGGTGAAGTGACTCACAATTTGCATGGCACAGGTGGAATGATGACCGTCAATGAATTTCTGGGCTCTTGGGCGTTGAGGGCTTATGGTGAATAACTGTTTGGTGATCTTAAGATTTTTGCATGGCTGAGTGGGTAGTTAGTCATCAAAGTATTTCTTGGGCTCCGGCGTGGCCGAGGCCCATGGGATTTGGGCTCTTTGAGATGGTGACTCTTGGGGTACATGGCTGAGTGGGGGTAGTTAGACTCATTAGGCGAGCTCTGGGGCTCATTGAGGCCTTATGGAGGCTGTCTTTGGGGATTGACTCTTAGGGTACGTGGCTGGTGAGTGGATTGAGCTCTTCAAGGCCCCGAAACTCTTTGGACTCCAGGCGCGAGGCCTTGTGGGCTAGATTGCTGAGTTAGGCCCGACTCTTGGGGCTGTGGCACAGTAGATGGTTAATTTCTTCAAAGCTGGCTGCTTGGAGCTCTGTGTTTGTAGGCCTTCACGGTGAAGAGCTGCAGGCTGGCGGAGTGAGGCTTTGTGGGGTTGAGACCCGAGGCGAAGGCTGCGCAGGCGGCCAGATTACGATGCGGTAGTTCGGCTTCGATTCTTGGAAGATGCAGTATCTTTAATCTTGGTTCATGGAATCGGGCTTGATTAAGTGAGTTCAGGTGCTTTAACCTTCTTATAAATGGCGGCTCGGGTTGTTATGGGCCCGTACTTGAATCTTGTCCTTTGGTGTCTGTTGCGGAATCCTTGCGCGAAATGGGCGGGAAGCAGTGGATCTTCGCGAGGATCAGCTGGGGATTCTGGTTCGATTTCGGTTGGGCCTGCTGTAGGAGTTGTGTTTTTCCACTAGTCTACCCCATGGGAGTTGTGTTATTCACAGCCGTCTTTGGGAGATCTGCATCCGGAGAGAATGGTGCATTTCTTGTGGCTCTCCTGTCCTACAATATTCTTTCTCTTCCTCTCCTTTCTTCTCCTTCTCCTTCTCTCATTCTCTTCTTTTGCTTTCTCCTTTTCTTCCCCGTCTCATTCTCACTTTCCCTTTCCTTTCCTTTCGACTCTTTCCATGCTTTTTCTTCTTCTCCTCTTCATTTCTTTCCACTTTTCCTCCTCCTCCTTTCTTCTGCCAGAGTTTTTTTTTTTTTTGAGGCTGTATCTTATTTTGTTTAGAGATGGGGAATAGCTACTAATTGTAATTGAATGTAACTTGGAATAAGAGATTTTCCTTTACGAATCATGAAGTTTACGTTACGTGCGCATGTAATTTTCTGCTCATTATGGTAAAAATTGTTTGGGCATCTATTCAGTAACTAATCGCGCTCGGTTCATCATCCGCCCATTAATGCTTTGTTTAAAACTACAATGAGGTCTCTTGATAGCGCTTAAGGTGTTATTCCGGGCATGATGCGGAGACTTTTCCCTCATAGATGGGATTCATGTGCCAGTCTGACGATGAGAGATATGATGTAGTGGGCCTCCCAGTTGGGTCCTAGTTTTCCATGTGTTAGGTTCTTTACTTGGCGGGAGTTTTTAAGACTGAGTCACACAACATGTTAACTCTTGAGTTTGACTTTTTTTTTAGTTGTAATATCTCGTCTTCCTTTGGTAATCTTCGGAAGTGCGCTTCAGGACACCTTTCACTTTTCATCCCAGAGTCTACAGAATTTTGGCGGAGAGCCTCGTCATTGTGTTCCCTCTTGCAGTTCGATCTTAGGGACTTCGTCAGGCCTCTGACGGGGCTAAAGCGTGCCCAGGCTAAGGCGAATGGGTTTTCTGGGTTCTTGGCTTGCGCATGGTCGCGTGGGCCCGCTAACACCTCGGGAGGTATTCTGTTGCCTTTAAGATCTTCCAATTTGGTCTTCAATCTTTGCCTTAGAGGACGATGGTGACTTATGCACGACCATTAGATTGGGATATGCAGAGACGGTAATAATTCTTGATCTCAATTTCGTACGAAATCCGAACTTGGCGTTATCAAATTGCTTTTCGTTATCGACAAGGCTCTTGGAATACGAACTTTGCATGTATTATGGCTCGCCACCTGAGAATTGTGTACCTTTTGTTATGTGATTGTGGCTAAGGTTGGCCTCGACCCGTTTAGTGAAGTAGTCATTCTGCAATGATGGAATTTGCATTGGCCGCTTTGATGGGCGAGAGGTCAGTATGTCAAACCCCACTTTATTGGAAGGGCGGGGCTTGTGGTGACGGTGGGGCTGGGCGGTGAATTTTGGCATGCTCTGGCCCAGGATCTTGCATTTCCTAACTAGGTCGGTCGATCTGAGCATTGTGGGCTCATAATATCCACCTTAAAACTTTTTCTGCTAATGCAGAACTCGGAGTGGTTTGCACGCCTTCATGCACTTCCTTAGTACATAGTTAGCGTATTTTACCGCGTGCGTTTAAGGATGGGTGTAGAAAAACCTCGCTTGTAAAGGCTTCCTTATGATTAGTGAATCGTAGGCCTCGTCTGGCTTAGGCTTCTTTTGGGTCGTCGGGTAGGCGTCAGTCTGATAAGTGATGGGGTCCATCGACTCGGTTCGGACCCGGAGTTAAAGGCGACTACGCCGCAGGAATCTGGAAGGTTACGTAAGGTATTCGACGGGCGTTAGTCTGCTTTGGTCTTCGCGTGGTGTCGCGATTTCTTGTTTGCTTGTGACTCGGGGGAGTTCTCCGCTCTTGGGTATGTGTCACGATCACGGACTATACGAACATTTTTAAATCGTCATTACCTTTTTGAGGTATAGGGTCATTTTTCTTTTGGCTCGTAGGTGTCTTCCTATTTGTCTTGCACACTACCGGTTGGGAGTCATTTGCGGTTCTCCAGTGGTCATCATTGAATGGCAGAAGGTTGGAAGGCGTTATCTGACCATCTCACTGTGACCTCAATCATCGAGCAGGTCTGAATATGGCCCAGCGTGCTCGATATCTATTCCTTAAAGTCGGGATTGAGCTCGCTTCCTTGTGCATTTGGCCCGGAATACGGAGAGTCTCGGATGGGGAGGTCGGTCGGCTTTTGAGCATTCCTCGGCGAGGCTCTGTTGAGAGTGAATTCCAGTGATCATGACTCTGCCCTTTATTGGTTTTGACATGTCGATGTCGAACTCGCTTAGTATGGCCCTTATCTGACCTTCACGGGGTCTCCAGGTTTATGTAGCACTTGCTTCATTGGATGCATTGGAACTTGATGGTATGAGCACAGAAGTAAGGCGGAGCTTCGGGCTCTGATTTACTAATGCGAATTAATTTCTCATCCTTAGGTACCTCTCCTCTACTCCTCTCGGGGTGCTCATTTGCAATAGTAGGCCCGGATCTTGTATTAGGTCTTTGTCCACAGCAGGGACCATGCTGGTGAGAAGTGCGAAGCGCTAAGTATAGAGTGAGGGCCTTTCGGAGAGGGCCTCCTTTAGGGTGGGGGGTGGTGGAGCTGAATATGTCTTCCCCAGCGGCGAGACGGCTTTTCGCCTTCGTATCCATTGAAAGCTTTCTTTAAAACTTGAAGAAGGGTGACATTTATCACTTGCCACGAGATACGAATTGGCTTAAAAAAATGATCTTCACATCCAATATTTGGACCTCCTTTATGCTTGATAGGCGGCGGCGTAATATTCCTGACCTTTATTTTGTAAGTTTTCCTCAATTCCTCGGTTGTTGACTGAAACCTAGGAATTTTCAAGAATTTTGACCTCAGGCACACTTGGCTAGATTCAGCTTCATGTTGTACTCTCTCGGGATGCGGAGCCTCGGAGAGATGATACATGTGGAGCTCGCGTGGTGCGCAACATCATCCTATATACTTCCATGGACGTTCCTATTTGCTTATGGAACATCCTGTTTACCAGCCTCTGATAAGTAGCTCCTGCGTTCTTGAGCCCAAAGGGCATCACACGATAGCAATAGGTTCCCTGCCCTGTGACGAACGAGGTCTTTTCTTGGTCATTCGAATCCATCGCGTCTGGTTATAGCAGGAGAAAGCATCTATCGCCCCGAGGTTCATGGTAGGTTGTGGCATCTCACGATGTAAGTCGATTCGATGAAATATCCTTTGGGCATGCTCTGGTGACGTCTGATGAAGTCGATCTGGTCGCCACTTGTCGTTGGCACGGCGAGTCTGACTTTGGCGACCATTCAAGATATTCCACCTCTCTGGTGCCTGGCGGAGGAGTTTGCGGTACTCTCGTTGATCGGCTTTTGCCTTTGGCGGCTCCTTATTTTCTTGGTGGCGAAGGATGGGGTGGCGTTTGCTTTATGGTGATTATGGTGAGGTCGATTCCTCCCGTATCCGGCACTTCCTGCGCGTCTGCAATTACGTTTTAAGAAATGAGTAAGAGAGGCAGGTCTTCCGCAAGCTTGGAGCCAATGTAGGCAAGGTGTTAGGTGTGATCATGATGCAGGTTCCGCTCTTGGGGCTCAGTTGGGGTGTTCACCTCGTCGGCAGCGTATCGAGCTCGTCGGAGTATATGTTGTCGTAGTTTTCTTCATGGATCTTTGAGTAACACTCGTATGGTTGGTCTCCTCGAACCATTCCTACTCATAGCTTGTGGTGGAAACTTGATCGATCATGTAGTGCGGAGGGATGGCCTTTGTGTGTTGAGAGAGGGTCTCCTTAGCAACATATTATGGGCCGTCGGCGTGCAACGAGGAATCTCGCGTGGTGGTTGCTGGCACGGGGTCTCCCGAGTGAGCCTTAGTTGTATTGGGCCCGGGGTAACACTTTCTCCGGAGAATCCTCGCAGAGTGGGTCTTCGATTGGTTCCGACAGCCCCCTTAGGTGTCCGTCTTGTCAAAGTAGGGGAGAAGATGATGTCGGTTGAACTCCGTTATCATTGGGACCCTATCCAGTTGTTTTGTTGGCCACATTGCTCATATTACCAAAGGGTCGTCATGTGGAAGTCTTTGGCATCCCTCCCGGATCTGAGTCGGAGAATGTTATGGATGTATCAGTGTGGCGGTTGGACCACGGCTTGTACTTCCATTACCTCTCTGACGATCTTCTTGCGAATGGGCCGCTGCGGTGGTTCTCTCACACCAAGTCTCCAGAGATCATGGATTTCCCCCAAAGTGTTGTTGAGTTGTTATCGCGCGAAGGTGGTGGCGGTGTTCTTGAGCTGAGCACGATTAGGCTTGGCCTTGGTCTTATGAAGCGTCAGATACCGCGAATTAAGTATTCTATTTCTTTCTGGCGTATGCAATCATCAGGTGCGATGCGGCAATCCACATCGACTCACAATACCTGGTGTTGTTATCTCTTGTGAAAGTCGACTTCATGGTGGCCACCTTAAAAGCATTCGTTTGCGCCCTTTTTGAGGCTGCGATACTATGGTACATCGGAGAGTATAAGCGTGAGGTGAATAATGCTATGTTAGATTCGGACTGAAATTTGGACCTAAGCGTCTTTGAGGCTGTCTGGAGGCCCATTCTCCATCTTTCTTTAGGCCTTTCCGTTGTTTATCTTGTGGGCTCGTCACACATCTGTTGATCCAGTTTTTCTCTTTATGGGTTGAGGAGCTTCCTTTCTTGGATATGAGGCTTCTTCACCATTAATGTACTTTTAAAACTGCTTGAAGCACCTCGACCATGCTTGCTTGAGGTTTTTGAGATGGAAAACATCCATTTCGTGCACTCTTAGCCCAGCAATGAAGGCGGTGATCGTGAACTTTTTGTCAGGTATATCTACCTTCAGAGACTCGGCGTTGAACCTCTGAACATAGGACGCAAGAGCTCTCTTGAGCTCTGTGGTGAATCAGCGGATGATGCTTGGCTTTACGTATGTTAAATAAGATGGAAGTGGGAGACGAACGTAATGGATAGGTCTCTGAATGAGGAGATGGATGAGGGCGGAAGCCTATTAAATCAAGCCAAGGCTAAGCCTTTTAATGTGATAAGCGAAACTTTGCATATGCGAGATCCAGGCCCATGCAACTCCATTTGATTCTTGTAAGTGTTGAAGGGTGTTCAGCGGGATCTCTGGCACCATCGAGCGACTTCCGCGCGACGATGCGAACTTTGTGGAAGGAAGTGGGCACCTCGGTCGTGAGCGGTGACAGTCACGACTGCCAAGATGTCCGCCGATATCGGGGAGCTCATCCTGACTTCGCTACGTGGGTGAGTTCATCTTTGGAGGGCTCTTGAACCTCGCTCCCATGATCGCTCTCCGGGTCATAGCGAGGATGGGCGTAGTTCCTCGTTCGGGCAGCCCCAGAGTGTTGCCCGTTGCTGCTCACTCTCACAGGGGCTAAGTGTGGTCAGTGCCCCTTGGCTCAATTTGGACTACCCTTCTATTTCGACACCTTGGGAGTCTTAGAGATTGTGTTGTTGCTCTTCATGAGGGGTGATGTTATGACCTTCCTAAGTGCATCGCCTCCGAGTAGGTGTTACATCTGCACAGTGGTTGCTCACAACTCACATCAGCGTTGGTTGGTGAGGCGGAGCGCCTCCACCTGTCGTGACTGACATTTGTTTTCTAGCGTCGGGAGGTCTGGCATGCACGTCGCTGGCGGAGTCCTGCATCGTAATTGGATTAGCGTTACATACTTGCTTGTGTTTTGGGTTGATACCATTGATCTCTGGCGAGATAAGTCTTTGTTGCAAAGGCATCGTTCCTGGCAGGCGCCAATGATGATGCCTTTTCAACATGGCAGAAGGCTGGAGGCTATTGAGGTGATTGGTAGGAGATGGGAGGCTCTTTCTTCAGGTACAGTGAGCTGCGGATGTGGCACCACTGCAACAAGAAAGAAGGTGGGTCGAGCGGGGGCTTCGCCGGGTGGGCGCTCTGATGCTCGTCGGTTCCTCAACGGGAGAAAAAGATAGGCCTTGGGGCGAATGTTTTGCGTGCCTTTCATAGATGGAGGTGGCACGGTATTTATAGCATATGTTTTTCCCAATTGGAGGGTGATAAGGATTCTTCCCCATTGGATGTGATATTTTTTGACTTTATCGGTATCAGATTCAATAAGGGATATCGAAGGAGTAGTTTATTTAGAATTATCTTTCTCCCTTATTGGTGAGATCGAAACGATCTGCGGACATTTGTTATGAATCATCTTATTTTCCTTAGGTGAGATTTAGTTGGATTCGCGAGGATAAGATGTGTGGGTTATCCTCGCACCCTTATCGATGGGATTTGGTTGATTTGCGGAATGTGTTTCCCAGTGCCATGTTATGGGCTGGATGGCGATTTGCGCTCGTTTTGGGTTGGCGCCCGAGCTTGGGTGTTTCATTGGGGCTTGCATCTTCTTTTGGGCTGGCCAGAGTAGACATGTCGCCTATTTTCAAACCTATCAGCATTTATTATTTTGGGTTTATTAGTGAATCTAACAGATCAATTAAAATAAACTACAAAAATATATTCAATTACTACCTGTCACAGGAGTTGGGTTGAAATTGTTTAAAATTGGGTTGAAATTATATTTAGTCCGGGTTTTTTTTTGTGAGATAATAATTTATAATTAATATTATTTTAAAATTATATAAAAATAAAAAATAAATTTTAAAAAAATTCTAAAACAATATAAAAAGAAAATAAACGCATTAACAAAAAAAATAAACCAAAGAAAAACAAACCGAAAATGCTACCTACAGACTACAGTAAGTGGTCACAAAGATTGTTGTACTGGAAATGGAGTTTGAAGGCACAAGGGATAGGAATTAATGATGTTTTTCTAAGAGAGTGAGGAAGAAGGTTGTGGATGACTTAATTCTTTGAGTTTTATGTTAGATTACCCCTGAAGAGGAAATACATAGTTTATATGTGTGACACCTCAAAATTCGGCGGTCCCGTTGACTAACCGTCAACCTGTGGAAGATTCGTGGATATCGAATGACCCAATACCACACCATGTGTCTCATTTACCGGAATCCACAATTTAACAACTAAATGACTACTCCAAGTCCATTTATCAATTTTCGTTTAAAACATGCAAGATTATAATTAAAAACAACCCATAAGGATTTAATTACAACTCTTTTGCATAATAAAATACGTGGCAAAACTAGTTTGCACATAAAATTTACAAAAAGATTTTTGTAAAGTCATAATCCGACTTTCTTCACAATTGTGGCCTCGAATGAGCGCCATCCATTGGTGTACTCCCTGCACCTAAAATGTTTTCCCATAAAAGGTAAAGTTCGATAGAGTAAACTCTTAGGAGGCTACTCCTAAGTCTTGCTTTGTCTGATATTTACAATATTTGACATCAACATTTCAATGAAAAATATGTCAACTCTAAATGGAATCCTACGTGTCATGCCATGAAATGAGATGACACCTGTCATCATGTCACAGAGTCTTCATGACTCCATCACACTCGAGTCATGCAGGCTCCTATCACTAATGCTAAGCCTATAGTGGTAATATCACATGTTATGGATTACATCAAATGATCATTTCTGAAAACAAATTCATTGTTCAAACCAAAAAGCTTTTTGAATGTTGCATAATGATCATTTATACTTCAAAACTCATGTGTCTTTTGTGGGTTACAATTATTAAGCACTATAGACCGTGCGCCTAGACACTTTCATGGGCTTTCACCGCTGGAATTATGTCTAACCACAACTAACGAGTCTTTCACATTTGGGGGTGTCTATCCTTGCTTGCTATTACCCGACACGAGTTTTCTTTTATCGTTTCATTTAACCGTGCGACTCTATTGGACGTGATCATCAGCCCGGTGCAGAAGACCTACCAAATCAAACGCAAGCGCGATTATTGATTATAACCATGCACTCCACACTAATTCAATGCGTGTCCTGTGCAGTGATGGCGCCATTGCATGTTATATCATGCCACATGCACTAATGAATGCTACCACGGACAACTCGAAACCACAATTGTCATGTGCCATGGACAATTATCTTAATTTACATATAGTACCGCCACAATACACATTCCATGTCAATATATTTTTACACACATATATCAATATCTTATCACACAACTACCACCAAGCATGTTATTCAAAACCAAGCAACAACACCCTTGATCCTCAGGCGAAATTAGCGATATACTATACCACAAAATAGTCCACAAAGGCCCCGAGACAAGCCATAAGCAGGCTATCAAACCAGTAAATCCCACAGGCCTCGTGTACTTACTGAAACGGGATGTGAAAACAGTCCTAGTCGAGTCTCATGATAGCACTAAATTCGGTTACAATCGGTCATAAAAATCACGGACACAAACAAATAAACAACTAAAAATTATGTGATCCACGAGAATGAGATGGATATAACTTTAGTTGTAGAGTCGATTTGGGTGATTCAAAGCCTAACACCAAGTTCCTGCAAATCTGAATTACAACTTCTATGAAGAATGAGTCTGAATTCCCTATGTTTCCCAGCGAAAGGCCAGTCCGAGATTCTAGACATAAATGATTAAACAACTAAGCTTGTGATAGTCGAAGAGATAGAAATGGACCATAACTTGAAGTTGTAGATATCCGATTTGGGTAGTTCAAAAGCCTAACATCAAGTTCAAAATTGTACAGCCTGATTCATGAAAAACACAGTCGAATGCCCTCCCAGTTTCCCAATGAAACCTGAGTCACGATTGTGAATATGGCAGATTAAATGGCATAAGTGTAATGATCCCAAGAATGAAATGGACCATAATTTGAGCTGTAGATGTCCAATTTGGGTGATTCAAAAGCCTAACATCAAATTCACAGGTGTAGCTCTGCCACATGAAGAACTGGTCCCAATTCTCTGTTTCTCAATCAAAAACCAGTCAGTGCGGACGGTGTGTAGGGTCAAAGCAATGGCATTCGACAATCCCAAAATCCAACCCAGAAAAACGGCCCCTCGGGTGAAAACCTGACTAATAGCATAAGGTTGAAAATAAACCAAAGTAGGTAGAATCCCTACCTCTTGGAGCGTAGTTGAACCGAAGGAGGTCTTAAGAATACCTCCTAATCCCGAAAATTTGATTTCCCGAAATTTCCTCCTTTGGATCTTTGATGAAATCCCTCCTTTTTGGTACCTACGCGTAGCCTTCGTCGAGGTGATGAACTTTAGTTCATGTCTCGACGAATTCCGACCGACGGAACTCCGTGGATCGTCGAAAAAAAGTTTGGAAACTCTCTTTCTCTCCTCTTTTCTCTCTCACGGGTTTGAAATAAGCAAGTAGAAAATGAGTTCTCCCTCAGTTTTGTCTAACTTTATTCTAGGATTAAGGAAACCCACATGTGCGCCACGTGTCCCTGGAGCTTACTCGGAGTCCATTTCTACTCAAAATAATTTATTTTATAAGTTGATTCAATTTATTTTAAAAATGAACTTTACTTTGTCATACCACTTTCAAGATTTTCTAAAAAAATTCGTTTAAGTACAGAACTGTCGTCGACGGCATTGAAAATTCCATTGTTTACGAAGTGCGACAAAATTAATTTGGGTATCTAGATTTGATTACTCACGAATCCAATGACAACACGATCAGTTTTAAATAAATGAGATGTTTATAAATTTTAGGATTTACAACATGCTGCTATATCGACAATTTGCAGTTTACCATTTTAGAAAGTTGGGTTTTCTCAGGTTTAATATGTGATAAATAAGGTTTAGATATAATAAAATGGATTTATTATTTTAACTTAATTTGTATTTAATGCAGAATACATTGAAGTTTTCTTTGCTCACAAAAAAATTATACATTTGTCACAGATTTGTAATGTTTAGTTAAATGTTTTTTTCATTTTGTTTTGATGGTAACTTGCTATTTAAATCCAATCACATCCATCACTTTGTGCAATTAAAATCTAATTAAGATATTTAATATTATTGATTCTTAGATGAGATAGTGGTATTGATTAAATTATATTGTATGTTGTAATTATAATTTTTAATTATGACTGGAAATTCAAATTTTAATCACTTAAAGATGAGTTAGCTAATTGAGAAGACATGATAGGACATGTTCCTAACCACTCTAAATGGCTGATGCAGGAGCATCTTCATCGATCATTCGGAATTTGGGCTTGGAAAATTCGAATTCTTAAGGTTATGAAACCTTATAGACATGATTAAGAATCTTATTACTATTTTAGAATTACTTTATTTAATTTAGAAATATTTGTTTTTAGAAGTTCCTTTATTTCTTTTTAGAAAATTTTGATTTTAGGAGTTATTTTATTTAAATTAGAAAGTCTTATTTTTTAAGTCAAAGTATGAGTTGTTTTATTTGGTTTGAAAAATATGGAGCATATATATACCCATAATGTTTTCTTTTGATTATCAATTAGAAGTTTAATAATATTTTAATATTTTTCTTTTTAAAAGTTCTATCTTGTTCTCTTATTTTCTGGGTGAATTCCTTTTAGTGGTGAGTACGTGACTTCTTATCTCTTGACTTGAGTTGTGAAGTAAGTACTTGTCCTTCTATAATATCTACTAATTTCATCATCTTCTCTTTCACTTTTCCATAACCAATTTTTCAATCTTAACCAAAAACTTTTCGAATCTTGTTCCATACCTCTAAAACATTTCCAAAAACCTTCGTTTCACTTTAGAAACCATAAAAAACATAATCCCAATCTTAGAGAAACTCCAAATTCATGCATAACCCCTAACCTACCTTAGAAAAATCCTGCAAACTAGTTCATAACAAAGTTGTTTTGCATCAAATTAATCGAACCCGAAACTTTCTAAACTTAAAATCTTTTATTCTAAACCTTAATTCCATCATAACTAAACCTCAAATAAGCCCTATAACCTTTGAGACCGGATATGCCCCTTACCTTTCAAAGTTATATCTTATACTTTTAAATTACCACAAACTCATCTGTAACTTAACAAAACCATTAAATCATCTATTAATGTCTCGTCCTTATATCAATGACCCATGGTTACCCATGGAAACAAGGGAAGAAAACATTATGTACAGGGTATGAATGATATCTACTTATAAAGACAACTGAAAAGAGATGTTAAAAATGATGAACATTATCTTTATCAAACTCTGCATGAGTAAGGAGTCCAAAATAACGAGTAGTGCCTTTGTTTATCTGATGATCTGAATTATTTAAATGGTCATTTTTGTAAATTGAAAATATATTAATTAAAATCTAATAAAGATATTTAACCCATCTAATTCTTAAGTGAGATACTCTTGTATTGATTAAATTATATTATATGTTATAATTATGATTTATGATCATAATAAAATTTACTAATCTAAAGATAAGTTAGCTAACTGAGAAGGGAAGGTTACAACCCCTAACCCCCTATCATGTTTTAACGGCTGCAAACAAACTTACACATAAGAAAAAAGATTTCATTTGATGGAGTAATTACAGAAGTTATCTACTACGTCGGATGAGGATCAAGTAATATGAGAAGCTTTACGAGCATGTTTGTATCTTATTTTTTAAAACTGTTTTCTAATTTTTAAAAATAAGGAGAACAAGAAAAATTAAAGGAGCATACGTTTTATTCTTAGTTTTCTTTTATTTTAAAAAACATTATGAACACAAAAAATGCTAAATTCAAATAATAAGAACAATTTTCAAGGAAAACAAAAAAAGTGTTCTTTTATGTTCTCAACAATAGTTTTTAAAAACAGGAATCAAACAAGCCTTAAGCATTTATTTTAAGGAAAAATAACAAATAAAATGAGTTTAAATAAATATATAAAATTAATTTATTAAGTTTAAAAATATTATTTTATTTTCTTTAATTGTTCTTCTTTATTTTCTTTGGTTTAATGCATTTCGAGTTCCGAAGGGTGCAATAGTTGTCTTACCCAAAGATCTGAAAAAGTAAAAGTTTATTGATAATATATATCGGTAAACTTGGTATACACATCCATCTCTTATTGCGCAAATTCAAGCCAAGAGCGTGCAGTTTGGAACACCACATACAAACATATATTTGAAATCACTCCAAAATTAAACAAACAACTAGAAATTAATAATTGATAGAACCCATATAGCTAGAGCTAGCTACCACTTCCGAAAGACGATACTCTCTGATTATGCATGCAGAAGTTGTAATCACTTAATCATCAAGCTGGAAGGCAGAGTCATATGAGAAGCCAGGCTTCCAATCAGCAGGAATCAAATCCCTGAGCAGCACCCACTTTTGGCCGCCACCTCTCCCAGTCACTTGGAACCTCAGGTTCAGACCTCCCTTTGGTGGGTTAGCCATGTCCCACACTGCTCCATAGCTCTTCCTCATTCCCTTCCATTCCTGGCGATCCTCCTGAAACCCCCCCCAAAAAAATAATGAATTAATTAATAGTACTCTTAGATTTAATTTATCAGTAATTTTGATTACAAAACAATCAATTTTTCTAAAAGTTCAAACTAAGTTCAATATAATTAAGTATCATGCTTTTTAATAATCTCCCTCGTAAAAGCCAAACAAGTCAATGTGTAAATGCGCGTCAACATGCAAAATGAGGAATGAATGCTCAAAGAAATAACTTGAACCATGATTTTTCGCAAAACCAATAACTCCAATATAGGGATGGCAACTGGTTTAGGTAGGATGTGGCAACCCCATCCAACTTCGTCTCATTAATTGAAATCATTTCTCGTCCTTGTTCCACTTAAAAAATTAAACAAAGGTGGGAATCTAAAAAAAATCCACTTCCACTAATCTCACATCCGTCCCATTAGGAGTGGAGTGGGGCAGGGAACCGAAAAAAACTCGCCTTCCTCCATTGCCTTTCCTACTTTGATACCTTGTTAAACAACTAATTTTCTTATTAGCACAAGCTTATAGGATTCTGGTTCAATACGAGTATCATGATTCTTGATAGGCAGATGCCCGGGTTGCTGTAATCTTAACATGCCTGCCATGTCTCTGCTGTGATGTCGCTTGGTAAGCTTGGCACAACATGATGGGGCTAAACTAGTCGAAAACTGGCTGCTCATGGACCTTGAACAAGAGGTTGGAATTGGGGTACTGGCATGGCACCCTTCTGTGTTTCTGTTCAACAACTATATGTGAGTGCAGCCATGTTTGACTCTTTGAAGAATCCCCATTGGGCTATGAATGAGTCAAGTATGATCTCCTTCTCCATGATCAGTCACTACACCCTCAGCCCATCTTCTGTACAAGGTTTAATTAATCTTGTCTGTACAAATTATAAATAATAATTTAGCACCATTAAGGATATATAATTATATATATATACAAAATCTTAGTGGATAGAGGAAGGGACAGCTTCCAAGAGGAGTCTAAGTCTGTATCTAGTGGCTGTCTATTTCAAGCCTCTTCAGTAAGAATAAGATTAAAAATATCACCTAACTTTTTCAACATTTCACTCCATGGTGTGAACTTTTTGAACTTGACCAACTAGAAATACCACTTATTTATTTCATTCCATGAAGAAATTTGTTACAATCACTTAACAAACTAGCTATAAAAGAGAGGGAGCCCAAATAATTATAAACATGATGTTCATGGAGGCTGGTGATTTTGTGATCCTCACCTTTTGTACCTCTCACAATGTAAGAACGATGGTCATTTTCAAGGAATGAATCGTTATGGTAACAGAGTTACAACTACTTAGATAGAACTCACACATAAAGATTAGCTATTAAAAGGAGGGAGCCATACACCCTGGTGTCAAGTCGTAACTTAACAATTTGGGAATGATTCATTAGAAAATTTCATCACATCACACTCTAATATAAGTTTTATTACCTACAAATGCATGCCACATTAGTGCCATTCAATCCTAAGCCTAGAAACCCTTGACCTTACGCCGTTGACATTTCTTCCGTATTCGCCAAAGCCACATGCTCCAGCTGATCCAATGTATGATCATTAGCACATTGAAAATAAACCCGCAATAATATTACCACTTAAGTTAAAGCATAGATATCTACAAAGTATATATAGTACGCACTTGGAGTCCCTAAGCAATCAGGGCTGCCATAATATGTTGCCCTTGAGTATGTGAAGGTGTCTTGACACTTGCATAGTAGAGGCAACAGCATAATCACACATAGAAAGCAGGAATAATGGCTAAGTGAAAAACCCATGTTTATAAGAAATCAAGGAAAATATTAGAAGTGAGCAAGCCAAAGGAAGTAGAGGAAGTGAAATTGCGATGGGTAAGCCTAGAATCAAAGTTCCATATATATAGTTGAGAATTAGAGGGCAAGGGAGAGTTGGGGGAATGGCCACCATTTTTGTTTATCCTTTTTTTTTTCTTTCACTATGGACTAGCTAGGGAGGCCAACGATTAGATTATATATGGATAGGTGCAAATGGGACGCCCTTTTTGACTCCCTAAGACTATAGTTTTACTACTATCTTTTTGGTATGTAAGAAATTCACAAATAGAAATAAGATTTGATGATACTCGTATTAAATCCGAATCTTATATGTTTGAGCTTTTAGGAAAACTGATAATTTAACAAGGTTTCAAAACTTGGTTTAGCGGGAGGTTATGAATTCGATCCACCTCTCTATAATTTGAGTATTTGTTCCTCACTTGAATATTGATTCATTGTTTTGTTTGCCTTTTCATGTTCGGGTAGGGTCACACCTAAGCTAGGGTGTTTAAACTTCCATTGATCACTGTTTGGTTCAGCTCATTGTCGTAGGGAGTAGATAGGGAGAATATCAAAATATTTTGGTCATTGTGCTTGTGGAACCAAATTAATTATACTTCTATCTCACATGGGATATTTAGCACTGGTAAGTGTAATATATGGTGGGAAGAGATCAGGAACGTGGAAGGAAACTAAGGAAAATTATCAAAGCATGGAATAAACAAATCCGAAATCATTTATTGGCTAACGTAGATGCATTGTTTAAAAGATGTATCTTGTAAATGGCAGTACTCTCCCAGTATCCTAATTGCATTTGAACTGAGAAAATGAGGAATGGGGCAGAGGCTGCATGTGAGCTGGCTAGGACGAAGCGGATAAGGCTATGGCGGCATGGTTGGCTAGACCGCACTGAAGAAGATGTCAAAACAAGTGAAGTGAGCTTAGAAGAGATGGTAGTGGTAAATTAGGGGCAAAGGCACTCACCCTTAATTTTTTTTTTTTTTTTTTTTGGGGGGGTTGGGGTTGTGTTAATAGGGAGCGTGTTATGTACTTTTTGACGTGTGCAATGTCGGCCTATGGTGAAAGCGATGTGGTGGGGCTGGACAATCTGAATCACGTTTGGGTAGGTGGCTTTTCATCCTGGCTCTCCATTTGGTCACCACATTCCTTTATTAATCACAAAAAATATCACAAAAATAGCAAGTGCCTTTAGCTATAGAATTCCTTGGTGATCACTCTGTTTATAGTGTCTTCCATTTTGGTGACTCAATCAATAATCCTTTTAAGGATATTTTGCCTCTTTTATTATTACACAGACAATTTAAATATTAAACGCATGTTTGTTTACTGTTTTTAAAAAAACTATTTTTTATTCTAAAAAACCATTGAGAACAAGTAAATCACAAAGATCAAGTTTGGTTCACACTTTTCTTTTATTCTTAAAAAACCCAAAGAACACATTTGATTCACAACTTTTTTTTTTTAATTTTGAAAAACACAAAGAACATAAATAAAAAAAACAGTTTTTAGATAACACCAAAATTATAACAATTTTAAAAAACAGAAACCAAACAAACCATAAAGACTTTCTTTGGGAAAACACGACCTACATGTGTGGCAAGTAGTTGTTTATGGTTTCTCTAAACTACATCAATGTTTAGAAAAGGGAAGGGAGTAGGGAGAGCTGTCTTGAGTTCACAAAATTTGTTTTCTCACAACTAAATTTGCCCACACATTTCTCACAACCATTCCATTGTCTCTGATTCATAATGTGAATTAAGTTGATCCAGTTTTCAGTTTTGCAGACAGGAGACCGAAACTCCGGTCACAACAGAAATAGATTTGTAAGAGAGAACCGTTGATTGAATCTTCGATCAGGGTGGAGTTCATCATCCTTTTATGAGTTTTGATAAGATAAAACGAGATTCATAGTTTCATATACCTAAAAGAGGCATCTGCAAGCACAACTACTTGGCATAGGAGAGCGAAAAAAGTTATGTCTACCATTTCATTGGAGTTGAATAAAACTGAAGGGTGATTCAATAGTATATGACCAAGAAAACATGTATGGGCCCATAAAAGTGCCACAAAATTTCCTTTTCTACTATTAATGCTGTGGCTGCCTTTCAATAATTATAGTCCCAGCACTAGCTCTTGATCCAGTCATGAGCTCATCAGCCTTGCATTTTGCATCCGCTACTTCTCCTGCCATTCCAAGTCAATAAGCATTGCATCAGTCCAACATTTGTTGAAAACGCAAATATGGAGATTTAAACCAAACAACTGAACTTCCTGACTCTCTACACGTGTATAAATCAGGCTGGATCAGTTTACCACTGATAATTAAGGTGGGGTTGGAAGAGAGTGAGAGAGAGAGCCCCAACTTTGTGATAGAGACTATCACTATGAAGTGACGACACTGTTCCTAATAATGAGTCGGAAGCAATTGGAGCAAAAGATAGGGGGGCCAAGTTTGGATTTCGAGGACCAAGACGTGTGTGCGATTCATATTTCAAAACCTGTTACTTCATGACATCTCTTTCCTACACTTGTAAGTTTAGGATGAATATGAGACTGGTGGGGGTGGGGTAGTAGACACACCAAGCGACAGACAAAACGAATTATTACAGAACCAACCAGAAACCCCACCCCCCAGGGGGCCTTCTCTTTACAATCACTCCCCTGCTCCAGCAACCAACCCTAAATGAACAACTGAAAATTAAGAGATAGGGCATATATTGTAAGTAAACTAAGAGCAAAGGTGTAAGGCATATTAAGCCATATAGCAAAGCCAGCAACATCACCTACCACACTTTGGCAGGAGTCATTTTGACAAAGTTTTGGAGGGACAGAAAGAGAGTTGGAATCACAGGTGTTATAGACATGAAAAGAACAAGAAATCACTTTCCTCTTCCAGAACTTAGAGATCCTCCTACTAAAGCAATGGATTGGTTAAGCAACAAAAACAGGTTCAGCTCTTGTGGTGGGAATAGGAAGATAAACAAGTGATTGAGATGTGAGAAAGCAGAATAAAAGTACCAACATATAAACAGGTCCCATTCCTTATTGGTACTAAACACTTCCATTTACTAATAAGAATCAAGGTAACTATTACATTCAGCCAATGGATGTTTGGTCTTCCTTTTCACCCGATAGAAGATCAACTTCTGTAACATAACTCACCAGTGCCTTTCACTAGAAAAGCAGCAGCATGCTAAGAGATTTCACTGTTTGAATTTTTTTAGTATGAAACAACCCCATCCACATCTCAAGATGCACAACCAAAAAAACCAGAGAGGTCCATACCTCACGGGAGTCAAGCCGCATTCATAAAACTTATCATTTTCCCAACAACTGAATTACACAAGCAGGAACTGGTGAGAGATTGCGGTCCCAGTTACAAACTATTGTGCCTTGACTACCATCTTAAGTTCAAGTAGAGTCAAAATTAAGCAGCTTAATCAGTATACTGCAACTAGTCACAAATTCCATAAAGGAGTTCAGGAAAAATGTTGAATAATATTTCCCTGAAATTTTCCAGGGAAAAAGTGACCACTAATTTTTTACCCACGTCCAAACTTTTAATCTATAATTCAAAATCACTAGCTCACAAACAATTGAGCATAATCAAACTTGACTTTACCTGATTACTCATTACAATCATCATTCCAAGTCCCAAATTATCAAATGAGTTGAGCTTTTTTCAGGTCAGCAACAACTCCCCGATCCTCAGAGCTCCTTTCATTGTACAGTACCTGAATTAAATTGAGCAAAAGTTAGATAAAACTCAAAAACCAGACTGAATGCAAATTAATTCTTTGGACTGGAGATACCTTGTCGATAATTCCGTATTCAACGGCTTCACTAGGACTAAAATATTTTGGGCGCCTGATGTCAGCTTCAATTTGCTCTGGTGTCTTTCCCATATGTTTTGCATAGAGATTAACCTTAAATGCAGATAAATGACAAAATGTTGGTTTTCCTCTCATATGTTTGGCTACATGACCAAATGAACAAGTGCTTGTTGGTCAAGTCCTCCTCAACTTGCTTTAAATGTAATAGAAAAAGAACACAGTTGAATAGAAATTGATTCAACAACCACTCAAAATAATATCCAAATATACTCGCTCTTGTCCTAAAATAACTATCAATACTAGTCATCTGACTTGAGAAATTGACTCACACCAACTCTTTACAATGAACAAACTAGCATGCCATTGATTGGTTCCAAACTAAATTTTCGTTTCAATCAAAACCATCAATCAAAACCAGTTTTACTCCACAGGTCCCAGATGATGTGCCAATGAACCTCATTTTATAATATATCAACTCAATAGACATCTCAGCATAATCAGGAATACTCAAATTTTCAAAACAGAGTAGATAACTTTCTGAGTTTGTGCCATTTAGTTGCTTTTTTCATAACGCATATTTCCCACTGCATAGATTCAAGGGTTATGAACATATTATGCCACAGATATTATAATCTAACCCCACAGGCCAGCACTACATGTATAATAGCAGTTAAAACACATGGAATATAATAGTGGAGGGCAGGTGCTACATAATTGACTGTTCATCTTACCAACTCTATCTTCACATTATTCACTTCTTTTCTTGCAAGGTCAATATCTGTTGCCTGACCTTGAAACCTTGCAATGGGCTGCAGATTGAAGGAGTTGACAATTTTCATATTAAAATCTGAACAATGCCTTTGGACATTTAATTAACATTAACTCTTTCCAGCCTTGTGAAGTACTGGTCAGGAAGAAACCTGCTTTATCATGATTGTTGATGAAGGCAAAGCTGATCGGTTTCCCTTTGCACCTGCAGCCAAAAGTAAGGCTGCTTCTCCCCAAGCATTACCAACACACAAAGTAAAAATGGGTGGCTTAACATACCTGTAGGAGATGATAATAGCTTCAGATATAGGAAAAGGAAGTAAAAAGTAATGCCAAAACTACTTCGTAAGTAACCATGTAATTACCTTTTACTCCAGGTAGCCTAGTTACCTGAAGGAGTAAAAGGTAGAATGTAGTATTGAAGTACAAGACAGGATTATAACTCATACAGTGTGATATGGGTACAAAGTTTTATATAGGACCTGGGATTTTCTCGTGAAAAGCTCATGATTATACATTGTGATGATTAGGCACAAGTCACACTAACAGTGGCCCCATTCATGACCAAGCACATTGAAAACTCACATTTTATCAAAGAAATTTATCAGACAGGAAGTAAATTCACTACACTGATAAGAACTCTACCCCACTCAAGAAAGCCATATTCCAACTCCTAGGGAGAAATATGACAATTGTTCTTAAGGATTAGAGTAGAGACTTTACACAAGCAGTCCAAAGACAAATCTCTTCTTTCACATTCTCTTATACTCTGATCTTTTCAATTACTGCTTGAAGGTTCATGACTTTCTGATGCATTTAGGTCCTCTCCTATCTTCCAACAGCTTGTAAAATTTTAGGTTAACATTTATATTTCAATATGGAAGTTCGAACATGAATACACAACATAGGTATTGGGATATGCCACCGCAAGAATAATTAACTGAATTATTGGATACAATATTTAGAGCGGATCCAATTCGCTGGTAACTTTAACGGCATGACTGATATTTTGTTGATCGTTGTATACATAATGTGTACTTTAGTACACCTTTTTTTGTGCTTTTTTACAATTGCTTCTAATCTATCGAAAGATGAAAATAAAAACATTAAAAAAAAAGTGTTGGGGAAATTTGAAACTAGGTTACATTTAAACAAAAACAATGAACATAATCCAAAAAAAAGTTTCCACAGACTCAATAATATTCAGTTCTAGGTCTTAAAACTCTAATTCAATGTGGATAGTGAAAGAAGTTTAGGCCAATGCACTGTTCTACAGAAATATTAATAGATCATAAGCTTGGAAAATGTTGGAAACATTCATATTCCCAAGAAACTAGGACAATCACCCGATCATAGTTGTTAAAAAGCATGCTTAAAGCTACTCTAGGCCCAAGGATCAACTAATCCTTAGTTATTGTTGAAGCATGATATTCATATTAAACCCAAATTCTATAAGCTTGAGCTTTTAGGAGAGTTGATCATTTAATATGGTATACCGAGCTTGTAGTTTAGCGAGAGGTCTGGGTTCGAATCCTCTCCTTGCAATTTAATTCCATGTTTTATTTAGTCCATAATGGACTGAATCTCCCATCTCTCGCGTGGGTATGGGGCCATGTACATGAGGAGTGTTGAGCATGATATTCATATTAAGCCATCTGTAGCTTGAGCTTTTAGGAGAGTTAGTCATTTAGCGATTCTGTGCATACCTTGTTGCCAAGGCATGCATCGATAGCTGCAGGCCCGATGGGCGGCGAAAGGTAGCCTATTGGGGTGGAGGCCATCAAACTTCGTGCCCATCCACACTCTTGTGTGGAATCGATGTGGGATCGTATCATTCCACACCCCTTGAGAAAGTCCACGAACGACATTCACTTTGGGTGGTTCCGCGCTCTTAGTGGCATTCCTCAGGGCCTACCTTTACGTTGCCGGGTAGCCCTCTCCACATTATGCATCGGTTGGCTTTGATCACAAAATGATGGAGTGCGAGGCTGATGGAAGAAGTACAATGTGCTTTGATAGGTGGGGCATCAAACAAGTACCACTCCACACTCTTGTGTAGGTCGATGTGGGATGTCCCGGCATCGGTACGGAGCGTGTCTCATCTACTTACCTTTTTCTCCTCTAACTCTTTAATTCTTACTTTTCTAATAGTGTGGAATCAAGTTTGGTTGAAGGCTTCTATGATTTCATTATCTTTTGGTTGAATGCTTCTTTTAAATGTTTGGAATCTTTTTTTTTTTTTTTTTTATCAATAAAAAGCAAATATTATAGATAGGACAAAAGAAACCAAATGTACACGGGTCGTGAACAAAAGGGAGCCAAAACAACAAAAGAAAACCCCAAATACCCTACTTACTCCCATCAGTGAGGAGTCTAGAAGAGCATGTGAGTTAGCATCACTATCTGGGTTAGCCCGTGTCCACAAATTGGAAACAAAATTAGCTTTAATCCTTTGGGAGGAATAAACCTCATTCTCGAACACTCTTTCTTCCTACGCCCCGGAGATTCCAAAGCAGGCAGGGTACGCCTAGCCAAAACTTTTAGTATTTCTTGCCTATCGGCTCATAAACTAATAGGGTGAGGCCAGAGCGACAATTGACAAAAGGAACCTAACATTGCGCATTTGCGGTGAATCGATAAGTGAATGCCTGGTCTCCTCTTCCTCTTCGCACATAAAACATCTCTTCAACTACATGGAAGGCGTATGCCTTCTACACTAAGGCGTTCCAAAGGCACAGAGGCATATGCTTTCTCCGCATCAGGCGAAGATGTGTACGCCTCACAAGATGGTTACTTGGCGCTTAAAAACATGGGAAAAAAAAACAAAAAACAAAAAAAAAAAACGGCCCTTAAGCTTTAGTTCTAATTTGGGGCTCATTGAGCAAGCGCATGGCTTCAGATTTCTCTTTACTCCTTGTTATGCGCTCCTCTCTGTTGTCCATCAAGATACCATCTTTCCTCTCCTCTATTGTCGGCCCTTAGAGAACAAATAAGATTTCTCTTCCTCTCATCTCTGTTTTCATCCTTCCTAAACCCTAACTATTTCCCCTCTTTGTCGGCCATGAAAGAGTAGAATGCATGGGCTTTCCTCTTCTTTAAAGAAAACATTGGTATGGCAAACATGAATCTCGGCCCTTTTATTTAAAAAAAAAAAAAAAACATGAATCCAACCCTTTTTTTCTTCTATATAAAATAATTTTTAAAATTATATGTGAGATTTTCCGATTCTCCAAATTATTCTCAATGTCATTAAAATTTTTGCTTTATTATTGCATATAAAATAATTTTTAAAATTATATAATTTTATTATTGGATAATTCCTTTGAGATATTTAATGGATATTTTTATTATTGATTAAATATCTTGTACCAAATATAAGATATAATTTTTGGATTAAATATGGAAATCAATTTAGTTTAAATATCTTGTACCAAATATAGGAATATATAATAAAATTATTAAGGTAATAAAATTTATTTTTGTAAGTAATAAAATAATCATTTAAAAATTTCCTTTTATTTCATAAGTATATTTTTATAAAATAAGTAAAATAATAATTTATTTTATAAATATATTTGTATAAAATATAAACTTTTTTATTTTTTAAAATCAAGTTATATGGTTTTTTTTTTTGTATTTAGAAGAAGTAGTTTATGCTATTTATTGTATTTTTTAATATATTATAAGCATTTGGTAAATATATATGATCGGAAAGCAGGCATAAAGCTGAGGCTTACGCCTTGCCTCACCTCACGGAGACAGAAAACACCTCATTAATTTCTTTTGCTTGCCCCAAACATTGGTCAAGACCATCTACCAATTGTGCTGCTTGAGGGGGGTGATTCTGATAAATTAAAAACTAGGACTTTCATCAAAAACCAAACATTTCAATTTTAAAAATACCATAAGTAACAGTCCACAAATGGCATTTATCATTCCTGTGGATCAATGGATCAAAATTATCGACTAATTTTTTCTAATAAGTAAAAGGGAATTATTTTAGAAAAAAATCGGCAGAAAACAAGAGAGAAACAAAAGGGAGCATTTTAATCCTGATGAGGTTTGGATCCGGGGGTTTCATATTTAAGGTGAAGTGAGGAGTTGAGAGGAAATGGAATAGTGAAGACATCAGAGAAACGGGGCGGTTGGTTGTTGAGGTCAAGAATCTTGGAGTTTGATGGAAGGTGAAGGGGAAAAAGACAAAATTTTAAATGTACGGGAAGCGGAGTAGAGGCGTAGCATTAGTGGATTCGTTTGGAGTAGAGGGGATGAAAAATCTTTTGTTGATTATTGAAGGTATTTGTAAAGTTCTGTCCTTGCTAAAGAGAGCCTTTTGTGCGGAGAGAGAATGGAAAGATTTTTTGAGCTAAAGTGAAAACAATGTTGGGGCGGATTCCTTATTTTTCTGCTGCTAATCTTGAAGGAAAAAAAGCACCAGAGTTGTTTTTCGGGAAGGAGGGATTTTAGATGGATTTGGGCTTTGTTGGCAAAGAAAATTAGAGGGTTGGGCTTAAAAACATACATGGGAAAAACGAGGAACACTACAATAGAGGTAGGCAAGGGAGGAAGGAAGGAAAATAGCATGTATTAAAATAAAGTTCGATCCTAGGGGACATGGTGTTAAGGCGTGGATGAAGGAGCGCCCGAGTGTAAAATGTTTTTGGGTGGATCTTTGGTATTTATTGGAGAACAAAATCGAAGCCTCTTCTCGTGTGAAAGGAGGTGTTGGCCTCGATTAGAAAGCTTGGAGTTAAAAGGTGGCAGGTGCTGTAGTCTGGCCGTGATCTTTGTTTTGGAGTTGATTAGCTGAAAAGAGACCAAGGTCTGGGTCCATGAGGTAAAGGAGAAGAAGCTTCAAAGGAGGTGTCTTACAGTTGGAGTGGTGGAGGCCAAAATCTGGATGTATAAGGCGTAAAGGCTCAGTGCAAGAAGCTTAGATCAGAGTGGTAGGGCTCCCACTTCACCTGTGGACACCTAAGATCCTAAAGAAAATAGAGCGTGCGGAGGAGGGTTTGCAGCCCTAGACCAAGTTCTGACTCTTGAACGGGAGGAGGTGATGGCGGGCTGAGCCTCGATCCAATCGATGAAGTCTAAGCCCAGTCTTTGTCGGCATCTTAGAAGATTCAAGATCGCTCGGACTTCAGATCTGGTAGGAGATCCCTCCATGGTTAGCTGAAGTCTACTTGCTTGATTTATTCAATCTTTTGAAGCAAAAATCAAGGAAGGAAGAAGATGGTGGAATGAAGTATGGATGAGATCTCTGTGAAGCAGCCAGTGTTTAGGTAGAAGGGTGGGTGTGTCAAAATGAGCAGGAGAGATGTCAAGGCGAAAATTTAATTCATAGTCGGAGGAAGAAATGAAGTTCAAGGTGGGGCCATCTGTTTATTAGGGAGCAAGGTTGGTTCAGCCTGGTAAAGTGGTTTGAACCCGGCGAGGCTAGTTCCTTCAATGGCCCCGATAGATGGAAATTTGTTAGTTTTCTACGGTTTGAATGGGCTTGAACTTCTTGGGCCAAAGTAGTCTGGTTCTATTAGAAGTCCAAAAGCCCAAAAGCATGACCAAAAGGCTAATAGTGGGCTGAAAAAGAGTTTAAAAGACCCGTGGAAGTAGTTCTTTTCAATAGTCAGAAAAGCATGCGAAAAGGATAATAGAGGGTGAAAAGAGTTTAAAGAGGTTTCCTTGAGCCCCGAAGGGTTCAGTGAGTCTCAAACCTTAAAAAAATGGGAAAAACTGATGGCCAGGGCCCGAAGCCCTAATACGGAGGGCTTACCTTCCACAGGACCCTTTAGGAAGATCTGATTGGATTGTGTTTGGTGACTGTGGAAGCCGAAGACTAAGGTGCTGTGGGGACTTATAGCTTTGAGAGTTTTTGGGAAGATGGGATGTGGGATGTGTCTTCCGACAGCCCACTAATGGGATATTTTCACCAAGGTCTCGGAGAAGAAGGATATTCGACTGGCTGATTTTTTGCCCTAGTGGAATTGGAATTTAGGGCTCCTAAGGAGGAAGCCCTCAAAGCTCACCAAAGCCATACAAATGTTTCCAGGTATGAAACTATCCCCTCAGAAAACTATCCTTCACACCTCTTTATAGTTTTGGTAGGCCCCACCTGCTTTACAGAGAACTCTTCAAGTCTGAGGGTCATAGGTATGAGTTAGAGGTGAAATGGAATCGCTAAGGGTGGTTTCAGATGATGGAAGAGAGTGGGGGGAGGTGACAATCGGTGCTCTTATAGAAGTTGATCAAAGCTTGGTGGGTTCGGGCTTGGGCTTGATGAGCTACTACTTCAGTGTCTATGATAAAAAATTGAAGATAGTTGCTGATCAAATTCGGAGTGAATTTGCAAAGGAATTCCTACGATGAGTTTGAAAAGGAGATTTTTGGAGGCGATGCGAAAAATGGTGTCTCAAGCAAGATAAAAAGGACGAGAACCTACGAAGTCTAGACATGAGAGGGGAGTTAAGGAAGTGGAATGCACCATCAACTCTGACGAGAAGGGCAAAATAGAGAAGGAAAGAGACGAATTTTTGTTAAAGTTAAAATGAAGCTAAGAAACTTTCTGTGGAATGTTAGAATAATAATTCGGACGAAGAGGAATGTCATTAGAAATTTTATTAGATTCTCGGATGATGGATTTGGTTTGCTTGAAACGAGATTCGAGGAGATGTCTCGGCATGTGCTCGCGTTTTGAGGGTGGGTGATTTTACAGTGGAAGGTTGTGGAGGCAAAGGGAGCTACGGGGGGTATCCTTGTGTTTTGGGATAAAAGAAAATTAGACTTAGTGGAGGTTGAAACATACTTTTCTATTACTTGCATGTTTAAAAACGTGGAGGATGGTTTTTAGTGGGCCTTCACAGGTGTCTATGGCCCGGTTGAGAGGAGCAAAAGGGAAATGTTTTGGGAAGAGTTGGGGTCGTTGAAAGGTTTGTGGGAGGGGGCCGCGTGCGTAGTGGAGACTTGATATGGTCATAGCCGCATCAGAAAGGAACATGGTGAGTAGGCTCTCCCACATCTATGGCGTTTTGTAGAAGTCTTAATGAGTTGGGGCTTAGGTGTATCCCTCTTGGGGGGCCCACTTTCACTGGAGGCGACCCTGACAGCCATTCTATGTCTGTCTTGTGATTCTTGAATTCTGACGATTAGGAAAGTCGGTTTATGATGTGGTTCAAAGCCTCTAAAGAGACCGGGTGTCGATCACTTTGCCCCGTTATGTTGAATGATGAAGGAGAATTAAATCAAGTGCCGCCTTTGCTTTGAAAAATGTGTTTGGTTGAAGGCTTCAAGGACCTCCTTAGAGTTTGGTGGCAAAGCTTTCACTTTTCTGGGTCCTTCAGCTTTATTTTAGCTTCAAAATTAAAAGCCTTGAAAGGAATTTTGAGGGTTTGGAACAAAGAGGTTTTTGGTAGAGTTGAGATAAAAAAGGAGGCTTTAAGCAGGATCTCTGTTTGGGATGACTTGGAAAAGGAAAAGGAGTCATCTCTGGAAGAAGCTGCGGAGGGGTTGAAATGGAAAAGGTCTCTTGGAGACAAAAATCTAAAGAAATTTGGTTGAAAGAAGGGGACAAAAACAAAGGGTTTTTTCATAGAATGGTCAATTCTCATAGGAGGAATTCTATTATGAGCATCAATATTAATGGCAGAAGGCTTGTCAAGGAACCTAAGATTAAAGAAGGTTTGGTAGGCGCCTTCCAAAGTCTTCTCTCAACCTCGAACAATTGCAGTTTGCCTCACTAATCTCACAGTTCAATTTGATTGGAGAAGATCGCTGCTGGCGAAAGGAAATGTTCACGAGAGGGAGAAATCACAGCGGTAGTCTACCGGGGCTTAACAGAGATAAAGCCAGGGTCAGGATGTTTCTAGCATACAGTCTCTTTCAATTGAGATTTCGTGAAGGATGAGGCTATGGGCTTCTTTAGGGAATTCTTTGAGCATAACTAGTTTGTTAAAAGCCTGAATGCTACATTCTTAGTTTTGGTTCCCAAGGGAAATACTGTTGAGGATTTAAGACCCATCAGTCTAGTGGGAGGCCTTTACAAAATCTTAACAAAAGTGTTGGCTAACATAATCAAAAGGGTTATGGGGTTGATTATCTCCCAGTTTCAGAATGCGTTCGTAGAAGGGAGCCAGATTCTTGACGCAGTGTTAATAGCTAATGAGGCAGTGGACTTCATTCTAAGAAGGAAGGAGAAAGAGATTCTTTGTAAGTTGGACATTGAAAAGGCTTACGATCACATCATGTGGGATTTTTTTGCTGCAAATTTTGGAGAGAATGAGGTTTGGCTCAAAATGGATTAGTTGGAGTAATTGGTGCATCACCACAGCTTCTTTTTCTGTTTTGTTTAATGGTTCTCCTACGGGGTTCTTCCGGAGTTCCAAAGGCTTGAGACAAGGGGATCCTCTCTCTCCTTATCTTTTTGTGATTGGTATGGAAGCCTTGAGTTGTTTACTAAAGCGTGTGGTGGAAGGCAAGGTTTGGGGGTAGAGATGCAGGGGAGCTTGTCATTTCTCATCTTTTGTATGCTAATGACATTGTCCTTTTATTGCTGAGAAACCTGACTCTGAAGCTGAGTTGATGTACTTGGGATGGACGATGGTTTGAAGCCTTCGGGTTTGAAATTAACTAAGCAAAAGTGAAATTATCGGCAGTGAGTGTCGAGTGGGTGAGATTGAATGACATGGAGTTGTTAGCATCTGAGCTTGGTTGTGGTGTTGGCTCCCTCCCCACCACGTACTTGGGCCTTCCCCTTAGGGCTCCTCACAGGGCAATGGGGGTTTGAGATTCCATTGAAGAAAGATTTAGAAAAAGATTGGCATCCTGAAAAAGACAATATATCTCAAAGGGTGGGAGGCTCCACGCTGATTGTTCGAGATCTGCTTGTCTACTTCTATTTACTTCCTCTCTTTGTTTTAGAATGCAAGCTTGTGTGTTCTAGGCGGAGAAGGTCGAGACTTTCTCTAGGGTGGTGGCAAATCTGAAGCGAAAACCACACCTTGTCGATTGAAACAATGCTTGAAAATAAAGGGAGCTTAGGGGTGAGAAGCTGTTAAAGATGATCGGCCTTGTTTTGTAGCGATGTTGAGCGGTTTGCTAATAGAGAGGATCACTTTGGAGATTGGTGATCAACACAGGAGGTAGGGAGAGGATGGAAGTGGAACACCAGCGACATGAATGGCTCACCTTTTCTCAAAACACTATTTCCTCCTTAGGAAATAGAAGGAGACTAGGTTTTTGGAAGGCTCTTGGTGCGGTGAGACTGCGCTGTGCAATGCCTTCCCCACTCTGTTCAATTTAGCAGCACACAAAGACGCCAGGGTAGCAGATGTTTTGGATTCCTCTAGGGAGAAAGGGGGTTGGTCCCCAGTCTTCGTAAGACCTTTTAATGATTGGGAGGTGGAAGAGGTTGAAAGGTTCCTACATTTTCTTCACAACAAGAAAATTAGGCCCTTTCAAGAGGATCAACTGTTATTGAAGGAGACTATGACTGATGGTTTCTCAGTAAGACTCATTTACCGTAAGCTAATGCATTCTCTCCTTACAACTTTCCCCTTTCGATCCATCTAGAACCCAATTGTTCCCCCCAGGCTGGGTTTTTTTGCTTGGGAAGCATCCTAGGACAAGGTGCTTACACTTGACCAGCTAAAAAGGAGAGGGATCCCTCTAGCAAACAAGTGTTTTTTATGTGAAGATGATGAGGAAACAATAGACTATTTGCTTATCCATTGTTCGAGAGCTAAGATGTTATGGGATCTTCTTTTGGCCATAGCTGATTCTAACTGTGTGTTCCCTCTTACGGTACGCCAATTTCTCCTTGCTTGGCAAAGTGCTAATGTTGGCAGAAAACATAAGAGAGTTTGGACCTCATTGTTTATTCTAGACGTTATGGAAGGAAAGGAATAGGGTGGCTTTTGAGAATGAGGCCCCCTCTACTCACATGATGAAATCTACCTTTTTGTGTACCTTGTGGTCATGGGCTAAGTTATGGTATTGATAGCACCGTTCTTTGAGTGGATTTTCTGACTTAGTTGGGAATAGGTGGAGTGTGAGGTTTTTTTTTTTTTTTAGGTCTCCCTTTTTGTATTCCTCTTGTCTACTATTTGGGAGCCTTGCACTCGTTTTTTTTTTTTATCGGTAATCTCAAAAAAAAAACTATTTGGGGGTTTGATCGGTCCTATATTGCTCTTTACCGATCAAAAAAAAAAAAAAAGAAAAAAAAAAAAAGAAGGAAACAAGGGAAATCAAAGGTATCAACTGTTAGATGCAACAGGACAGGAAAAAGTACATATAGGACATGTATCAATGAAAAGGATAAATATATTTTTACCCCATAACATCATAGACTGCAAAAGCTTCTGTCTCATAACCCAACTTCTCCCCACCCTGAAAAAATGTGAAAAATTGTATCAGAAGCAAGAACATCATATGGGGAAATGTAGGCACCACTAACCATGGTGTATCAAAATGCTTTATTTAAAAAAAAAAAATGCAAGAAAAAGGATAAAAAATGAAGGAAGCAATAAACATTGGAAATACCTTTTAAAAAAGAAATTTGTCTTTCTCATTTACAAGAGGAAAGAAAAATAAAACTTAGTTGAAGCAAAATGCTATTGCTTTTTTCAAAAAGGTATGTGTTTGTGTGAATTGCTTTTGCCTCAAACTGCAGCCATTACCATCCACCAACATGCCACCAAGCCTCAGTAATACCAACATTAATATCACCATCTTCAGTAGCAGCAGCACCATGACCACCTTCATCGATGGCATTAAAACTTTTGTACTTTTTGATAAGTTACAACATTAGTATTTATAACCACAAAAATTATCTTCTCAAGACTTTTGTATTTATCTCCTCAACAACACAACTATAATTTCTTCTATCATCAGCATCAAGAACATGCTAGAATTAACGTCATGCACAGCCTCATAACAATATCACCACCCTATGACTGCTTCCATCATCAATCTCAGTAATAACACTTCAATTAAAGCAAGTACAATGATCAACATCAAAGTGACGCATGCTCTTGAATTTTGTTTCTAACATACCACTATTGTATCAGTAGGCTAATAAGCATGCTTGTTGGTCTTGTATGAAGAAAAAAGAAGAAGAATGTTTTTCTTCTTCCAATTTCCATGACTATTGTCAAAAACCCAAATAAAATAATATCTAAATAAGCTTTGCCTGCACATTTGAAAAATGTATACAAAAGAGAAAAAAAAAATACAATAAACTGTCGCAAGACAAATAGCAACAATACAGCACCATATTCCCACAATTCAGAAAACCTTTGGAGGAACTTAGATGTCATCTTCAGAAGTGTTCCATTCTGAAGGAAGATGTTTTTGTTCTATCCAAACGTAAAGATCAATGTCAACGACATAGGAAGAACTGCTTAAGTTCTAAGGTCTATATATATATATATACACACACTATATGGTGAGAAATTACATTCATGTCCCAACATTTTTTTTTTTGATAGGCCATTCATGTCCCAACATTATGGTTTTAAGCTTTCTTGTACTTTTAAACTTCCATCAACTGTTACTGTTCCTGGAAAATTGAAGGTTTTTCCAGAATTCAAAGATAACTTTTTAACTATATCCATACTTGGATGCATAAGACAGTCAGATACCACTCATTTTGTACTGATAATACCATCAAATTATGATACCATTGCAACACTTAAGTGAGTTGTCATGAAAAAAAAAATACATACATAACTATTAAGGTGTTAACACTTTGATTTTGTTTCTTCCAAGTATTTGGCACTTTGCATTCTAAAACTGCTACATGAAATATGGTTTAGTACTTCTATATTCTAATAAGTTGAATCCTCAGGATGAGGATCCATACCTCATAGCCAGGTAATAAAACAAAATGAAGTTAAGATTAATGCCATGGTTCAAAAACTGTTGTTTCTTTCCTAGATATCTGATCGCTCTGAGATATGATCTCATTAAAAACTCTATATCCCATTCTTCACAAATACTTTTCTTCATCACATTAACTAGTGATCATGGCTATAAAACTTTTGTTATATCTTAAAATTTTCATTTATAGTTGAAGCCTTATTCATCCCACTTCCATAATCAAATGGACATATGAACTCAATGAACTATGACGCTTATCCTGCACAATTTTTCCACCTCAAAGAGATTGTGAAGATCAGATGATGATCTTAATAAAGTTTATACACCCTGAACCATATTTGAAAGAATTCTGAAGAAAACAGGATAAACTAAAGAACACAGTTAACCTTGGTTGTTCCAGTGGAGTTTATGTACAGATAAATTGGCTTCTGATCATCATCATACTGAAGGTAAAGGAATTCTGCAAGGATCAACTCAGTGACAGAAGGAACAAGAGACATGCCCAAGTACACAATTCGATTCTTGAACAAGTAAGATGGCAAATCAGGAGGAGGTTGGTCCAATGCACTTCCCCTTGTAAAAGGAATGACCTGTTTGCAGAAGTGTGAAAAATGTACACATATATAAGATGACTGCAGGTCAAATATTCGTAACTTAATTCTTAGTGCAAACACGATCAAGATTAAATCTACAGAAAAATAATGGTATATTTCTTGCAAAGGGAGGGGTGGGGAGAGAGAGAGAGCATATCTCACATATAACACTTTAATGTTATACACAACATATGTAACCAGCGATCAGTTGGCCAAAACCTTGATAAAATGATTGGTTAATACTTTGTTTAACCCTATTCTAGGTAAGCTAGGAATGAAGAACATTTGCCACAAAAATCTGAGAGTCTATCTGTTGACCCACTATATTGAATAGTTGTAAAAGCTTGCTTGGCCAGTATATGGTTGTAAACATTTATTGGTTTGTAGGCATTGATAATTAGATCCTTCATTTGTAGGAAATATTTAAGTCCTAGCTTCATACAATAGTCAAATTCTTTCATATAAATTTTGTATCTACGGATAGATAAACTGAAATCTAAATTTCCCATAGAACACTTTAATGTTATTATGCTGCATTGCTGCTCATAGTTGAAGTGCACCATCAGACGTTAGGTTGCTATGCCCTCAACGTAAACCATCATTAAAAACCTTGCATCATCAAGATACTATTAGGGGAGGCAGGACCTACTTTTAAGACAGTTATTATAATTCACGTAGCATTTGTTTACTTGATTTTATTTCATTAAATTTCTCTACATGTCGTGGTGGCTGAGAAGACGGAGATGGTTCTCCGTCGACTCGAAATCGTTCGAGATCGAGGAGTTGGGGGAGCGCGCTAAGGGTGATCAGACTTAAAGGCGATGGGGAAGGATGTCGTGGATACGATTTGGAGAAGAAGGAGCAAGAACTTTACTGAAGAGCATGGTATCGTTGAGAACAGCAGAAGATAGGAATTTAGAAGGTTTGGGATGGTGTGAGAATGGTAGGAGATACAGCCTGGAGATGAGGAGAAATAACCATGGGCGTTTTCTTCTCTGCTCGGTCACAGATTTGGACGGAAAAAGACACAGACTGCTTTTCCCTGAAGGTAATGGCCTGATAAACGGTTGGACTATGTTAGAAGAAGCCCTACAAGATATGGGATATAAGGAGGAAAGAGGAGAAAGAAGAAAACTAGCAAAGACTTCTTCTATTGACAAGGTGGAGAACCAAAAGGGAGGAATATCTCCGAGCACAACTATGGAAATACCGAATTCCGAAGAAGCAAGGCGGTGAGATAATATGGCCGACATGGCGAGGTCGCTCAAGAGGAGATCCGGGTTGCTAAAACACTTGCAGTGGAAGTTTGAAGGCACAATCTAAATCACAAATTTCACCTGCTAGAGGTGGAAGTTTGGGCCAAAAGGGTATGGAAGCTGAAGGGGCGCATTGCTATCCACCCCAAACCGTAACTGCTTTTATGGGTTTGAATTGCTCCAAGAGGCCAAATGGGGTTATGGAGAATCCAGAAGGTGGATATGTAGGGGTGGGAGTGATGCAAACTGAGGGTGAACCCTTCCTCAAAGTTGTAATGAATTAAGAAACCAAGAAAAAAAGTCTGATAAGCGGTGGGTCTTCCTCAGATCTCGCGCGGACCGAGAAATTCAAAAGTTGGGAGCACCATGAGTTTCGTCGCATGAAGATACAAACTTCAAAACTGATCTTCACTGGGCAAGAATTCTGGTCAAAATGAACAGTAACGTGAAGCCTGCTTCGGTTAACCTTCTCGCGGGGGATAGAAGTTATGAATTACAAATATGGTGGGAGATTCGACCGACGATGGCGAAGGTATTCCCTCGGCAAAGAAACTGAGGTCCCACGACCGTAAGGAAGACGATCGAAGCTAGTACGCGCCAACGGACGCGTGAAAAATGCACGGGTAGTAAATTGCCACACTTATCGAGATGTTCAGAGCGAAGTGGGTATCCGGACTTTTTCGGGAAACTGTGCAGCAGAAAGTAGACTGTCAAACAGTCAGAGGCGTGGGACGAGTTCCAAAGTGGGGGCCAAGAAATGTTTTGAATTTCAAAATGTTTTAGGGATTAGGGGGAGAAAGGGGAAGCCCAAAAGTTCATTTATGAGGGACTAGGCTAAGGAAAAATTTGGGCCCCACCTTGAGGGTACTGCGGCCCAAGGTTCTGGCCAAACCCAAGGGGTCTTCGTAGGCCCATGTTATGTAAGTCTCGGGAAGCACAGCGCTAGGCCCACAGGGAGGTATTCTCTTACTAATCTAAGGGTAGAGGTGAAGTGGGTTGACCCAGGAAAATTGGTATGGCTTAACTCACTGCTGGCCACATCTGTGAGTGCGAAGGTCCAGACGAAGAAAAGGGCTCCCAAGAGACGACCTCAATACAAGATCAAGGATGCAGCGAGGACAACAACTTAAAGAAGGCTCTGAGCAGAGAGGAGAGATGCGCACTTAAAGATAGAGAAGGAAGCAAAGCAGGAGATGAAGGTAGAAATTACTGCGCGCCGGAAAAGGAATCGTCTCTGAAGTTTCCTTAAACCCTTCGTTGCACCCTGATCATGCCTGTAAAGGCGTCTCACCCCGGGCCAGACTTGTCGCACCACTTCAGGATTACATCCAGCGGAGAGAAGTATAAATTGCTTCGTCCAAAAGCTTCGAGTTGAATTTAGTGTGCCTAAGGGTTGAGGATGAAGGGGTAGACGACACACGCGTTGAGAGGAGCGTGACCCGTATGGCAAGGGTCAAACACGATTGACCCGGCCGAATCCCGCAGAGAGCGTCATCATTGTCTTGAATCATGTGGCCGCGAAGCTTCCGTTCGGGTCACCTCTCGGGTGGTTCAGGGATCGTCCGCTTTTGGATCCAGGCGAGTTAGCTCGGCTCTGTTCCGCCCGGTCTCGGGCCTCGATTTTTCTCGCGGCCCTATGTCCCGACCAAACTCGCCGGCTTTAACGGGTTGTCCCTGCGGTCACCCCGCCGGGCAGGCCCGCGAAACAGAGGCTTGAGCCCAAGGTCCAGCCCGTGGAGCAGACAGTAGGCGGAAACAAAATCTCAGGAAGGGAACACCTCACTATGGGGAAGAAGATAGGCTCGTGAGGTTACAGTCTGAGGAAGAAGAGGCCTGACCTTAAGAGCAGTCGATGGCATTCCTTTTAGTCGATCCACCCCTACTCCTTCTCAGTTTGGCGCCCCTTGCTTCGAGAAGTTTAGGTCTGATTCATTGGAAGACTCGATACCTCTTAGGGTTGGTGTACGGAAGGAATGGGGCTCGAGAAATGCGAGTCTGATAGTGTGAAGGGGAGAGATTAGGCGTGGTAGCGAGAAGAAAGGGAAGAGGAGGCTCAAGTATGAGTTGTTCGGCTGGAATTCTGAGGAGTTAGAGCCGGTTGAGTTAAATTTAGTGAATTTCTAGGATTCCCTACTAAGGGGTTTGAAAGAGATTTTGGTTATTGAGAAATTACAATGGCTTCCCAAAAGGCTGGGCAAGGAAAGAATTTTGGCGGGTGTCAAAAGTGATGAGAGTTAAGTGAGGAGCACTATAAAATATAATGGGAAAAGATCGACAAGAGGGAGTGACGGAGGGAACTTATTTGTTAAAGTTAAAATGAAGATTAAAATTCTTTCTTGGAGCAGTTAGAGGTCACGGAGATACTTACGATAAGAGAAAGGTGATCAGGAACTTTCCGAAGCTACGGTGATATTGTTTGTTTACAAGAAACAAAGGTCGAGATAGCCGGTGATTGATTTGGTGCGCGGTCTGGGGTGGGTCGTAGTTGAATTAGGCGCTTATCTTTGAGGGGATCGCGGGGTATCCTTTTGCTTTGGAGACCAGCCGATCGTGTCGGCTGATGGATTAGCGGTTGGTAGTTTCTCGATTCACGTGCTTGTTCATAATGCACGAAGGCGGGTTTCAATGGGCTTCCGTTAAATTATCTGGTCAGGTTGAGAATAGTTTCGAAGTCTTTTGGGAAACGCAGCTCGTCCCGAGGGCCTTTAGGACCGCCCTTGGTGTGGGCGATTTCAATGAGGTTCTCTTCCCGATGAAAGATCAAGAGAAAGCGAGCTTTCCGACTCCATGAGGAGGTTCTCAGATGTCGAATGATCTGGATTGAAGACCTCCCTCTTCGGGGAGGGCCACACATAAAGTGGTGGTCGGCGGTAGCTGTTCTCGTTTAGATGGATTTCTTGTCAACTGTTGTTGGAGAGCCATTGCAACAAGGTGACTCGGAGATGCCTTGAGGGCTGTTTGATCATTTCCCATTACGTTGGATGAGCGCGGTAGAGCAGTCTGCACCCTTAGGTTTGAACTAATGTGGTTAAAGTATGGGGTTCAAAGACATCTTGAAAGGGTGGTGGCAAAATCTCCACACTACTGTCATTCGGTTTCATCCTTTCAGCTAAATTAAAGACCACACAGGTATTTTGAAGAGCTTGGAACGAGAGATGTTTTTGGGGAAAATCCGAGACTAATAAGGAGGATGCATTAAGTAGGAATTTCCTTTTAGGACGTGGCCGAAGACGGGGTTTGGATCTCTAGGAAGTTGAAGACGTGTTAAAGCGGAAGCGGACTTGAAGTTGGGCCCATATGGAAGAGATTTCTGGCGACAGAAATGAGAGCAGCTTGGAAGGGGATAGGAATCTGGGTTTTTTTCACGGGATGGCTAATGCCTGAGCGTAGAAATTGTTTAAACAACATTTGCATTAATGGCAGAAAGTTAGACAAGGAGGATGACATCAAGGAAGGTTTGGTAGATGCTTTCCAAAATCTACTCTCGGCCTCGGGAGGGTGGAGCCTCCGCCTCACCCATTAAACCTCCAACGGGATTGGGATTGAGGGCGAAGGCTGCTTTGGGATATAAAGAGGAATGAAATCAGGACCAATTTATTTACGGTCTTAATAGTGATAAGGCTCAGGGGCCTTGACGGTTTTCCATTAGCCTTTTGGTCCTTGATTTGGTTTGTGAATTGAGGTTGTGGATTTTGAGGGAGTTTCGACAAGCGCGGTTGTCAATCTAAATATGACTTTTACAGTTCACGATCCTAAAAGCAATTTGTGGAATTTCAAAGATTTAAGACCGATTAGTCTGTGGGAGAACCTACGAGGTCGTCAGTTTGTGACAGGATCAGGGTCATGGACAAGGTGATTTCTAAGTCCCAGAAATGCTTTTTGTCGAGGGACGTCGATTCTAGATCTTTGTGTTGATTGCCAGAGTTAGTGGATTCTTCGCGGGGAGGAAGAAATGCGGATTGGTTGCAAATTGGATATTGAAGAAAAAGCTTATGATAGTATCGGTTAGGGTTTCTATACGGAGTCTTGGCGGGATGGGTTTTAGCGATGCCGGTGGATTGGTGGATGAAATGGTGCATCTCCACAGCGTCTTTTTCGGTCCTCATTAACGGTTCTCATTTGGTTTTTTTTTCAAAGTTCCGGGGTTTGAAACATGGTGATATATCCCCTTATCTCTTTGTTGCTCGGTATCAGGCTCTTAGTTATGCGATAAATCAGGCGGTTGATGGCAATTATCTCTCATGTAATGATTTGCAAAAGAGAGAGGGAGAGCTATCATTCCCATCTCCTCTATCTTGGAAGTGATCGCTTATCTTTCGAGGCGATCTCGACGGCTCGAGTTTTAAGTTGGATTCGATGTGGTTTAAGGCTATGCCATTTGAAAATTAACTTAGCCAAGAAAATTGTTATGTGGAGCTGTGAGTTAATCACGGTGGAGGTTGGCCTCGGAGTTAGGTTACAATATTGGTTCCTTTCCCACGTCCTACTTGGGTCTCCCCCTAGGAGCCAAGCACAAGGCTGTTGGGGTTTGGGACTCGATTGAAGAGAGATATCGGAAGAGGCTAGCTGCTTGGAAGACTCAGTATATCTCTAAGGGTGGTAGGATCACACTTATTCGCAGCACTCTGTCCAGTCTCCCTATATATCACCTTTCTCTTTCCATATCCTCGAGAAGTGTGCGCTAGGTGGAAGGATTCAAAGGCGGTTCACCGGGGGCGCCTGAAAAGAAAATCCCTTTGGTGAGTTGGGCTACGGTGTGCTCAGAAAAGAGCAAAGGCGGTATTGGTTTAAAAAGCTTCTCCAAGTTGAACAAGGCCCTGTTGAGCAAATGGAGCTGGAGGTTTGCTAACGATAAAAATGTGTAATGGAGAAAGGCTATCTGTTGTAAATTTGGTGAGTCCACTGGGGGTTGGCACACTCGTGATCTTAGAGGAAGCTATGGAACTAGCTTATGGAAGGAAATCAGAAAAGAATGGCTGTTTCTCGAGAATGCGGTCTGCTGCTCTTGAGAGGATGGAAGGAGGATCAACACGGAGGCGTGTTTGAGATTAAGGAGTGGAGGCATGCAATCGTTTCCCGATCTTTTCAATATAGCTACAAACAAAAGGCTAAGGTAAGCGGATATTTGGGATGATGAGAGGGGATGGGTGTTGGTCCCTACTTTTTCCTAAGATCTGTATTTGGGGCTTGAAGAGATGACAAGATTCCTTGAATTCTTCATGATCATGGTTAGTCCCATAGCGAGGACAAGCTATCGTTGAAGAATGCAAGGATAAAGGTTTCTCGGTCAAGAGCATGTATAAGGTTTCGATGTTTCCCAGCGGCTTCCCTCACCCACTTGGTTTGGAATCCGATCGCTCCTAAAAATTGGAGTCTTTGCTTGAGGGCGCAGGGAAAAGTGCCCACTTTGGATCAACTAAAATGTCAGTGGTATGACATTTGCAAGCAGTTTATGTGCGAGGAGGAAGGAACCATAGACCATCTGATTCATTAGAGTCGCTAAAATGTTGTGGGATCTTTTTTTGTCAATTGTTGGGATTAGTTGGGTCTTCACGTGATTCATGCACTCTTCTAACCCAGCAGGATGTACCGTGGGTAAAGCGCAAAAAATGCGGTTGGCGACCCAGTTATTGCCTGATGCGGAATCTACGGCGCACAAGAAATAGATTAGTGTTTGAGGTAGGTCCCCCTCTGCCCGAAAAGAATCAAAAGCTAATTTTGTAAGCAATTTGGCTTAGTCTTGGGCTAATTTGTATAGTATTCGTGTACCTCGGTTATAGATTTTACATGGTTGGGGGTAAGTAGTTTTGGTGGGTTTCGTTTCTTTGCTGTAAGTGCTCAGTTCCCTTTGTACCACGACAGTGTACTCTAGGAGTTCTTGCATTTCGATCCTTGATTTGGATTTCTTTATAAATTTGCTTTTTATCGATCAAAAAAAAAAATTATAATTCACGTGCCTCAAGTGATCTCAGTAAGTTTTATTTTCATGTTTGAGTTTCATTTCTTTCATTTTTTAAATTTTGGTTTCTAGTATTCTTATTCATGTCTGCCTGTTAAGAATATTCTTTAGGATAGAGTGTAAGAGGAGGTCAACAAACACTCATCATACCTGTCTCAACACCATTACTTCCACCTTGTGCCATTTCTCATCTTAGACCAGGTGGGCCAGGGATGAAGAATTCTATGAGTGAATGCCAGTTAGTTTTCTTAATTTCATACTTTTACATAAAATTCTAAATATATAATCTGGGCAAGGAATAGGGTTCCTGTCTACCCCTGACCAATTATTACAACCCTCCCCTCGCCCCCATGAATTTTTTTTGTCATCCTATTCAAGGATAATTTGCAACAACTATATTGTAACAATATTAACTTATTTTAAAATTTCAAGGAGGCGCCTCTTATAAGTTAACATAAAATTCAACACTATTTGAATTCGTTACAATCATTTCTGAGACAAGGCAGCCATTTTTTATAATGTCTTTTATTAGATTGATTTTCAACAACAAATTCCGAGAAAAGCAATGTGTTCCTACCCAATTTCCACATTTCTACAAAACCTACCTTCAGTAATCCTAAAAGTATACTTCAAATCCAATTTATTCACGCATGAAAATAGGAGCAGTTACACGCAAATTTTGACATTAGCAATGTAGTTCTCTGAGCAGGTACCTAGGTTACGAAAAAAATCAAATCAGACAAAAGATGGTCCGCAAAGAAGAGAACAATGGAACTCAATAAGAAGCACATTAAGAGGAGTATCTAGAACAGTACCATGGTGACGCCAGTTCTCTTGGCATGAGAACCCGGAAAAGACGCCGAACTGAGAGACGACGGCCGGATTTTCTGTCCGGAGAAGTCGGAGGCAACGCTGCCGCCGACGAAGGGAGAGAGGAGATTGGCTCTGAGAGAGAAGGAAGCTGGGGTTCTGTTTGAACATGTAGCACAGGAATTGGTGGGTGGTGCTAACATGCGCGTATGGGTGAAGAGGTTCGAAGCCATGGTTGCCGCCCCCATCGCTGCGCGCTTACTGCACTGCTCGGGGCTTTGTGAGAAAGTAAAATAAGCTGGAGATGGGGTTTTGGTTTTTTTCCGGTTTCTTCACACAAGGTTTCTTACGGTTGAGCCGGGCTTGACGCGTCATCAGACAAAGATAAAATTAATGAGTTTTGTACGGAAATGATTGTTTTGAAAGAAAAAAAAAATAGATAAAATTAGTTTGTTGTGCAAACTATTAACCAAAATGATTCGCAATACCGCTATCGAAAACAAAGGCAATTGATTCCTGGAGATGCCGCAGACTAGAACAGTGACATTTGAAATAAAATTTTCATTCTTTCTTTATCACTTGTGATAGTAATTAGGTACAATAAATTCGCATAGCCCAAATCTTTTATATTTTCTTCTGCCCTCAGCTCATTCTTCCTTGTCGTTTGCTTCCCTCTCGATAGGTACCTCTCAGGCGCCGCTGTCTGAATCACCCTAGTTTACACGCCCATTTGGAATACCGAATATCATCCCGGTCGGCTATTTATTCTGCTATTCGATTCACATATTGATTCAATCAAGTTTTTTTGTTTTTTTCTTTAATTGTGGTCCGGTTGGTTATGCTTTTTATTTTTGTTTGCGGTGGAATTTATAGTTTCATGTTGTTATTTTGTGTTTTTTGATTTCTGTTTTAATTTGACTTGTCTTGGTGATTGTTTGTGTTTTGCGTTTTGGGCTTGGCTTCGGTGGTTGAGAAAATTTGGGGGGAAGGAGGTTATTAACTAGCAACTTGGTATGCCAAGGAAATTAAAGCCCAAGAAGCCTAATAAAAATGTACTCAGGAAAATATTGATCTTGAGTCACACAAGATATAAAAGAGTGAAGTACCCGATCCCCAGAAGGCCAAGCACAATCATTCTTGGCGAAAATTCATATTGTGCTTGCAGCTAACAATTTCAAAGCCACAATTCCAAAACTGTAAACATCTGCTTTATAGGTTAGGTAACCCCAAGTGCATATATTACAGACCATGCTTAGCCTACGCATCAATATCAAGATATGTTTTAGGTTGAAGCATGAAAAAAAGATTATGAACCAAAGATTTTCATGTCGGTTGTACTAAAAAAAGTTAAGACTAACATAGTTCCGGTAGCACTCGGGTGCTAATGTGGGTTCTCCTCTTCATGGAAGCTGGCCAGCCAGTCGGAAATTTTTGGGATTTAGGGTCCCCATCAAGTAGTATATTTGTACCTTTGATGTCTCTGTGAACAATCTTGAGTCTTGATTCTTCATTAAGAAAAGCTAAACCTCACTTCCAACCTGAAATCTTTTTGTCTTGTTGGCCAATCCAGTTCAATTGACAGTTTTTCAGGCCTTCAAATTATCATTAGAGGAAAAACTACTTAGGCACAATATCTTACAAATTACTCATGCAAATTATAGGTTTCATTTCCATTTTTTCTATACTCCATACACCATGATAAAGTAATGAATAATGAATTTACCCTAAGAGGCACCCAGGCGAGGCTATTATTTTCCGGGTACCCATATCTGAGAGCAGAGTTGGTTCCCTTCGATACAACACCCATGAAGTTTCACAAGATTTGGGTGCTACAAACAAGAAATCATGCCTATCTCATTAAAAAATACACGATTCCCCTGACTTGATTTAGATGAAAGCTGCTTCACAACAATCACAGTACCATCAGGTAGTAGCCCCTGCAACACAGTATCGAAAATTTTTAAGATTAATTATGGAAGGAAAATCCATCTTATGATAGGAAAGTAAAGTAACCAAGAGTTAGCTTAAATACCTTGTAGATAGAACCAAATCCACCTTCCCCGATATTGTTTCACGGGATCAAATTGTTAGTAGCTTTTATTTGTTTCAGGAAAAGGATCCTATGTAGACATCCAATCCTCAAGATGCTGTTCAGAAGGAAAGGAAGAGAAAGTATTTCCTTAAGATTTTGGAACTTTTCTTCATAATGAGTTATTTTCATTTATAGAAAAATCTGAGATCTCAAGCTCCCTTAAAGAGTCCTCAATCTTTGAATCTGTGTTAATATATATCCCCAACTTATCATAGTTTTTTCAAACATGCTTTAGAACACCAAAAAATTGCATTACTCACAGGGTTGTGGTGCATAATGCCAAAACATCTTAACTAATCATATATTTCTAATGCTTTATGTTTCATATTTAGAAGTCATCACAATTTCTTAGGCACAATATAGAAAAACTAAGGATATAAACTTTTATTTCATAATTGGCTAAAACAAAACTACCAATAAAAGCCTGAAATCCACTTTTAAAAGGGCATTGTTCATTTATTTTTTGATAAGTGAGCAAGAAATTCTATGGAAGGAACTACAGGACAACTATGTATCCTAGTTATTTTATATTTCGAATAAGAGAAGAATAGTCTTTTAGCTCTTTGTTATTAGCCTATATAAAGCATTTTGTGTAATTTTCTTTCCTATTTCTTTTTTTTTCAAACGTTTTCTATTGAAACCCTACTTTTCTTTTTTTCTCCTTTATTTTCTTCTCTTTTACCTTTGAAATTCACACATTGGATGTATACAATGGATGAAGGCTATACTGCATGAGAAAAGCACAAAGAACCGGTCCTTCCCTTAGCTCCCATCCAATCTACAAACCAATTAAGGATGCTGGACCTTTTTCTATATACATGCTAACCCATAACTCTACTTTCTATCATTATAATTTGAATAGTCAAACAATAACTACAATAATTTAGACAATCCCAGATGTGGATATATATCCTCTCTCACTCTAAGTCTATCTTAAACCGAAAATTTGTATTTTGTTGGCAAAAGGTTGAGCATAAACACAACCTCGGGGGTTTTGATAAATAAAAGCGATATATCAATGCTAATGGATGAAAACTTTTTTTGGAAATAATGATAGCAGAAGACTGAGAAAGCCCAAACCTTCTTCTCTTCCTTTTTTGGCTCTCAAGTTGCCTCTCCACCAAAAAATTCCCAATACCAAGCAAAGAAGACATGTTGCTACAACTCCAATAATGATAGGTGTATTCTTTGACTTTCCACCTAGATTGGGGTTTGAAATCGGTGTCGTGAATTCAACCAGAAATGTAATCAAATTTCATTTAAATGAATGAAGCCCCAGACATTTTAAGCACATTAGTTTATTAAACGGTCTAGCCTTAAAACTGAAAACTCAATGCTGAAATAAAAGAAGTTGGTTTGATTGATTAGAGAAGCAAAGAGGAGTCATATTACAAACCTTGAAACCCTAAAACCCTATAACCCTAAAACCCTGAAACCCGTTAAAACCCTAAAACCTTGAAACCTTGAAACGCTAAAGCACAAGAAACCACAAAACCTAAAACTTGACAGACCTTGAAACCTTGGCTTGCTAAAACCTAAATACAAAACATAAAACCTCGAGAAACCACTTGAAATGCAAACCTAAAACCCCTAAAACCCTAAAACCCTAAAAAATCCTAAAACCCTATAACCCTAAAACCTTAAAACCCTAAAACCCTAATCGATGGTCCTGTAAGAATAGAAATCAAGTTTAGTAAATCGAATGTATTAATGTAGTTGCTTTGTTACACTTTGTTACGGAATGTGTATTTCTTGGATTATGGAATTGTACTGTATGTGTAATTAAATCATGTATGTGTAAATGCGACATCTTTAAGTAAATGAGACATCAATCATGTATGTGTCTATTTTAATTTATTGTGGTTGTAATTATTACTTGCTTTAATTATTGTAATCTGATCTCTCAATGTTTACTAATATTTATAGAGCCTTTCAGACATCCAGGTTATATATATGGCATTCAAGGGCTTCTGATCGATCCATTGGATCCATCATCTTAGTATACAGACGGACCACAGTCATAGTTGACGCCGGCGGGTATGTGGCGCGTATTCATGAATTAACATTCCAATTTACCCTCTAATTTTTATATTCAATTATAAACATGGTTTTCATTACTTATGGTCCGGAAGTCCTCCACCCTTGACGGTGAGTACTTCTGATATGTGGAGGATGGATCCATGCATTGGAAATCATGTGGTCGCGCGAGTTCTACGGTATATACAGCAGGCCACATCCCACCCAGATTGGCCACTTATCACTTGTCTCATCGAGAGATGGCGGCCCGAGACACACACATTTCATGTCCCATTCGGAGAGATGACGATCACGTTATAGGATGTTGCTATCATCCTTGCCCTTCGTATCGACGGACCAGCTGTCACGGGGACATGTGCGCTCGATGTAGTAGAGTTATGCGGTGAGTTGCTCGGTGTCACCCCACCCACTAGTGCTCTCAGAGGATCTGCTATCTCCATTCGGTGGTTATGTCAACAATTATCCACCCTAGCACCTGATGTTGATGAGGTCGATTTAGAGCGGAGTGCACGTGGGTTCATCTTAGCGCTGATGAGATCCTTCTTGTTTGCTAATAAGAAAGGGGTCCATGTTCATTTGTGCTTTCTCCCACTACTACAAGATTTGACACAGACATCGACTTATAGTTAGGGTGGTGCAGTACTAGCACATACATATTAGGAGTTATCTTGAGCGGCTTGGACACGTGAAGCGTGGTATTGCGGTTGTATTACGGATCTGGTGTAAATTTTTTTGTAATTACATACACATTCATATACATAACACATTATTAGGTAGCTTAATTTCTGTTTATTTTATATTAAGCTATGGTCTTGGGAGAGACTGCATTGGGCGGCAGATTTTGGGCTATCAACGGCCTTATCCATTTTAGTCATTCCACCATTGCCTTGCCAGTGTGATGTGATGTCGTCGATGTAAGCAATGGTGAGTCTAGGCAGTGAATTACCAGTTGAGCATAGTTGGGCGGGCGAGACGGTGGGCGGCTGGCTCTTTCGTTTGGGGTGTGGGTGGAGTATCTGACACGTGTACTGTAAATGGTGTACTCCTCTATGTCGAGATCCTTCGATGCTGAAACTTATGATGGGTAATTATATATAAAAGTATATATGGTTCTATAGTAATTTCATTCATGTTGACGCCACAAAGTTTTGGCGTCGATGGTAAATGTATAGGTGCCCATAGCGATATCTACGCCCAGCGAGTTGGTTGACGACCTTCACGATATTTGCTTAGGCGGTTACCAGGATATCGGCGATGTCACGCCATATGTTTGGGGCTGTTGGTGGCGCCGATCGGAGGCCCGAGTCTTAGCGCCCGGTTGGGGCGCATCCCGGAGATACCTCGACATATACAGGCAACAACTGCATAGAGTGGATGCCGCGTGGGCGACGGTATTTGATGAAGCTGACGTATCACGCTCGTGCGCCAGCATTATGGGATCGCGTGGTAGGATCATCACTTCACCCACATAGTGGGTTTGGTGGACTTCCATGATCCATCACGTGAAGTGGTATACGTTCCATATTACATGACGTTTATGACACCACCACTTTGCGCCAAGGGATGAGGTTCCATCTTGCAAGCTAATTTTCATGTTTTGGTAAGTTAGAGTCATGTGTTTCTAAAATTTTTCCAAATTTTAATCAATAGATTATGTATTTATAATTATTTCTTTGGTTCACTCAAATCTCCGCCATGGCTGACATAGCCAGGTTGCTCTGGATTAATACTCTGCGGTGTTGTGTAACCTTACATCATATTGCCGATCGGTGTTACCGCAATCGGAGAAGACCGTCGCATCGTAAATTTAAACTTAGGAGGCTTCGACATCACATGGACCATCGATTAGAACTCTGGTGTCATCTCTATGCATTATGCGGCCATTCAGGAGTGGGGAGAGGAGATGGAGAGTTGATTCTTGGGGTCGTGGTGAGATAGTGGGCAGTCTGTGATGGAATAGTGACAACGATCTAGTACACCGAACTGACTTTGCCTACTTCGATGCCACTCCGTGCCCCACCTCTCCTCGAGATGTTTATACCCACCCCCGCCCACATCCACCTTCCATACCCCCACACATTGACACATCACCTTCCACACCCCATACACTTACATATTACCTTGGCCTCCCACACCGTCACCTTGCTTTTGCATAGCGTCGCCGCATATCGGTGTACAGCGAGCTAAGCGTCCATAGCGATGGATACCATTGTCGTCACACCTTTACCATCCTATATTCATCTATCGATGGCACATCATGACCTTTTTACCATAGTGGGGTAGACTTCTAGCTATTGACCTCGTACTCGGCGTGTACACATCGACTACTTCATCCATCGACTCCTCTCTGAGCTCCGTATTTCCGTCTCATACTCCATGGGACCCTATTGCCCAACAGACTGTTTATTATAGGCATTGTCTTAAGAGAAATATAAAGGCGCCATCTTGTGGGACTCATTGATACATGTTATTTTTTTTTATATATTAGATATTTGTATAAAATGTTTTAATATATTTAAATGTGTTGATACATATGTGATTTGAGTATATACAATGTTTTTTAGAAGATTATGCATGAGATACGATAGGCGATAAGCTTTTCTTCATATTGTTAAATCTTTTGTAGTTATATTCTCTTTCTTATAAACTACCTTTTAAGAGAATGGGTGTGAATAGTAATTGTAATATCTTTGTGATTCAACCAATACAATAGAAATGTGATTCCTCTAAAGAGAACAGGTTGCTTAATCTTTGGAAAATTTGGTTAGAATTAAGGTATAATCCCTTATTTAATTATTAATTGGTCCTATGGATGCATTGGCGATGTGCCTTAATGTTTAACTGACTATTGGTTTCATAAATAAAATCAAACATGGCAAGCATTTTAGTTTGTGTAATATTTACATGTATAAGTGATGACACAAATGGTTAAATTAATCAAGCATAAAGTTTGTGCTGGATAAGTGATGTCACATTGTCTACTTTAATTGTTTTTATCTTTTAGGCTTTTGAGAAGCGTAATTTAGGAGAAAGAAGGTTCCTTGCAATGGAAAAGAGGCCAAAGTTGGGTGTGTCAAAACATGAACTTGTTTCTATGCCATTCACCAGTAGCTTTGTGACCTCCTCAGGAGTCCTCAAGTGTGGTTAGAGTGGCACAGGCAACCACATCTCTTTGGAATGAATTAATTGTTTGTTATTCTACAAACCAAGTTCATTCTAATGACAAAATAGAGACCATTTTTGTTAGTTTTTCCTTAGATAGCTTGTTTGAAATTCACATTGGCCCCAGTTTATTTATTTATTTATTTGTTACTAAGCCCTCATTTTTAGTTTAGGTTAGTCTCACAAAGAAAAGATGTTAAAAAATAAAATTTCTATAAATATCAAAAATTCTTCTGAAATTTTATATATTTTTTAAATTTCTTAGTAAATAATAAGAGAAAGTAAGAAAAAAGTCAAATAAACATATAGAATTAGTGATTAAAGTTTAGAATCTATTTTTATTTTCCTATATTTGTTACTTATAATTTCCCTTTCTATTTGCCTCTCTATGTTATTTCCTTATAGGTTTCTTTCTATTTTCTTCCTTTAATACTTTCGAGTTTAAAACTGAACATTAGTAACCAATTTTACACCATATTTCTTTCCTAGGTTTCGTTGGAATGACAATTTTTGCCTTGTTACTAAATATCAAAAATTCATTTGAGAACTTCTATATGAAAGTCTTTTTCTTAATTTATTCACTACTATAGAATACTTATATACTTGTACACAGAAATTATATTTAAGAAAATGATTTTTCTATATATATTGCAAAATAATATAAAAAAACAAAACAATTATAAAAGCTAAGAAATCGTTTAAAAAGATTACATTTTGGCACAACCTTCAGAAAAATATTTTTTGGATGGAAATTTGTTTTTTGTTCTACACAGTCGCCTCTTTTTAAAATCCATTTAAAACAAATCATATATTCCCATTCTAATATTTAATTTTTACTTTTATCGTATTAATACTTTGTTTTATGTAAATATTCTTGAAACTTAATTAAAAGTAGAAACATGCTGGATATAAATCAAAATTTTCATTAATTGCAATAATAAAACATCCACAAAGGTAAATGTTAAAACAATCAGACTCTTTCCTTGTTTCCTTTCTTGACAACGAATAAAAGGAATCAATTATAAATAAATGATCTTTATAACAATCAATGTAGATGTAGAACTATTAAGAAGGTATTGAAATCTATTGAAATGCCGTCGTTGTCGTTAGCGGCAAATGAAATTATTTAAAATGCCGTTGTTGCCGTCGAAGGCATTTGATTCCACAAATTGCTGTTGTTCTAGTTTGCAGCATCTCTAGGAATAAATTGCCGTTGTTCGCGCATCATTTTGGTTAATAGTTTGCACTGCAAACTAATTTTATCTTTTTTTTTTCAAATACATCATTTCTGTACAAAACTCAAAATTAATTTTAATTCACCTTCATCAATCCCAAGGAAACTTGATCAAAGAAGATGTTCTCGATTTTTGGACTGGATTTACTATTTAGGATCCACGAACTAATTGACTTGGGTTCATCGGTCCTTGCTTTTATTGAATCGGAAAAGTTATTGGTTCACGGTTTAGAGGTCGAATTACAATTAAATCGGGACCGAAAAGGTTATCAATAGTCGGTCCGACCAATTCGATTCGGTTTTTAAAACATTACTTACTTCACGATGAGAGGCTCCACCATGACATTTGAAGGAGCTCGATTAGATAGGACTCTGAAAATAAGGGTAGGTTTGGCTTTTGATTCCCATCCTAATTATACAAAAAATGATTATAAAATTATTTAATTTTATTTTATATTTTAATATATAATAATAAAATTATTTTTAATAAAATATATTTTGAAAACCTGCATTGTCCCCAAATTTTATAGAGAAAATTTCTCTAACCCTAACCTTTTTTTCTTTTTCTCTTGTTAGTCTATTTTTCTTAAGCAAGAATGAGTGATTTTTTTTGTTATTATTGGCATGGAATCACCTTTCTATCCCTCTTTCCATAATTTTTCTTTCTCAATAAAGTAGTTATTCCCTATATATTTAGGTTTCATTTGTTTTTTAAAGTTTAATCTAATACCGTCTTGGTGTCACGATGTGGTCATTAGTCGTCTTGGTGCCAATGGATCGTGGTTGTGTCGTCTTGAGTTTTGGATATTGAACATGTGATCTTGGTAGGATGTTTTGATTTTTATTGTTGTGGTGTGATATTTATTTATGTTTGGGCGATTCAGACATACAAAATATATTTTATAAATAAACAAAATCAAGTGTCAATCGTTGATATCTTTGGAAAGCTGAGTGCATGTATTACAATTATAATAGTAATATAAATATGAAGCTCATTATAAATAAATAAGTTTTGGGTTAATTATCTTTGTGCTACAAATATTGTTTTTAAATGCTTTATGATTTTGGAATTTCATACTTTATGATTTTTAGTGATATTGATTATGTTTTGTGATACTGTCTTTAATTTGAATGATGAAGTTATTTATAACTTTAAAAAAACTATTACATTGTGCCATTTAATTTTTTAAATAAAATGGGAATGAGAACTAATTTAAATAAATGTGGCAGGATTGACCGCTGCATCCTGAACCTGCCCATTGCCACTTCTAATGGGGTTGAGTTCAGCTTAAGTTTAAAGTTATGTTCAAGTCAATCATAGGCTCGATTAGCTCATCCAAGTTACAACCACAGATTTTATTGTATAAGTCAAAATTTATACTTGCAATTATTTTCTTAATTTCTTGTATATAAAATCTAATAACAAAAAAATGTTAATAATGACGCTTTTAAAGCGTGAAGAATAACATTCAAGGTTGCTTTTCCCATGGGTATTCTACCTAAACATTGTAAAAAAAAAAAAAAACAGAGTTTTAGATTGAGATAATTTATTTGAAAAAAAATATTATAAAATTAATTTGAAAACCAAATTAATGATCCAGTAGTCTTTGTATTAAGTGTCATAGATAGCGATAATTGAAATTAAAATTCTTAGAATATTCTTTGTGCATGTGAGTGAGTGGACTTATAATAATTCCAATAATAAATGGGAGAGAAGAGCGTAGCAAAAAATAAAATACTTAAATGTCATTGTCGAATAGTGTGAATAAATTTAAAAATCGAATGCAGTTTATTAAAGGCGTATGATTGAATCGAAGGAAAAAAAGCATGAGAATAATGGCGTGACAATTGAATCAAGGAAAAAGCATCGAGAATAATGGCGTTAAACAGCTAGTTTGGACATTAATTTGACTTTAAAACTAAATTCATAATTTTTTTCCCAACACTATTTCGGTCTAAAACTCAAAAAAAAAAAAAAAAAAGTTCTTCTAAGTTTGACGTAGTCAAAATCGATTATTTTTTGGAACTTTTTTATCGTCTCCTTCGGAACAACTTCACTCGCTTTAGAAAAAGTCCCATGAAAAAGAAATGGAACGTATAAAAATTACTGTTTCCTTGCTGCTTCGGGAAAATTTCACATTTCTTAACTCGTCCTCAAAGATCTTTACTCCTTTCAAAGACACTGTCAAATTAAGGTCTGATTTCAAACAGACCTGCCATCCTCTTCATAATTAAAAGCCTAACTACTTTTCTTTTCCTTTTTTTTTTCTCGAAGAAAAGTTTTGGACATTTTAACCAGGCATGAAATTCCTTGCAACATCCAATTTGGTATAGATCATATGAAACGACCATCTACCGTGTGGGGTTGAGGAAGAGAAATCGAGCTGGGAAACCAAAAGAAAAGCTTTCTTCAAGAACACGCCCTTATTAATTTGGCCTCCCAAAAGGTAGATTATATATCATTAAAATGCAAAGAATCCGGGGTTTAGGGTATGAGCAGTATGGATCCAATGATGTTGAAGGCCGCAAGAGATGGAAATGTCGAAGATTTGCTAAATCTCCTGGAAGCTGATCCTCTTATCTTGGAACGCCAGGTGACTGCATCTGCAGATACTCCTCTTCATGTAGCCGCCATGCTCGGACACCTTGATTTTATTAAGGAAGTCATCAAGCATAAGTCCAATGTGGTGGAGTACGCGAAGGAACTGAATCAGCAGGGATATAGTCCTATTCACTTGGCTGCTGCCAATGGGCATGTTGATGTGGTCAGGACGCTGATAGAAATTAGCTCAGAGCTTAGTTGTGTTAAGGGGAGAGATGGGGGTGACTCCTCTTCACTGTGCTTCAGTAAAAGGACGAGCCGAGACCAATGGACCCACTTCTCTCAGCCTGTATTTTGTAATAGGAGTGACAGGCAGGGCAGAAGCCATATACATATTGCTACCAGAACAATAAGCCGTCTTGGGTTCTTCTGGAATGGCTCGGAGGAATATCTCAAAGCTATAATTCTCGTAAACTCTAAGGATGAGGATGGCTGTATTCTACCATCTGGCTGCGGCCAGGAAAAATCATCAAGCTATTGAATTGTTGCTGAGCTGCAATGACGGAGACCCTGGAGTTGTGGAAGTTAATGCTGTAAACAAGAGAGGCATGACTGCGATGGATCTTTTCATGCTATGTACATGTGAATCAGGAATAGTGATCTATTCACAAGCTGAAAGGCTTTTCAGGGGAATTGGAGCAGCAGGAGGTAGGGTATGGGATCAGGTTTCCCATCAGCAAAACCTTCCCTCAATCTCGGCCTCTAGACAAGAAACCATGCTTGGGGATCATGAGAATTGGGTGACATGGAGGAACTACTTCAAGTTTCAGATTGACAGGGACATACCAAGCAGCGTGCGGGAGGCGTTCCTAGTAGTGGCTGTGTTAATAGCATCTGCTACATATCAGACAGGGCAAAGCATTCCCACTTGGGGTGGTCAGCTCAAGGCTTCTGATCATAAATTCGAACTGGTTCAGTCATCCAGCAATCGGATCTTGGTCTCCTTCTACGCAATTTCTAACACCGTAGGGTTCTTGGTATCTTTGGACATGATTTTGGTACTCACCAGCAAGTTCCCAATGTCTTGGGAGCTGGTTGTGGCAGTACATGCCATGGCTATCAACTATATTATCTCAATTGTTGGAAATGCCCCCTCCACAAGCATGAAGATTGCCTCCCTTTTTCTCTGCATCACCTTGCTATTGGCAATAAGATTGGCATCCAGATGCATAAGGACAAGGTCTAGGCGGCAAATACATGGATCATCTGCCAGGCAGCTCGCATGATTGGACTGCTGAAAACTGATAGCTTAAATCCGTTATAGTTAACTTGCATTTAATTAGCACCTTAGACACCTATTGTGACCATCAGTTTTTAGCCTCAGTCCTCAATCTTGAGATTTTGTGTTGTTCTTAGAGCACCAAGAGATTAGGTTTGAACTAAAATAAAGACAATATCACGACGTAAACTGCTTATATATGATCATCTAGCTCAAGTACCCAATCAGCATAATAAATTAAACCCCATCAAATCAGAATAAGTGATTCCTCATATGTAATCAATATTCTACAATCCCTTTCAAGTAAACGAGAATCCCACTTAATAGAATTCCAATTGGATGACGAATTCTGCTTAAATTAGCAAACCTAGTTCAGACTATATGCATGCAATTTCCAGTTGAGTGATTGCTACATATTGAAATGCACCAACCATAGACCTGTACAGTTACATATCCTAGACCAGATTACTTCCAACAGAAAAAAGTTTTGGCTCACTTGTCTAGGAGCTAGCTGTGTAGAAGTGTTCTAGCCTTAATCGACAAATCTAAGATTTATTTAATTTTTGAGAGGTGAACTTTTTCTATTATATTCTTAACCTGTATGCCTAGGAAGTAGGAAGTGGAAATGTGTGAAATCTTCCTAAAATAACTAAAGCAAAAGTTGTATTTAAGATACTGAGAACAAAACTTCACTTTCATAATACTGTTCACTAAAATATTATTGATCATATAGAGCAGTGGAATAACTGAACAGTCTAAGTGAATAATTAGGTCATGGGCTACAAGATTGCTGAGCTAAAACTAAACCAAATCTGCCCTTTCACCCTATCAAACCAGCAGGCACAAGGAGCTTGGTTCAGAGTGTAATAAAAGCTCTTCATCTACAGACCGAATGATGTGAAGAAGGATCAACAAATATCCCTTCCTCTTCTTGTAAGACCTCATTCAAGAATGTATTAATTATTACAAAGCCGTTTGTATATAATGATAAAGTTGAAACAATTCTGATTACATTATATTTAACCACAAGACTAAATTTCTCATTGAAGTTAAATCCAGCTTGTTGATGGAAACCTTCCTGGACCAACCTTTCTGTATACTTTTGAATTGATCTATTACAATGTATATTGCTCTTCTATTGGTTTCCACATTAACTAATGACTAAGTTTGATTTTGTAGAAGAGCTAGCTAAGAATTTATCAGCTATTGCAGCTCTTTAATGCTCTTTACTTCAATGCTCTTTGTTTTTTTTCCCTTATAAGTAATGGGGTGACCAAGACCCAAGAGAAGTGACGAAAAATACTGTTCAACATTTTATGTAGGGATGAAATTCCCTGCAAATTCCGGTTACTTTCGTATATATGTTAGCGGAAACTAAAAGGAAACGGCTATCTACAAGTTGAGACCCCACAGACCAAAAGGTAGACTATATTGTTAGAAATAACTGTTCATAAACAAGCTTGTTCTACCTGTTGGTGCACCAAGTGATTAATCACATTACTTAACTTGGTTTATGTGCCATCTGTATGAATCATGCATATTTGATAGATATATAAATACGAAAATAAACCAATAATTATGGACACAATATCGTTTAACAAGATGTATAAAATCTGCTCAACATTAAGAGAGTTTAGCTATACCTTAATATAGGTGTGTAGCCGCCAAAAACACCTTCTTGTTGCTTGTGCTTGACGTGTGTTTTTACTTCAAAACGTGTCCCCTATTTAATTTCTCCCAAGAGATCAATCCATGATATTCTGGATCTACACGTTCCTTATTCTGTCATAATATGATAGTCGAAAGATTATGATTTCATTCCATATCCATAACAATTTAATATCTTCATCTCATAGAAATCTTACCAAATATGATCAAATCTTTCAGATTTGATTTGCACAATATCATCCTTTAATCTTCTTATGTGTCACAGTTAGAATGTTCCCTCTAGAATTCATTTAATTGACCGGAGATGATAAGTATCATCATCCAATTTGGTCTTCCAACTCGTGCATCGAAATGTTGTAACGATGAATTTTATTGCTGAAAAACATGCGACTGGTTTTTGCTTGAGACCATGCCAACTTATATTTCCAATATATATGTTATTTGCCATTATGGATCCAATAATGTTCAAGGCTACAAGAGATGGAAATGTTGAAGATTTGCTCAATCTCCTGGAAGCTAATCCTCTTATCATAGAACGCCAGGTGACTGCATTTGCAGATAGATACTCTTCTCCATGTAGCTGCCATGCTGGGTTTTGTGATTTTATTAATGGAGATAATCGCGCTAGACAATGTGGTGGATGTTGGGGAACTCAACAACCGAGATATGGTTAAAATTCAGCAGCTCACTGCATGGGCATGTCGATGTGGTGAGGATGTTGATAGAAATTAGCTCGAGTTTTGTAGTCTCAAGGGGAGAGATGGAATGACTCCTCTTCACTGTGCTACAGTAAAAGGACGAGTTGAGACAATGAACCTGCTTCTCTCCGCTTCACCTCTATGTGTTGCAGAGGCCACAGAGGGGGGTGAAACCGCCTGGCATATTGCCGCCAGGAACAGCCGCCCTGACGCTCTTAGAGTACTGTTGGAGTGGCTCCGAAAGGATCAAAGCTTTGGTGGTCATAAATGTGGGGTACAGCCTCATAAATGCTACTGTAACAGCCACATTTCCATAAGGAGAAATGCTCTCAGCTTTGCCACCACGTCTCTTATATCATGTTCGTATAGATAGGATTGACCTTTGTTCCAACCAATGAAATTGGTTTTCATTTCAACTAATGAAATCCATTCGATAATCAAACCTTTGCCTATGAATAGGCTTTGGGGAACATAATCAAATGAGAATTTCCAAGAGATTAGAAAGAGTTTAAGAGACAATCATTTCAATCACAAACAATTAAAAGGATAGTTGGGAAACAGTCGAGTTATCATGAGGTGGTAGAAACATAATGCTGGGGAAAGGCATTGGGGAAAAATTGAAAGTTGTGAGCATGCTCGCAGGTGTGACATTTTGTCAGATTTTATCTGTAGTGGATTATTTTCTCATATTTTCCCACAGTGAGTTTCTCATTACGAGGTTTCTGCGTTATATCAGTGTCATTATTATCTTACCATCTTATTCTTTGCAGTTTGCTTGGTGTAATCTGGCTGTTCGAAGGTTGGCATAGCCATTTGTGTTGCTGTGTGTGGATTAGGCATGCATTCTTATTACATTTTCGTGGATTAGCAAAGCCACTTAATTGTTAATTAATTTCTTGATGGTTTGGCATTGCCACCTAATTACGATTTTATCTTGTGGATTGACATTGCCACCCAATGGTTGTTTTATTCTTTACATTGACCTTACCACCAAATTGTTACTAACAATTACAATGGATTGATAAAGCCACCAAAATATTACTACTTGTAATATTTCATATGTCACTCACAATCCCAACAATAAACTCTACGGATGGTGATGGAAACACTGTTCCTCATTTCGTTGCAGCCAGGAAAAATCATCAAGCTATTGAATTGTTGCTAAGCTGCAATGATGAAGCTCCAGGAGTTTTGAAAGTTAAAGCCAGTGTTGGTTTAAAAAAAATTGCTATGATAATTGTTGTAACAAAGTAACAACAAAACTTTAAAAAAAAATAATAGAGGAAAATAAACAAAGAAAAATTGAATAGGAATTCTCTCAAATTTTTTTTGGATAATTCATCAATTCCAAACTTCTTACATTTAAAGCACACTTAAGTAGCTACCCACTAACTTAAGATCCAACTTTTAGGTGAAATAAGTTGTCTTGCACATTTAAGACAAACCATATATATAAAACCAAAGACAAAATACATTCGGATATATAGGTCTTAGATTTTCACGGAAATCTCGAAATATAGGAAAATATCGATTGGATATTTTGACAAAATATCGGTAATCTGAAATTAACAAAAATGCAGAATTCATGGAAATACTTTTGTTGAACTATAAAAAAGGCATAAATAAGCAAATATCACTTATTGAAGACGATATTAGTATAATTGATCGAAATTACATTCTGATGATCGTTTAAGCGAAATGAAGACCGATGTGGCTCCATTACATTGTTGTGAGATCCCATCTTGATGAGACGTAATATTCATACGAGAGATGGTGTTAGATAATATTGATTTATGGCTTTGAACATGCCATGCATAAATCACATTGACTCCTACCACAATCTCTAGTGGATAGGAGATTCGAGTTGTTATGCGTTTGGAAATCCTTTTTGCATTTGATGCCAAAATTAGAATGACATTTGTGGATCACGAGGATAGTTCATCATTTATATTCTTCACTGATAGAACTGAAGGATGTGAAGAAGGCTGACCATAACTCATTATTTAAGAAATATGTTTCCTTTGTTGATGAATCACTTGAATTGAGTTCAATATTCTGGACTCAAAGCGGGCGGCGAATCACCTCATTTAATAGTGTAGTAACCCGTTGTCTTGGCTATATGGCTTTCCAATGGCTCTAATACACGGATCGACTCTGCGTCTTGTGGTCTTCATCTTGTGTAGCATGTGGCGTCATCTTACCGATGAATGAGCTCAATAGATATTGACTTTGTTGTGGATGCACGGCATCACCATCATTTCGATTATCTTCCACTACTATGGCGCCCCATTCCGGGGTCGTTGACAACTCGTCCTTTGCGGAATAATCATGGATGCCGGTGCTTGAAGCACCACTCATGAAAAATCGGCGAGTCTCCTTTTTACGAGGGCTCCTACCTAAATGCTTGTCCCCAAGCAGTTTACAATGACCACGGGGTCCACATGCAAGTAAAATAATTACAGCCACTTGGGCCCCTGCATCGTCTCACAAATATGACAAATACATTACATGGTTCAGGGTTTTTTTACGTTACTCTTAATTCAACATATATTAAAATTTACCATTCTAATACATGTTATAAAATCAATACAAAAACCACAATCAAACTCTTCTAAAAACTCTGGCCTCTAATGGCGTAGTCTAAATCACCTCCACATGCACAAATGGTGATCCTCGATGTTGAGGCCGGCAGAGTAGAGATAATTTTGATACTAAATTCTGGCTAAATCAAGCCTCAGAGAATATCCTAACCATAAACATGTCTTAGCGAAGAATATCATAAGTGGGAAAAGATCCCACCTTCTTGGGTTATGGGAACTCCATGATCGAATGTCCACGCGCCCCTCACCACGTGGATCGGCTTTGATTCTCAGGTGAGCTGGAGTATAGTCAGATAATGGAAATCTAGAGAGAAGGTGCTCTCTCTCTCTCTCTCTAAAAATCTCAAATCCCTAGCCCACTGCCAATCCGTCCAGCCACTACACGTTTTTGTGCTCAAAATGAAGAAGATGAACACTGTTCATCTTTCGTCTTATTATCATTAACAATTCCTTAATTCCCATTGTGTCCCTTTTGTCTTGATTTTGACGCCGGCACAAGTAAGCCCACTCATCTCTCATCCTCTCTACTCATGCAGCATGTAATGACTGATCACGTATATTAGGTGATTTTGTCAAAATCACATGTCTCGAGCCGGTTTATGGCGCAGACACTGGGTTGCGCCGGCGTGAAATTCAGTTGTCATCTAAGATTGACGCATGTTAAATTCGACATGTTAGCTAGATTTCGAGAGACGACTCCAACGATGAAGTTCGTTTCGTCATCCGAGATCTAGAAAAAATTCGGGTTTTGACCAAAATTACGATTTTACCATTTTTCAGAAAATTGAAGTTTTCTCGGGTCTTACAACTACCATCATTTGGTTCCCTCTCCTCTTGAGCCATCATAACCTGTATTAGAAGTACTAACAATACTTGGTTTACTATTATGGTCAACACTTGAATCAAACGAGAGGTCAGGCTAACAAAATGCAAGAAATGAGTCCTTCGTGTCTCGACTAAAACTTCTACTATAAACTTTTCGCATAAAACTCGCCAACAAGAACACCGCTTCGAACATGTGCAACAATTCATGGATCAGGATTTCCATCTTCATCATCTAAATGGAGAGGTCTAACCCATTGAAATAGTTGATTCTCTTATTCTTCACCAAACTCAACTGAAATTTCAAGTAAATCGAGAAAATTATTTTCGGTAACTTTATCGGGTTCGCTCCATATCACCTGAAGATTTTGTAGTTTCATGTTGTAATAACAAAACCAATTGTCGGAGCCTAGGATAAGCAAGCCGATTTCTTTTGTTTGGTATGAATTAGAGAAAATGTGCTCTAATTTTATTTCACAAGTCAAGATGATGCTGGCTTGGGAAAGAACCTTAAGGCCAAACTCCTTAATGTCGAGCGCGATTTCCATACAAAACCACCATTCACCGCAATAAAAATTACTTATATTCAATATATCATAATAAAATAGTTATAAAATTTACTTATAATGAGAATTAACACTCACCAGAACCATTTTTATCTAACACTACTGGCCGCCTCGATCACCAAATCCTTTTCGTGATCACGAAATAAGATCACCGTGGAATTCAAAATGTCAAAAATCCAAAAATAAAAATCAATCGAATAAATTTTGAATCAATTAATTAGAATTAGAAACTCACACTTACCTAATTCCAAATATTACAAAGGCCTTCAGATTAGGATCTAATTTAGAAAAACATCATGAATAATTTCAAGTAGCTCGTGGTTACAACCAAATTGTGTCTATACTAAAAATTTGATTTAGATAGTATGCCGAATAGTTATCGAGAACATGTGATAATATAAACATAATATTATTAAATGTGAATATTCATTAAAAGGATATTAATTAGTTACCTATCGCATGAAGAGGGATGTAAGCAAGAGTTCTATCCCAACGATTTCGATGATAAGTTTCACCCACTCTTTAGCTTTGAGTCGATCTAAATTTGCCTTCATCAACCGAATCAACTCGTAGACAAATGACATGGTTGGGACGACTTCTGAATCAACAATGTGAAGCACTGTGTATAGTGCCTCATAGATGGACACTAGCTTCTCCACCTTCTCCCAATATCGATGATCAAACATGAGTCTTTCAAACTCATGTCCAACTTTAGTCCGGCTAAGCTTGTGAGATGACCATTCATTACTAATAAAGACTTTCTTCAAATCAACCCTTTTTTTTAGAAGACTGTCAAGGGCAATATAGTTTGTTGCAAATCTTGTTCTCCAGGACACACGATATCTCCACCACAGATTTGTCGCATTTTTGTAAGCAACCAACGATGATTGTAAATGAAGTTGGTTATTTTTCAGCAATTCCCGATCAACTAAGCAACACTATCCCTTTTACCAATGTCTTCAAACATTAAATCAATGTAGTGTGCTGCACATGGAGTCCAATACAGATTGTATTTCTTCATCAACAACTTTTCTGCTTTCACAAATGCCGCGATCCATTTGTCCGCACTCAACTAAATTTGCTTCTCCAACTTCCTTGATAATGTCATTCAACAAACCATATATGTATTTGTTATCTTTAATCTTATTTGATTCATCAACAGATTTGAGAAAAATTATGCTTCCTTTTGAATATACCATGAAATTAATTATGCTCAATTTAGTTGGTCCGGTCCATCCATCGCACATAATTGGACATCCATATGTCTCCCATTTCTCCCTTTGTAAGTTGACATAAGCTTCCATGTCTTTATACTCAATTTCTAAGTACTTGCTTTTGATTCATACAGAGATGGTGGTTTGATGCCCAATCCCTACATATAATAATTCAAGGAAAGCTGGTTATTAAAACATATTTCATATGGAGATCATAATGTAAAACATATTAGACAATTATACAAACCTGCTTGTTGTGCACCAAAAATCATGTTCTTAAAATGGTGCGAGTCCGCTTTTTGAGGTGGAACACTTTCATATATGAAGAACTTGTTAATTAATAGTCCCATTGTTTCCTTGATTGAACCACCTTTGAACATATTTTTTAGGCTTTTTTGTTTTGCAGCCGAAGACTTATATAATGATGGTGCAAATGGCGGTGATGGATCCGTATGCCGAACACTTTGTGATCTTGGTATACGTCTTGATGGATCACCTAGTTGTGAAGACTACTTATCGCAATTATGCAAAAATAAATCAACTTTATATTATTTTATACATAATTATGTGAAAATGAATTAGGTATAAAGATTTACCTATTTTTCTTTACCTCTCATAAATCTCGCAGCCTTGATCTCTGCCCATTCACTAGCTTTTGACGCACGTATCGCTTTCCTCATATTCATTTTCGCTCATCGGGGTGCATGTCAGCCAGATACATATACACATCCTCATCACCCTCCTCCTCCTCCTCATCATCAATGAGACTGTGATGTTTTCCTCCCATTGTGCCTCGTAATTCAGCTCGAATTTCTTCCATATCATCTTTTTTCGCTTTTGATTTACTTTTCTGTTCTAAAAGTTGCTTCATTTCTTGTTTACTTCTGGCGGCACATTTGGACACTTCTTAGTATTTGAATGGGGATCCGTATATGACAGAGGAAACTTTAAGCGAGTAATTCCACCACTTTTTATGCTTAAACCACAATAATTACAAATTGTTCCATTTTTATGTCCCTCCAAAGGTGCGCAATACCTCTATGCAAGATCTCGGCCTCCACTTCCACTAGCCATTCTATAAACACATGTGATTTTGTTGAAAATAAAATTCAAATTAGTGTGATCTTTGTATATGATATCATTATAATAACATTATATATATGTAATTTAACATAAAAGTAAGACCTAAGTTTCTAACATGATATCTAGTTTAATAATATCATTAAGATATCTAAGAAGATCTAAATTTCTAACATTAAATATGTCTAAGATCTAATTTTCAAACATTATATAAGTGTAACTAAAATTTAATGCAATATGTCAAATTACTAAATAGTAGGATGTTTAATATTTAAGTTTCGTAAACATTATATCTAACTTAATTTATTATTATCAAATTAAACCAAAATAAAACTAAGATACATTAAAATAAATATGCATGTAAGTAATATGTTTCAAATTATTAAATAAGATTATATGAACAAAACATTTCAAACATAATATAACTAAAATAAGATTATAGTAAATAACTAAGTTTGAAACATTATATAACTAAAATAACTAATAACTAAAATAAATAATATAATTAATAACTAAAAATTATATTATCAAATTAAACTAAAATAAACTATAGTATAAAAATATAGATTATAGAGAAAACAATAAACATAATACAACTAAAATAAGATTATAGTAAATAATCAAGTTTGAAACATTATATAACTAAAATAACTAATAACTAAATAAATAATATAATTAATTAACTAAAATTATATTATCAAATTAACTAAAATAAAACTATAGTATAAAATATAGATTATAGGTATAAAAATGTTTGAAACATTATATAACTAAAATAAGATTATAGTAAATAAATCAAGTTTTTAAACATTTATATAATTAAAATAACTATTAACTAAATAATATAATTAATTAACTAAAAATTATATTATCAAATTAAACTAAAATAAAACTATATTATAAAAATATAGATTATAGTATAAAAATGTTTGAAATATTATATCACTAAAATAAGATTATAGTAAATAACTAAGTTTGAAACATTATATAACTAAAATAACTATTAACTAAATAATATAATTAATTAACTAAAAATTATATTATCAAATTAAACTAAAATAAAACTATAGTATAAAAATAGATTATAGTATAAAAATGTTTGAAACATTATATAACTAAAATAATTTATTTAATTTCAAATAACTAATATAATTAATTAACTAAAAATTATATTATCAAATTAAACTATAATAAAACTATAGTATAAAAATATAGATTATAAAGTGCTTCAACACCAAAATAAACTAAGATACATTAAAAATAAAATATGCATGTAAGTAATATGTTTCAAATTTCTAAAATAAGATTATAGTATAAAAATGTTTCAAACATTATATAACTAAAATAAGATTATAGTAAAAATAATATAATTAATTAACTAAAAATATATTAGTTAGTAATATAATTAATTAACTAAACATTATATTAGTTAGTAATATGTTTATGAACTAAAATAATATTATTAAGATATCTATAAAAGATCAAAAATTTCTAACATTACAATAGTAGGATGTGTAATGTCTAAGTTTCAAAACATTATATCTTTAACATAATTTATTATTATCAAATTAAACTAAAATAAACTATAGTATAAAATATTTATTATAAACAACTTCAACACCAAAATAAAACTAAATAAAATATGCATAAAACAAAATTAATGAACAAAGAAACATACCTTAATTCACAAAGATCTTCCAAAAAATTAGGATAAAGAACAAAGAAAAAATTATTTGAGAGTGAAATGGAGCTTAGATGAGGATGGATGAGTTTGTAATGAAAGTGTATGATTTTAGGGGTATTCATAGAATTTTTTAGAGTCAAAATAGCCATTGGATTGTCAAAAAACCGTTGTGATTTATTTCTAATCGTTGGATTTGATTTTGGTTCAAATCTGACCGTTGAATCATCATATATCCGTTATAAATCATTCTGGACCGTTCGATCAAGTGTCATATTTATAATCAACCGTTGGATAAAAAATATAGCTGTTAGATTCTTTTAAAAAAAAAAAAGGAGGATGAAACTGGCCGTTAGGATAAAAAATCAGGAAACAACTGAGTCGATCATCACATTTTTTCCAAAGGCCAAAAAATCTCATTTTTCTTACGATTTTTTCATTTTATCGCCGATTTATCACTGGTTTTTCGCCACGCACAAAAGGATTTTTCGTGGAAAATTGGGCATTTTTCTCTCGATTTTTCTACCGAAAAATCAAGGACATTTTACCGATTTTTCTACGATATTTAGGCCGAAAAATCCGATTTTTTTTATCTCATTATAAAACATAACTGTACAACCATAAGCATAACTGCCTACAACATTAATTATAAAACAATATGCACGTGAGCAATCCTAAACATATGCTCTAACACTCCTCTTTGTTTAGGATTTGTTGACTCTAAGCTTTTCTCTCAAAACATTGTATTTGCTGGTGATTAAAGGCTTTGCGCTTGTTGATTGTCCCATCAACATTTAACTTGGCTCTAAATACCCACTTCACTCTAATTACTTGATTCTAACATGCTTCCCATGTTTTGTTTCTCTCAATCATGGTAAGCTCCTTCTTCATTGCAACTCTCCACTCTTCATTTTCTTTTGCTTCTTCAAAGTTGGTGGGTTCACAAACGGCTAAGTTGCACCTTTGATAGATGTCTTCAAGTGATGTAATTCCTTTTATGAGCTGCAACTTCTTTGTTGTTCTCTATGGTGTCTTTGGAAAAGGTTTTCTGACTTGCTTGCCAAGTTGACATGCCTTGCATCTTATGGTTTCTTCTTTCAACTTGGGTAGGCCTTCTACAATTCCTTGAGATTGCATTTTCTGCATTCCTAATTAAGCCATGATAGTGCCCAAGCTTCTTGTGCCATAAGTTGGTGACGCTTTCTTTGCTAACAAAAACAATTTGTTCTTATCCTGATTGTTTTAAGACAAAGCTTTTTCCTTCCATTTTAACCTTGAACATGTCTTGATCATGTACATTTTGATTAAATAGCATTTATCTTCAAAAACTACTTTGTTTCCCTTTTCAATTAGCTGTCCCACACTAAGCAAATTTTGATTAATGTCCAGTACATACAACACATCATGAAGAAGTTTTGTACCTGAACATGTTGGGATTGCAACAGTGCCTTTCCCAAGCATAGTGATGAATGCACCATTTCCAACTCTTACTTTCATGGTTGTGGTTTTGTTCAACTCCTTGGACAGACCTTTATTGTAGGTCATTTTGTTGGTACAACCACTATCAATCAACCAATTTTCATTCGAGGCTTCACTTGAAAATCATGTTGCTACGAACAAGTGGTCTTCATTTTCTTGATATGCTGCTTTTGCTTCCTTATTGTGCCGTTGGATTTTGTTTTACAGACTACTGCCTCGTGCCCTAATTGGTTGCATGGAGAACATTTTGCATCCGGTCTCTTCCAACATTTGAAAGGAGGATGTTCCATTTTACCATAGTGCTTGCACGGTGGATCATTTTTCCTCATAATTCTTTTTTTTTTCTTTTTGATTTGTTGCTTTGGAGCTTGAATCGCTTTCTTTGGATTCCTTCTCATTGAATTTGTCTTTCGGTTTGTTTTGATGCCTTACTAGTAGTTCATTCTTGGCTACATACTCCTCTCTCTCGCATCTCAAGTTCCATCGTTTTGCGTTCGAAGAGCATTTAAGAACCCCGACTAGGGAGAGTCTACCACATCCCTTATGTTTTCAAGGGTGGGCGATGGTTGCTTCCACATCTTTATGAAACTAGTTAATGTGATTTTCTCCACAATTCTTGAATCAAAGAAATTCATACGCCCTTAGTCTTTCACCTTGCTCATGATGCCAATACTGATTCGCATATTCCTTGCTTGTTTTCAACTCCTTCATTTTCCGCAACTCAAATTCTCTTACCAAATTTAAAACCTGCATACCTTTGATTCTTTCATCTCCTTCATATTCACTCTTGAGATAGTCCCAAATCTTATTTTCTGTTTTCAAAGACATGATGCAAGTGAAAATAGTAAGAGACACTACAACAAACAAGCAAGCTACTGACTTTTAGTTTCTCGTCTCAGGCAAATTTGATTTGAACCATTGTTGGATTGTTTGGAAGTTGAGGAACTTCGTAGTCCTTCTCCATGGCTTCCTAGAGATCGAGAGCCTCCAAGTAAGTCTCCATTCGAACAACCCACATTTGATAATTTTCCATAAAATAAGGTGTGCAAGTACCGAGGCATTCGACTCTTCCATAGTTTGACTTCTTCATAGGTCCCTTAAGAAAATAATGCTTTGAAACCAAATTGTTTGTTTTAAAAGAAATGCTATGATAATTGTTGTAACAAAGTAACAACAAAACTGCAACAAAAATAACAAAGGAAAATAAACAAAGAAAAATTGAAGAGGAATTCTCTCAGAATTTTTTTTGATAATTCATCAACTCCAAACTTCTTGCATTTAAAGCACACTTAAGTAACTACCCACTAACTTAAGATCCTACTTTTAGGTGAAACAAGTTGTCTTGCACATTTAAGACAAACCATAAAACATAACTGCACAACCATAAACATAATTGCCTACAACATTAACGGTAAAACAATATGTGCGTAAGCAATCCTAAACATATGTTCTAACAACCAGAAACAAGAGAGGCCTAACTGCTATGGATCTTTTCATGATCTAGCTGTCCATGTGAGTCAAGAATAGTGATCCATTTAGAAGCTGAAAGGCTTTTCAGGGGGATTGGTGGCATTAGCCTTCTAGCAGGTCACAACACTAACATTGTAGCTCCCTCAATCTCGGCCTCTAGACAAGATACCTGGAGGAACTACTTCAAGTTTCAGTTCGACCAAGACACACCGTGCAGCGTTAGGGAGGCGTTCCTTGTAGTAGTTGTGCTAATAGCATCTGCAATATATCAGATAGGGCAAAGCATTCCCAATCAGGGTCAGCTCTAGGCTTCTAATAAAATATTCGATCGGATTTCGTTATTCGGTAATCGGATCTTGGTCTTCTTCTAAGCACTTTCAAACACCATAGGGTTCTTGGTGTCCTTGGACATGATTTTGGTACTCACCAGCAAGTTCCCAATGTGTTTGTGGCTGGTTGTGGCTTGCAATACATGTAATGGCCGTTAACTACATCATCTCAATAGTTGGAAATGCCCCTTTCGGGTGTCCGAAGATTGCCTCTGATGTGATATGAATCTCCTCAGCTTAAGATTTAGGCCGTGTTTATTTTTTTTAGCTTAATGCTGAATAATTTTTTTTTTTTCAGTTTAATGCTAAATAGTACTTAATGGTATTAAGTATTAAGTTGTTTGCTTTTTAACATTAGATAGTAAGTGCAACTAACTCTCTTCCTTGTTGGGGCAAGGGCGATGTTTCCTATTTTAGAAGATGACTTTTTCTAAATAGAAAGAGCCAAGTATTTTGACTTTTTATATTCAGAATTTTTTTTTATAGAAATTTTAGCAATAAGTCCCGAAAAAGTTAAAAAAACAAACAAGCTAAATGCTGAAAGAGATTTTGTTTTCAGCAAAAATCCAAAAAACAAACGCCACCTTACATTCAGATGCATGAGAACAAGATCTAGGCGGCGGATACATGGATCATTTGCTGAGCAACCCGCGTGATATGACTTCCAAAAACTGATATTTTGCACAATAGTTACATAGCTATTGTGATCATGAGATGTTTGTATGTTGTACTACTAAAATATCATGAGGCTTTTTTGTCTTTTCATGCATGGTGTAAGGACCTTGATCATTGGCAACGCAACGTGAACCTGCTAGATCATCGGAACCTTTGACCATCAACAACGCAACGTGAACCTGCAAAAAGGTGATCCGGTAGTGATGTGTCAGCCACGCTCTCTAATGATTAAGTTGGCACAAGATGGAGAAAGGGAAGCATATAGTTTACGTAGTTGGAATTGACTTACCTCAACTTTGTGGGGGATCTTCTTGATTTATAGGGCTTGGTGATGAGTGCCCAAAAACACTCATTACAAACTCGAGATTTAGCGAGATTCGGGATTGATTTCATATATATATGACCGTGTTTTGATTACTTTTCTAATATTTAGTTTTATTTGGTTTTTGTAGGAGAAATGCTGGAAAATGCTGAAATGGAGCCTTGCAGGAGGTGGCCTGGAGAAGAGTGGTGCAGAAATCAGCCCAACGTCGCAATGCCCCAATGTCGCGACATTCCCACGTCGCGACATCACAATGTCGCGACCTCCTAATGTCGCGATGTTGCGAGAAAGTCTCAGCAAACCTTATCTCTTGGAGAGGCTATAAAAGGAACGGGAGAATCCAATGTGAGGGGTTCGAAATTCATTTGCAGAGCTAAGGTTTGAGGAATTGGAGCTTGGAACAAAGGAAAGAAGGCTTGAAGACCGACCTTTCATAGAGAGACTTGAAGAACTCGGGAGATCGTCATTCTCTCGACCTTTGAAGTTTTCTCTATTCCTATTCTTATGTCTTGCTTTTCATTTGTATTGGAACAGAACATAATGAGGTTCTAATTTCGTGGTTTAGGGTGTTGGTAGAGATTTGGACATGAATATCAGGTTGTGTTTGAATTTTTATAATTCCATTATCTTTTTTATATACTTGTTTTACCATTAACTCATGCCAGATGAGATCTTATTAATTTCGATCAATCTTAATATGTGAGTGGTTCTTGTAAGATCCGAGAAGGTGAATGAAGAATTAGACATAGTCAAGTAACCTAATAAACTTGGTAATATAGGATTATCAATGATTAGGAGGTTTAGGAGTTCTTTGCACTCTATGCACCTTTAATGCTTGGGGTTGAGCCAAGGAGCAAGAAACCTAGTAATAAAGGGAGGTTAAATGACCTTGAGAAAGGCTTTAATTACATTAGATAAGAGACGCCTTGGAAAACACTATATTAGATAATAGAATGGAATCATAGCATTACATAGTAGGATTGTCTAACAACACCAACACCCTAACCTTTTTGCATCTTTGATCACTTTTACATATGAAACGAATAATTACTTTAGTAATAGTTTAATTCGCTTTTAGTTCCGCTTATCCATCACGATTGCTAGTTTGAATATTAAAGGAGTATTGTAATTTTGGTACTTAGCATACTACGATTAAGGTTTCGTGGATCGACATCCGTACTTAGGTACACTTTATTACTTGACGTTTATACTGGCAAGTGCACAGGCACTTTGCACTTCTATTTGCATGTCCACAAAAACACAATCACGCAAAAGCCTATCACTCAGTTCACAAATCTCCCCTTAATTATAGGGATAAACCTCTTAGTTATAGGGATAAAATCTATTTTTCCCTATCCATAATTAATCTTCCGAGAAATAAGGGATTTATAAATTGGGAAATCCATTGATAAATATCTCTTTTGCATATTTTCCGCCTTCATATGCTTATCCATAATGAACTTTCTATATGTGATAGGATGGCCGGTTGAGGAACTTGAAATCCTAGACATACCGTCTTAAAGCAAGTCTTTGAGAAGGACTTTGATAGTCGAAACCTCTGAGCATCAACAACAACGCAACGCGGAACCTACAAAGGTGATTAGCGCTTGCAAAGCCACCCACGCCTCCGATGATTGCACTCAACACAAGACGGAGAAAGAGAACATATAGCAATTTAGCTGAATTGACTTACCTCAACTTTGTGGGGATCTTCCGCATTTATGGCCTTGCCCACAAATCTCCCTTAACAATTATAGGATAAACCTCTTAATTATAGGGGTAAAATTTCTTTTTCCCTATAAAGGATTAATCTTATGAGAAATAAGGGATTTGGAAATTGGGAAATCCATTGATAAATATATCTTTTGCGTATTTTCCGCCTTCATATGCTTATTCATAACGAACTTTCCCTATGCGGTAGGATGGCCGATTGAGGAACTTGAAATCCTAGATGGGCCGCCTTAAAACAAGTCTTTGAGAAGACATCCTGACTTTCTCAAACGTGCTTAAAGACTCCCGTTTGGATAATACCCGCCTGGTTTTAATACGAAAGCGGGCCTGGATCGTTTCACAATGCGAGCCAACAGCTCGGACACATCAGTAATGGGCTTAAAGATCACTTCGCATTTTTACAATGCCCCCTTTTCCTCACGCTAGAACTTTATGCTTTTTCAGTCGAGGGAAAATAATGTTCTTTAAGCCTTGGTTGTGGAAAGTTGAAAGGATAGGGAGAATTGGTAGCGCGCGTACAACGCGCTAAGGCGGCGCGTTGATTACAAAGTTAACAAGGGCGCCAAGACGTTTCTCAACAGTTCATACGCATGATGCCCTGACGACACATTTAATGTGCTCGTTGAATGCGTATTTATGTTTGTTTGCCTGTAGAATAACGAGAGGTCATGAAGAGACTTCTACCAATCAAGGTGGGCGTACGAGGGGGACCTCCCGGAAACGCCCAATCGTAGCACCGCAACCGCTTAAGTGTCCGTAGAGGAATCGGCGACTGACAGTCGCCCCCGCCAACATCGACTGTAGGTGGCGTACGGCATGACCGCCTTGTAATCCGAGGGGCGATAATGCCGCCCCGCGAGAAAATTTGTTGTCGACGTCGCCTCCCTATCCCGCGCCTTCAAGTAAGCAATTTCGCACTTCACTGCGGCACCTCCTACACTACATCTCGAACGGTCTTCTGATACTTTCCCGCATGGGTTGTTAAGCGTACTAAACCTTCTACTAGCTAGATTTGCTGGTAGAGATTGTTTTATTTATACCTAAAGCTCAGGTCAGTAGCGTATTTATTCGCCATGTTCCCACTATAGCTCAGGACCAGCTTCTGCACTTCCTAAGACTCAAGCGCGGGTTGTCTTGGTCAAGGTCTATGGTAAAGACACTCTGGGTTCCTCAGAGCTCCACGGATCTTAATCGCCTCATGTCTCTGTGTTTGTTTCAGCCTTTGACGGCTTCAGACTTCCCTAAAGCATCTATATTTTGATATGCCCTATCTCCTCGAACTTGCAGTAAAAATGTGAGGTCAGTTGGTGCTGGCGGAGGCCAGCTAGATCGCATTAGACGGCTACTCGAGATCACTAAGAGGAAGCCTAATCACGAGCTCCTTTTATCTGCGAAAAACTTGTAGGAGTTAGGCACTAGTCCCTTTCCTTGCGGCTAATTTATCATCCCTCCGTCCGCTTCCGTAAGAGATTACGGTGAAACATTTTATTCTTGCCGACCTGTCAATCCTGGTAGCTCTTCACGCATTTCCGGTCCACTCAAGAGCCTCAAGCTAAGTTCTCTCAAGAAGTCTTGGCTATCTTTGTTCGGCCTGATCAATCACCTTTGGCTGTACAGGATCCAAAGCCTGCCTGATAGGTGTGGATCGTATTAGCATTTATAGAATGTTTTGCATGTATTTTTGTAACCTAAATGCTAGATTCACACCTATATTCCTAAATATTACACTAATCCTTCATTCGTCAATGTTTTGCAGATATTGAAGGAAAAAGCAAGCAAAGAAAGAGTTGAAAGAAGAGAAAGCATAAGCTATGCTCGAAGGCACTGCTTCGCCGAGGCGAATGAAGGACACAACAGAAGACGAGTCTCGAGTTCGCCTAGGTGAAGTAAACCTTCGCCTAGGTGAAGGAAAAGCACCTAGATGGACAACACTTGCCCTTCGCCAAGGCGAATGACTCTTTGTCTAGGCAAAGAACGTCGGGCTTGAGCATAAAAGTCACATTTTTGGCCCAGTTTTAAGCCCATTTTCCATTCCTTTAAATACATGTATTTAAGACATTATTAGGGTTCTGGTTTTTGGAGAGGGAAGATCTTCTTAGGCCTTCTTCTTCCTCCTTATTCTTGAGCCATTTTTTAAGGTTTTAATTTTTGTTCATTTTCCACTTGAGCTGAGTTATTATTTTAAGATCTAGCCTGGTCGAGGAGCCTTAGCTGGTGTAGAGTTGGAGACGTTTTTCACCTTCCATCTGTTTTATATCTCTAAACTCTACTCTATTTATAAATCTTTCATTATTATATTTATCTTAAATATGATTTTGTTGGATTACTTGGTTGCAATGAGTAGATAAATATCCTCTAGGGTTGATTGTGGAAGTTGATGTTAGGTTTATATATATTTTAGAATGGTTTTGTGAACTCATGCTTGTGTGGATGTTAGTTGGTGTAGTTATTAGGATTATTATGATTTTAATTAATTAATCCATGTTGAGAGTTGGGTCTTCGATCCCCACAATAGGGCATCTTTGGTGACGCTTGGATTACGCCCTAAAATTTGGTCCCGGGTCTCTTAAGGTATGAATTAGTCAATTGAAATACTAATTAACCTAATCAAAGGAGTCTAGGAAATAAGGAATGCCTAGTACTAGATGGATTTCATTAGGAGTAGCACCATCTTAGCATTATGTGAGGATCTTATGGATTGAGAGGTGATCGATCTGAACATAGTTCGGGTAGTCCTATTGTATGAATTGAGAGATGACCGATAGGATTCCCGAGGAAAGAACTGCCTCAAAGAAGTATCGCACTTAATGACTTAGATGGACCGAAAGGAGAATAGGGAGTTGGTGTAGAAATTGAGGGGAGACACGAAGGTGTAAATCTCATATCGGATTCCTTGGACATGCACAGGTGTACTTTCACTTAATCAATGCTCAATGAATATAAACCATAAATGCATCAATGGAGACAATCAACCCTAGAATCTTTCCTTGAGTTATATCCCCGATATCACTCCATTCCTTGTGAGTGGACATTTATTAGATCTTACTTTTATTTATTTATTTATTTTTTTAAAACCTTTTTCAACATACCCTCTAGTCGCTCAAATAGTGAATGACTTTAGTAGTTGAGGTACTCAATCCTAGCTAAAACCACACCTTCCTTGTGGGATTGATATCTGGACTTGTTAGTCCATTGTATTACTTGTGTGACTTGTGCGCTTACGGATAATCGTTATTGAGTTTTTGGTGTTGCTGTCAAAAACTTAACAACGAGTCTTTGGTAGCTACGCTAATTACCAAACATTGCCCCCCAGGCGGTGAAGAAGAAGAAGGGAAAGATGGAGAAAAAGGTTGGATAGGTAAAGGTTGCCGGCACGGGGTTAAAAGGCTTTGTGGACTGGGTGAATCCAATTCCTCCTATAAGAGAGACTCAAGGTGTCCTTCCTGTTTCCTAGATTGCAAGTGAGTTAGCTGAGGAGAGTGAGGACGACATGTCTAGTCTTGTTGTTGGATTTGCCACGGGTATGCACAAGTGAGCTACGAGTGTTCAAGGGGAAACTACCCTTGGCTTTGAAGTACTAGGCAGCAAGCGTTCAAAACGGTCTAGTCTAGATGAAAAGGTTTAGAAGAGTCTGTTAGTAGTTTCTTTGGACTCTCCATAGTGAGCCTCTGATGCCCTTCCAGCTTTAGAGGGTGCCGCCCAGGATGCCTTCAGGGAGGCTTGTGCATCTTTGGAGGATGGGATTACAGTCGGAGAACCTCCTAGTGTTGATAAAGTTATAGGCGAGGCTCCCTTTGTAAAGACAGTCGTTTGTCTGCCACTCAAGGTTCGTGTGAAGTCCGACACTCGCCAATTGGCCAGCCTCTGGTGAGGTCTTGATAAGTGGGTGCTGAACTCATGTGTTAAATCGATGAAGTGGGATCATCCTTTCTGCGGGCACATCTGTTCCTGAATCCCGGATCTTTGCCCTAGTGGTGTGACCTCGGACCCCCCTTCAACCGGAGGACTATTGTCACCAATATGCAGCCGTACCCCACCAACCTTTGAATACTAGTGGTGGTTGTTTTTGAAGAGTATTCCATTCCCTTCCCCGTCTATATAGATCGAAAATCCTACCAGTGTGTGGCTGAATATGGAATGTATATTCGCAACCATGATTTTAATGAGATGGCTGAGCTGGTATGGCTAGACTTCTAACGTTTGAACGTGAGTTTTATGCTGTGATTTTCTTCTAACACCTTTTCTTTTATAGGCTGTCATTGCTATTCGGAATATGGCGTGCCAGCATAGGGAACTTTATCTTTGACTGGAAGACGCCGAGAAGCTGCGACATTATGCTTACTCTGCTACTTCAAAGCATCATGCCTTAGAAGACACCCTAGGAAAGGCTAAGAGTAGGTCTAAGCATTGGGAACATAAGGCTAAGGCACCATAGATAGGATTATAGGTGCGGAGAAAGAGAGAGATGAAGCTAAAGAAGAAGCTCAAATCACCTGGCTAGTTGCCGTCGCGGCGCGTGATGTGAAGGCGCGGGGGGAGGATGACTTGTCTTGAGTCCAAGACGCCCTGGTGATTGCGGAGGAGGCTAGGCATTGTTCGATTGTTTTCGTTTATATAAAAGTTTGGTCAAAAGCAACCTAATCCGTAAGTGCACAGATCACAAGTAATATAGTGGTTATTAAAAACCCTAATATGTCGAACCCATAGGGAAGAGATGGTTTCAGTGGAGATTAATTACCTCGGCTACTCGAGAATTTTACTATTCGAGCGAAATAAAATATTGTGAGGGGTTGTTAACTAGATATTAAACTAATTTAACTACAACCTACTCTAAAATATTAGCAAATGCTTGGGCTAAGATGCAAGAACGACTTTACGGAATGACAAGGTATTTGTCTCCATTGGTGCATTGACGACTTATGTCCATTAAGTATTGATTAAGTGAAGATACTCTTGTGCTTACCCAAGGAACTCTGCATGAGGATCACTCTTTGAGTCTCTCCTCAATTTCTCACACCTAATCTCTATTCTCCTTTCAGTCCATCTAGGTCAAAGGATGTGTTATTTGTGCTAAGGTAAAAAAGTTATTGGGAATTTCCATTGGTCAACTTTCGGTCCATGCAATGAAATTTCCCGGGTTATGCTTAGATCGATCACCTTTCGGTCTATACAATCATCACATAAGGTTAGATGATGTCCCTCATAATAAAATACATCTAGTATTAGGCATTCCTAATTTCCTAGACTTCTTTGATTAAGTTAAGTTGATTTTATCAATTATGAACATTAGAATGAAATCAAGTCCCAGAATTTCTTCCAAGCATGCCTTGAAAACCCCTTTGGTATGGGCTCGTCACTACCTAACATTTGAATAAAAATCTGGAAATTCATAGAACCACATCATAAAACCTCAACACAAGATACATTCAATATATTACAAAATCCAAACACCAATGTCAATAATTAGCTATAGAGGAGGATTTAGCCACCCATAGTAGCCTCAAAACCCAACAATATCATGTCTACAACAAACATAATTTAAGAGAAAAAGAAGTGTTTAGGGATACAAAACAAATATGAAGTAGAGGTCCCCCAAGCCAGTAACTCCACCACACCTACAAGAGGTCCTCTCAGCGGCTAAGATCTTGCAATTTGGATCCAAACACAAGCTAAAAACTAAGAAAATCTACAAATCCTAGAAAAATGAAAGCTTAGAGAGAAACCCTAGATATGTGCAATGCTCCAAGTTCTCTCCAAGATTGTCTATATAATAGTATAAGTATAGTATTTATGATGTTGGAAAATGACCAAAATGGGGCTGAGAATAAGGGCATTTTTGTCCCAACCCGACATCCTTCGCCTAGGCGAAGTGCCCTTTGCCTTGGTGAAGACAGGTGTCTGTAATCAAAGTGGACTTTCTTCGCCTCGGCGAAGGTGTGCTTCGCCTAGGCGAAGGCCTTCGCTTAGGTGAACCTAAGGTCGTCTTGCTTCTTTGGTCTTTATCTTTGCCCTGACGAAGCAGTTCGCCTAGGTAAAGGAGGGCTTCACCATGGTGAACCCGAGACCTTTTTTCAGGTTCTGCTTTCCTACTATTTTTTCCCTCTTCTTTGCTTGCTTTTCTTTAATACCCGCTAAACTCACAAATGTGAGGGATTAGTGTAATATTTGCGCATAAGGGTGTGAATCTAGCATTTAGGTTGCATAAGCACATGAGAAACATGGTGGAAATGCTAATACGATTCACCCTTATCGAGTATGGCCCGAGGAAGCAAGTTGCCTACCTAGGGTTGAGCCCGGACTTCATACGCCGGAGGTTGGGGCGACAGGGTAAGGGTGTCTTCTCTAGCATCCGAAGCGGGGTAAGGACAAGTAGCCATGGAGGAGGGACTATCGGAGGCCTCGGGATGATGAGGTTGCCTATGGTTGCAGATGTTGCATGTTCAAACACAATGTCGCGGTGATCATTAGAGTTCCATGTGAGCATCTTGATTCCTGGGCCCACTTCACAAGAGTTCTTCATGAATCCTAGAGTGCTTGGTCCCAGCGACCAGAGGCCCACGGTACTGAGAGGGAACTCAAGAGAGTGCTCCCATTTGGATTTTGCTGGAACATCTTAAGTTCCTTTTTTTTTTTTTTGAAATTTCTGTAATGGGCCTCATGGCATGCTTGACACATGTTTTTATGGAACCATTAGCGCCATTGAAAAAGAGCGTGTTGCAGAAGTCTCGGAAATTTGATATTTGTTTGCTTATTAACATATCTTTATTTCTAATTTACTTTATGTGAGTCTTAGCTGGATAGTTGCTCTAGGGATATCATTGTTATAAGTTTTTGAGAGTTAGAAGGTGATATGGATTGCACATGGGCCAGTAGGTAAAGCATCGTTTCTGGGTTTTGGCTTGTGCCAATAGGCGAGGAGCCACTTGTGGACTTTAGCATGCCAGGGCTGGGACCTTGGTGGACTGGCATGGCATGTGCCCGGTAGTGGAGGAGTCCCTTGTGGACTTTAACTGTGTGACCCGGGGCCGAGGAGACCGCCACGGACTTTGGTATGGGATTGTGTGAGGTGAAAGAAAATTTTATTGATAATACTTCTTAAGATGCATAGTATTCCACATCCTAGGCATTGGAATCCGGTCTAGTTTATTTAATGTCTCGGTGTTGCCACTCTTACTATCATATGGCCCCTCTCCAGGTGCGGTTGGAATTTGCTGGCCCGGGTTAAGACCCTTCTCTCGAGAGACTAGGTCTCAGAGCTCGGAATGCCATATTTGTTTACATCAAGTGTTATATAAGTTTCATTCTTTGTTGGTGTTGATGCTGTATACGTATATGCAGCTTCAGATTTGTCTATCATATCTAAGTTTTGGCAATGGCGTTAGTAGCTTTTCGGGGTTTAGATTGATGTGGGCACCCGATTTTGGCCGCGCAGGTGTGTGAGCATCCATCTCCAGCCGGTGAGGCCTTGGTGAAGCTTCGGGTTGAGCTTCATTTGAGATTTGTTCTATAAGGCCTAAATAACTCATGATAGCTCGTCTACCCATTTTCCCTTTGTCCGAATGTAGGCGGCTTTTTCAAAGTCGTCAAAGAGAGTTTTGTTAGATATCATGACCGTGCTCGTGGGTGCCGTGGGGGGATCTGAGTTTTGATTTTCAACTCATGGAAAAAATTAATAATATCTACTTTGCTATCAAGCGCGTGGCATTTCGTTTGTTAGGCGAAGTATTCAGAAACTATATTCTTCCACACAAAATTGAACATCTTTATCTTTTGATGAAGATGAAGGCTTCTTCTATCCATTTCTTTGAAATAGTCGATGAGCAATGATAACTGTACACGAGGTTGGGGCAATAGGTAATGGTCCAACTATATCAATTCCCCATTAAGCAAAGGGCTAGGGGCTTATGATCGTGGTTAGATCTTGAGCGAAGCACCCGCCAAGGATGGAGGCTTATCGTTGGTAGGGTCGCACTTCCCCAACGTGGCGGTATCTGCTCTAAATGGATGCTTGATAATAACCTTGTGTATGGTGTAGTGGAGCTAAAGAAAGGATTTTGCCTTTGGATGAGTTCCCATATTCCTTCATGGGTGCCAGTATATACGTATTAAGCTACGGGTGGTGGGAACATATAAGATCTGACCAGATCCAAAAGACCAGTTTATATAATTACCCATTCACAAAGGGGAATCTAGCGCTGTGACCCCAGTCTTGTGGGCTTAGTCTATTACTAATAATTCTCTCATTTCGAATAATGATACTATTAGGTCATCAGAAGAACATGCTTCATCGCTCTGTTGGTTGATATTAATTGATGATCTTTGGTGATAATGAATTAAGGAGGAATCTTAGTTTCTTTTATTGGGAGGGATCTGAGTCTTTGCCCAAGAAACATGTCTTCATTCGAGATCTCAGAGATATTCTCGAAGCTTGAAGTTGCAAAACTTCCTAGAGCATTTGTAACTAGACATGTACACACTTGATCATGAGTGATGTGCTGTTTGTCATCCCGTTTACGCCACTACACAGGTTGAAGTCAAAAATTGTATGATTTTTCTAAAGATACAAACATTGCGAGATCGATTCCGGCTAGGATTGCTTCATATTCAGTCTCATTATTAGAAGTGGGGAAATCTAGCCATATGACATGCTCTATCATTTCCCCTATTGGGGATTTAAGTTGCAAACCGTCTCCAGCTCCCATTTGTTGAGAAGTGCCATCTACATTAAGGATCCACCCTAGCGGTGCAGGGTCCACATCTGGTAGGAATTTACGCTAAAATTTTTTTCCAATATCTTCTCTTTAATGCCAAATTGATTTATATTGAATCTGAGATTCACTTATCTGTCATGCGAACCATCCTCTCCCTTATAGGTCGAGCTTATGTATAGTGCTTTGCAAAGGAGATTAGTATGATAACCAGGGGGTGTGCACAGGTAGAGGCCCGGCTTCTTAACTACCACACCTGATCGAGTCTTAGCTTGTTCAAATGGGTATCTGCAGGTTTATGACAGTTGCTTGAGAAGAATATTGTCTACGTTTTGGGTTTTTCATCTTCTTTGAACAAAGGCCACTACGAGACTTTTGAAATGCTGGTAAAGAATGGGGCGTGTCGCACTTGCTTTTGAGCTAGCTAAATTGGCGGTTCGGTGGAGTATTGTTTGGGCGCCATAGCTTGGTCCTCATTCCCCTCCATTCAATCGACCACGCTCTCCTCTTAGATTGATAAAAAATAGTTTAAACCGATATGTGGAAACGTAGTATGAACCACCCAAAAGAGTTGCGACCGATGATTAGTTCTTTGTACTCCATTTACGGAGGTAGGAATCAGTCTCCATTATTGTGGCCTTCGAGGAAATCGGGGTGTCAGTTGTCCCACAAGTGGCTTGCTGCAGAAATCTCTATCGTCTCGTATCCACGAGGCGCCTAGTAAAATGGTCACTTGGGGCCCTCATCCATGAATATACCCAACTATATTCCAATAGTTCAACTCCACGAAATCATATCCCGATAACCAAATATATTACATGGTTCAAGAGTTATAACATTTCTCTTAATAAATACATATTATCCAAGAAAACATCAAGCCACAACTAGAAGCTTTCTTCAAAATGGTCTCTAAAGGCCGTCTTCTCGAAGAACACCCACATTACTGGAAAAATGTTCGCGGCGGGGTGAGATTTATCGCCAGTAGTGGAATCACCCTAAATGAGTTACTCTCCCACACCTAAGTGCATGTCTTTGATGAACCCGATTTAAATACACACTCAAGTAAAATCGATCTACTTGAATGTCTAAATGCCCATTCCCATGTCTCGAGTCTCACAGACTCCTCACTTGCCTAAGCCACATGAGAAAAATATCATTTTCAAAACAAAACTTGCCACACATTTGTTCTTGAAAATGTCTATACTATACCAGTGTTGGTAAAAATATGGGACTACCCTCAGAAACGGAGGAGGAATTGGTTGGTGAGCTTCGAAGCTTGATCGTAATTTTTCGTCAGAAATGATCTGTTGATCGAAATCTACGGCACAATTCTCAATCATCATGAAATTCCTTTCGCAACCATGTTAGATTTTTCGAGAAAATTCTGTCATTCACTCACACACAAATTCTAGGTTACCAGTGCATATGAAATGCATTATGCCATTCAATCATTTTTATCGTTTCATATCGATTATGCATATGTTAAATTACATTCACACCATGTAATTTAACATGGATCAACCATCACCCAAACTACTCCACTTGAGCTATTCAATCATCAAGCATCACCCAATTAGCTTGTGGAGTAATTCACAATCTCATCTCGATGGCCTAACTACTTGTGATATAGTATATAATTGAAGCAGAGAATCTGATCTGTCTCGAGCACATACACACAAGTGCCATTACTTACAATTGTGACATCATGTTAACACACATCAAGATTATGCATTAACCTATTAATTCCCACTCAACTCAAACAAGCCATTCATTTCAAAAAATATTTCAATAAATTGTAAAACCAAACACCCCTGACATTTACACGATCCAATTTGTGTATCCAAATGAACTCAAAATTCTCAAAAATTCAGTGAATTAGGTCCGAGTTTTGGGATAGATCCAAATGTAGTTCGAGGCGCTGGCCGGCAAAAACATCACAAAACACTTATGCAAAGTGTAACTTCAAGTAGGATAAAACCTCGCCATGGGTTGTGAAACTCAACTTTTTGGTGTCACGCGTAGCTCTTTACTTATCGCGTAGATCAGCTTTTGCCTTCGGCCAGAGCGAAACTTCGGTCCGTTTTCGTAGATCTAAGAAAGAAGCGAAGAGAAGAAAAAATAAAAAATTAAAATTCTCTCTCAACCTCTCTCTCTCCACCCTCCACGCTTTTCGTAGATTTGACCTCCCTTTTATCTTTATTTATTTATTTATTTATTTATTATTATTATTATTATTATTATTATTATTATTATTATTATTATTATTTTAGATGCCCAGTTTGTATTACTTCATTCGGGTGTTCTATCCGAAAATTTTATTTCTTTAGGTTCTCAATTCTTTTAAATGAACTTTAACTCACGCTATTTTTACGACCCAGAGGATTTTATTAAAAATCTAGTCACTGAAATCCTTGGCGATTTAATACGGAAAGTCGTAAAATATTTTGGTATCTCGAATTAATGAAACTTTCTAGGTCACTCGATTTTCGACGGCCTTGATCAGTTTAATGTCGAGATACGAAAATTTCAGGTTTTCAGCGAAGTCTTGTTTTACCCTTTTAGGAAAAATTGAATTTTCCTTGGGTTTTACAATTATAGCTTTGAGTTGAATAGGATTGGCCTCTATCCCTCTCTAAGTCACCATAAAGCCTAAAAATTTGCCCCAACTGACTCCAAACGCACATTTCAAAGGTTTGAGTTTCATGTTATACTTTCGTAATAGCTCAAAGGATTCTTGTAGATGCTTGGTGTAATCAAAGCGCTTTTTGGACTTTTCAAGCATATCATCGATATAGACCTCCATGGTTTCGTGACGCCCGATGGGGCATATCTCTTATTACCAACCTTTGATGACATTTTCTAGGCATTCTACCGAGCCCAGGCATCACATTGCCTTATAGCGGTGCAAGCAGATGCGATATAATGAAGAGGGTCATTTTCTCTCTACCAACGTTAGGTAGGTGCGTAGAGATATGATGATACCTAGAAAGCATCCGAAGCTTGTGATATCACACATTGCTTATTTTGTATCAACAGCGAAGATTTGATCTATATGTGGCAAGGGGAAGCTATCTTTTGGGCATGCTCGTTGAGGTTAGTGTAATCTACACATACTCGCCACTTACCGCCTTTCTTAGGAACCACCATCACGTTGGGTATGTTCGAGTGCGATACTTCTTTGTTATACTGCTCGATGAGATTGTCTACTTTACATTTGAATAATCTAATGCCAGCGGGTGGGTTGGAGCATTCTGCTTCTTGCTTTCTTGGTTTGGCGGTGAGAATAATGTTGGTTGAGAATGGCTGTGGGGTTAATTCCAACCATGTATCCTAAATGGCTCAGTATGAATGATACATCATCTTGTGTGTTCGTATTGTGGCCCATTCCCTTTCTTCGTTGAATGGGAAGTGACATGAAGTGAACTTTAGGCCCGTCGACTACTTTCCGGGATCCATAGCCAGTGGATCCTTCTCTTCCGCCTTGATTTGGGAGGAAGCGTGGTGCTATACGGGGTTTGATCTTGAGGGAGAGAGGATTTTTAGGTTCATCCTGTATTCACATATAAATAGTTGATAACATTGTCATCGACCAATTGTGCTTGAATTCGACCTGCCCAACATCGATCAAATGTTGACCATTTACAGTGGTAAGATCAGGAGGCACCTCCCCAGTAAAGTGCGGCAAGGCCCGCCCCATTGTAATTTATCAAGGCCCAAGTCTTCGGCTTGATTGAGAATAAAACTTGCCAGGTGGTGACACACTTTACAATAAGTGACATCTCTAGTGTTATAGCAGTTGCTCGGTAAACTAGAGAGGATTCATACATTGAGTTCAACTGCTTAGGAAGCGCTTGAGTGGCGATTCGCGATAAATACGTCGCCTTCTTGAGATTACCATTCATGCACATAAATCGTTAATACAAGAGTAAGCACCCGATGCATCCATGAACTGCAATGATCTTCATTAGGTCTGAGGGATGAAAGGTTAAGGATCATCTATTGGTTTGGTTTGGTTGCCTTTTATGTGTGAGATGGCGTTTATTCTACAGCTTTTAGCCCCGTGGTAGCTCTTAAGGCTTTCTCACATTGTCACTTTGACGATCTTGTGGTTGTCGGACGAGACCGCCTAGTATATAATTTATGGTTGGCTTGGATTCGAAGCGAAGTTATTTACTCAGCTGTAGTAACTCTCTGCTCCTATCTGGCACAGCACTTACGATTCCTCTCATGGTGTTCTTTGTATGCCTCTGGTGTCTAGCCTTCGAGTTAGCTTTCCACCAGAACTTTAGGCTCCGACTTTGCTTGTAGATCTCATGCCCACGATCTATGATAACGCCTTAGTAAGGTTGTTTCTTTGGGAAGGGATCATGCAGTCGGTCTGACCATTTAAACTTCGCTTAAGTATGAGAATAATGAAGCGTATTCATAGCCTGTAGCAAAGATGTTTAGGGGGTGTGAATTAGCCAGGGAGCTCTCTATTTTGTGGCTACAGTAACGGGATCGCTTTCGGTCTCTGCCTTGACCTTCCTTGGACTTGAACGGTTTCTTCCTAGACGACTTATTTTCTTCAGCCGGCTAGTTTGTAATCATGACGGTTTGGGCTGCTGTAAGGATATTATCCTCCAACATTGGGTACTTATTAGCCCTTCTATATAATCCTTCTATTGTCGTTGGCGGGTCTAACGATAGTGATTGGAAGAAAGGGGTAGATGGTCCAAAGATTATCCTAAAGTTTTGGAGGATCGCGTCCATGCTATATGATTTTACTTGTTGAGCGGCACGCGAGCTATATGTGAGTCTCGAGATAGGCTCCCCTTCCCGCTTTGGAATGGTTGCAAAGGCTAATGTTCCTCTTTTGTAGGTGCGCAAACAAAGATCTTTGCAATATGAATATAGCCATAGTTCAACGAGAGCGAATTTATTGAATAATCACGGGAGCTTGTGAAAGAGCAACTAATCTGGAGACCCCTTAAACTAGCAGGAATACTTTACACAATAGCCGGTCATTGCCAGCATTTAGTATCATCGTCTGATTATAATGGAGCATATGATCGTAAGGGTCAGTAAAGCCATCAAACGTGGCAAAAGTTGGTATGGAAAAACCTCGAGGTGGCTCATAGTCAAGACTGTGTTGCCTTAGGGGCGAAGAGAGCATGCCATTGGGTCTCTACACGAATAAAAGGCTCTAGGTGGCATATAGAGCCTGTGAAAGTAGGATGTATAGCGACATTGGTGGCATCGTGCACATGGGTATCTTGATACTTTCAGGGGCTTGATTGGTAGTTCTACCCAGCCATTTGCTTCTTTTCCTTGCCCACGAGATCGCCCGCTAATGTATATATGGCATCGATGAAGCGAGGGGTGTTGTGAGGGCTTCTTACTCGATTTAGCCTTTGTGCTTTCCCGAGCATTCTTTATGGGAGGGCAGGATGGGGCTTGCTGAGGACAGCTCTTCAGCCGTAGGTATCCAGCATAAGTCGAGAATAATGGGCTCCTTCCTTCCCATTACGGTGATTGGATGCCGCATTTCATTTTACTATCTTGTACATCTTTTCAAGATTGTGACTTTTTCATCGGGCCATGACGGTCATTCTCAGTTGCAGCGTTCAACTTTTGTTGCTTGCAACTCCTTCATATCTTGCACATTTCTCAGCCTTTGCTTCTCCATCTCCCGACACACGATGGAGGAATTGATCTTACGGCGATTGGTTCATCAGTTCAGCAGCGACGCGGCCCCTTACTGGATGAATCGAATGTGGAAGGGGTAGCGAGTTCGGGTGAAGGGCTACTAGACAATGGATTTGAGAAGCCAAGCCCTCACGACAGCCCAGGCGAGACTTTCGCCGTTTCCTGAGGCCAGTGTAAATGTGGGGCATGATGGGCGGGCACTCCGAGGGCGTGAGTATGATGAACTGCCTTGTCGTTGGAGCCTTTGAGGCATCGACAGCGCAACGAACCTACAAAGGTGATCAGAAGGTGGTGTGTGTCGAAGCCAGTCTCTCCGATTATTAAGTTAGCATAAGATGGAGAAAGAGATGCAGATAGTTTACGTAGTTGGAATTGACTTACCTCAACTTCGTGGGGGATCTTCCCGATTTATAGAGCTTGGTTCACAAATCTCCCCTTAATTATAGGGATAAACCTCTTAATTATAAGGATAAAATCTTTTTTCCCTATCAAAGGTTAATCTTCCGGGAAATAATGGATTTGAAAACTGGAAAATTCGTTAATAAATATCTCTTTTGCGTATTTTAGCGCCATTATCTTTATCATGTGAGCTTCGTATCGCGATGGATAGTGGTGAAACTTAAATCCTATTGGACATGACGAATCTTTGAGAAAACATTATATTAGTTTTCTCGGGACGAGACACAGACCTCCCATCTAGGCTCAACCACCGCTAGTTTAAGCGGAGCTTTGGATGGATTCACAAAATGGGCCTTAGGCTTATTGGTAATGGAGTGCAAAATCGCGCATGGTACCACATATGGTAGAGTAAAAGATCAACAACTTTTCAAATTGGATCGAGTCAATTCATATTTCACAGGAAACAAGTATACTGTTTGTTTATATTCTGCTTATCAGAAGAGAAAGCTGGAAAGGTAGAAAAGAACATGAAGTGAGCTTCTTGATTTATTAACACTTCAAGAAAAGAATAGATAAATTAGACTGTGTCTTAAAAGAGCTTTTTCACTTGTAACAAACCTTTCACTGATTCCAGAGAACCTTTTCATTACTTCTCAAGCCGACTAATCTTATCAGATTTTTCACATAATGTAACAAACCTTTAATTAACTCCCAGCCTGGTGAAACTAACTCTACCTGACTAAGCTGCTTCATGTGAAACCTCAAACTTTTGTAAATTGTAAAATTTTTTAGTTAGACATAACTTTTGTAAACATATATATATATATATATATATATATATATATATATATATATATATATATATATATATATCCACAGTCCAGTGTAGAAATGGAACATGTGGAACATCAGTCTTATCATGTATAACCTTTTCTTTGATCACTAAGTAGATATCTAGTTCTATATATTTAGCTTTTACATGCAACGGTACTGATCAGTTTTCAGCATCCTGAATTGTGCCCAGATCATCATATCATATCACTGGCAGTTTGAAATTTGTTAAAGGCATGATATTAATCTTAATCCAAATCCTATAAATTTGACTTTTTAGGAGAGTTTGGTGATCTAACGTGGTATGTCGGAGAACTTTGATGATAGGAGGTTATACGGTTTATGACTATACGATTTGAATATATTTATTTATTAAGACACATGGTATTTGATTTCTTGACTCTCCATATGGATATGGTAAGGTCGCATATGAGGTGGGTATTAAAGACATGATGTGTTGGCCTTGAAATCTTTTTGAAATGTTACCTCATATTCTCTGAAAGGTTACTATCCTTATGGAAATGGAACATTTTTCTTGCAGGGCTTGTTTACTGTTTAGTCTCCTCTGCTTTTAATGAAGTGGACCTAGCATTGTCGTGAAGGGTAATGTACGTTTAGGGATCTTAGAAATAATGGTGTTCATCAAGACTTTTTCTCTTTTCCAGCTGTTCTGTTTACTTGGAAAGGTTGGGTCAAAAAAAGAAAATCCACAGAAAACAAAAATAAATTTGATAAATATAAAAAATATTTCACTAATATTGTGATTAATTGAAAAGGCAAATGAGAATGTGCCTCGTCTACTTTATAATTATCTCTAAACATTTTTATTTTTCTCCTTTCTCTGGAAGAACCTGACCATGCATAGGAAAAATTGCATGTGCTCCCCAAACAAAATGGGAATATATAGAATTTATGGTTTCTACCAACAATTAATAAAGTCAAGAGTAGTCAATTCCATTGGAAACTTGAATTTACGCTGTCCAGAAACTTCCATCTTTAAAGAAATTGCCAAAGGCCTACTTTGAATACAAATTTTCTAGAATTTTGACTTAGATATTTTTTCTTTAAATAAATTAAGCCTTTGCTGTTGGAGACAGTGAAATCCTTCACTAAAAAAATAACTTTAGAACTTAATAGCCTATTAATTTATAATTTCGTGGGCAATTTAGAACTTAATCCATGCTCTATTTTTTTCCTTATCAGCAATGGGGCGACCAAGACCAAAAGCAAAGGCAAAATACTGTTCAGCATTTCTTGTAGGGATGGAATTCCATGGAACTTCCAAAGGCATGGAACGACTGTAAAGTTGGGAAACTTACTACATAAGGACAGATCATAAGACAGATCTCTTGTATTATTTGGCGCGTGTGGTCGTGTGATGTTGAGGCTTGAGGTAGTATTGAAGAGAGATTTACTCAGTCTCTGGGAGAAGATGATCCTCTTATTTTGGAACGGCAGGTGCATGCATCTGCAGATACCCCTCTTCATGTAGCTGCCATGCTGGGACACCTTGATTTTGTTAAGGAAATCATCAAGAATAAGACCAATGTCGTGGATTATGTGAAGGAACTGAACCAGCAAGGATATAGTTCCATTCACTTGGCTGCTGCACATGGGCATGTGGAGTGATGCATTGAATGTTGATTGGTGGCTCGCACTTTAGTTTGGCAGTAAGGGAAGGAGATGGGATGACTCCTCTTCATTGTGCTTCCAGTAAAGGACGAGGCGCCGGGGACGAACCTGTCTCCGTGCGCTATGTGTTGTAGAGGCGACGGAGAGGGGCGAAACCGCCTTGCATATTGCTGCCAGGAACAACCGGCTTGACGCTCTTAGAGTTCTGCTGGAATGGCTCTGGAGGAGCAAAGCTATGGTGGTAGTAAACTATAAGGATGGTGATGGAAATACTGTTCTTCATTTGGTTGCGGCCAGGAAAAATCATCAGGCTATTGAATTGTTGCTTAGCTGCAATGAAGGAGCTTCTGGAGTTGTGGAAGTTAACGCCAGAAACAAGAGAGGCCTGACTGCTCTGGATCTTTTCATGCTCTGTCCTTGTGAATCTGGAATAGTCTATCTAGAAGCTGAAAGGCTTTTCAGGGGAATTGGAGCAGCAGGAGGTGGGGTATGGGATCAGGTTTCCCATCAGCAAAACCCTCCCTCAATCTCCTCTGAACAAGATACCATGCTTAGGAATGAAAGTAGGTGACATGGAGCTTCTTCAGGTTCAGTTCAGAGCTGAGACATGCGCCGAGACGCTTGGCGTATGCGGGGAGCGTTCTAGTAATGGCTGTGTGCTAATGCTTGCATCACATATCAGACAGGTAAGAAACCTTCCCTAGTGGGGTCCTTGGGGCTTCAATAAATTTGAGACTAATCAATTTAATCGGATAAGTGGTGTCTTATTTTACATTCTTTCTGCTTTTTTATACATGGGTTCTTGGTTTCCTTGGACATGATTTTGGTACTCACCAGCAATTTCCCAATGTATTGGGGGTTGGTTGTGTCTGTACATGCAATGGCCATTACCTACACCATCTCAATAGTTGGAAATGCCCCTTCTGGGCGCCCGCAGATTGCCTCTGCTGCAATCTGCATCACCTTGCTATTGGTAATAAGATTAACATCTAGATTCATAAGAACACGTTCTAGGCGGCGGATACATAGATCATCTGCTGTGAAGACTGATAATTTCAAGTCTCTAATAGTTTACCTTTCATTTTCCTACTGTCACTTGGTATTTCCTACTATGATGCCATGCTTATCGCAGCTAGTCACCTTTTTTTTAAATTCTTGAATAAGATATGACTTGCTTGTACATTAATATAAGTGATGGCAATTTTGCTTCTGTTCATCAACGTGTTGATACTCCTAAAATGACTTTTGGGGATTGGTTTTACTTATTCAAATCCAAGGTATCTTTCAGAACAGAACATATTTCTTGCAAGGCGTGTTGAAGATATGGATTTGCCTGATTTGGTCAATCCATCCCCTTCCTATCAATATAGTTAGTATAGTAAACCGAAAAACTAAATTGTGAGAATTTTGGCTCATCTTTGTGAGTTGGCTGGCACATGCGTTGCTAGCTTTAGTTCTCTCCTCGTGAACTGAGCTACCGGCTTTCTAAAAGTTTACCTTGCATTTTCCTACTGTCACTTGGTATTGAGGCGAAGGCTCACAGCGCCATTCTCCTTAGTCTTGGTGACGAGGTTTTGAGGGAGGTGTTAGGTGAAATTCGGGCTCTATCTGTTTGGGAAAAATTGCAAGTCTTGTATATGAAAAAATCCCAAGCAAATGGTGAAGGGGAAGGCCTCAAGCCAAGAGGAGGGGATCAGAAAAGGAGTGAGAAGAATGGAAGAAATCACTCCATATCAAAATCAAGAAACGGGAAAAGATGCTACTATTGCCATAAGGAAGGCCATTTCAAGAGGGATTGCCAAGAAAGGAAGAAAAAGCTTGTTGAAAAGGGAGAAGACAAGGCTGATGCATCAATTGCAACTGAAGGGTACGATTCCTCTGATGTTTTAGTTGCCTCTACTGGTAGTTCTCATGAGAAATGGGTGTTGAACTCAGGTTCTTCCTATCACATGAGTTCTCACAAGGAATGGTTCCAAGATTTCCTAGGATGTAGTGGAGAAATGGTTCTATTGGGAAACAACCAAACATGTTAAGTCTTGGGGGTAGGCAAGATCATGGTGAAAATGCATGATGGCTGCATTAGAACCCTAGAAGAGGTGAGGTACGTGCCTGATTTGAACCATAATCCTCTCTCCGTTGGGATGTTGAATAAGATGGGTTATTCAGTCAAGGTTTCTAGTGAGAAACTGAAAGTGTTGCAAAGTGCAATATTGGTCATGAAGGGCACTCTTCAACACAGATTATACATACTAATAGGCAGCCCACTTAAAGGGGTTGCTTCAGTACTCCAAACTGACCATGCTATTGAGAAGGGATCCCATAAGCTCAATGGGCAAGGATTGCTTTGTGGGGGTGCATTAAGGAAGCCTGGTTGTGTTAAGTCCAATGTCTCTATGCATTCAAAACTGAGAGGACCTGCAAAGGCTAAATCTGAAGGAGGAATTGAGTTTCGTATGAGCAGGGATGTGAGTTTCAAAGAGAAGAAAATGCCCTTGAAAAAACCAGGCCAGTCACATTCACTTACCGATGATACTAAGGGCAAGAGAAATGATGCTTGGCTTGAGGCGGAGCCTGTGAGAGAAACTGATAGATTAAAAGGCGGTGTAGTGGGCTATGGAATGTTGCTGTTTGGGGGGTGGATTGGTGGTGGTATGGCAGGGACCTTTTTCATATGGCACCTTCAGCTCAATCTCCTCTTTGGTCAGCTGTTGATGGGAAGAAACCAAGTAAAGCTGAAGCTCATATTGAGGTGGATCCTGATGGTGAACAAGCAGAAGATCTCATTAAGGTGAAGTCTATGAGCTCCACAGGGGTGGACCGAGCTGCATTGCTCCATGCCATGAGAGAAGAAATAGGTTCTTCTTACACACTCCATTCGAAGATGGGATGGAAAGGGTTCATGTTGACAATCTTGGGAATAGTTATCCTTTCCATGCTAGTTCCTCTCATCTTCTTACTTGGACTCTACAACAGTCTCACAATGCAAGCTATGTTGCTAAACCACGGAATGCAATACCCTTGACTTCATTCCAACAAAGAAGAGTCAAGGTGGAGAATTGTGAGGATTTTGGCTCATCTTTGTGAGTTGGCTGGCACGTGCATAGCTAGCTTTAGTTCTCTCCTTGTGAACCAAGTTAGCAACCGGCTTAACTAACCTTGATAAAACCATTTGTGAGTTGTTGAAAAAGGCCCTAGATTTTCTTAGGTTCTGTTGAGTTTAAAAGGGGGGAGAGAGTTATGTGAAGATAAACGCGTGTGTTTTTCCTGTGTAAGGGAAGAAAGGAGAGGTCTGCTGTAATGTAATAGAGACAGAAAAACCTTTTCTTCTCCTTTCTTGTGTATTAATGTCTTCATCTTCCCATTGGGTCTTGTTTCTGATGTGGTGAACCCACGACCACAACATAAATGTTATAATTATACAATATAGTTTTTTATTTTTATTTTCTAATTCTTATCTTATAATTTTGTATTATTTACTTTTTATATACAATAATGCCTTTTTGATACTATGGATGAATTTTAAATCATATAAACTAATCAACCTAAATTAAACCCCATTGGTCCGAATTTAGAAATATGAAATTGTGTTGAACTTGAGTTGAGTATCTCAATTTAGAAGTGGGGTTGAGTTCAACTTAATTTTAGTTGATTGTTTTTAATTTTAATTGTATTCAAGATAGTCATAAACTGAATTAATTTAATATACAATTTGTAATTATCAAACTTTTCACCTAATATTGTTAGTCTGTTTATATTATTAGCACGCTGCTAGCTTCCACGAGCCCACCGAATTTCAGCTTTTCTATTGGGCCCTACGCCCTTAAAAAAAATCTTATTGGCCAGTGTTTACTTTAGAATCAACCATTATAAACCTCTACCATTTCTTTCGAGGCAATATGAGACACTACTCAATTCATAATTTCATATTATTATTGAGTAAAAGGGGTATTTTACCTAAACATTCCAATTAAGAAAAGTTCGACTTCTAAGTTTGACATAGTTAAATAAATTATTTTTTTGGCACTTTTTAAGAAAATGTATCGATAGTGTTTACTTGAATATTGCAGTATATAGTAAAACATTGACACTGAGGTGAGTATGAGATACTTTGCTCATTATATTAAAATTTGGAAGTACTACCTGGACTCAATCAGACATGGGATGACCAGCGTCGTTCTATAAAGGGGTCGGCGGTATGCCTGCCGCCTCTCCGATGCTTAAGTTAGCAAGAGAAAGGAGAAGATAAGAAAATAATTCTGCGAAGTTAGAGTTGTGTACCTTTCCCTCATGGGGAGTTTTTGTTTTATACTTGAATTTCTCCTTAATTCTTGGAAAGATAATCTTGTGATTTTGACGTGAGAATCTCTCCTTTCGCTAGTAGGAGACAATTCTCTGTGATTTTGGAGATAATATCACTAACAATGATAGAAAATTTTGACTTTCCTTATCAAATACCAGTTCTACCTTATTTAAGATTATCATTTGAGGTGTACTAAAATTAGGAGATCCATGGATAAATATCCTGTAGGCGGTTGGACGGCCGGCTAGGGGAGACTGGACTTCAGACGGGACGTAGATCTTTCTTGTTTGAATAGATCCTGTATGGTTTTGAGGTAACAGGTTGTTTTGGGCCATATTGGGGTTTGGATCAGGCAATGGGCCCGTGCAGACGCTAGGTCTGTCGGATAGTAGATTTTGGGCTCAAAAGCCATGGTACTCACAATGGCCCCCTTTTTTCCAGTCTAGAATATCATGCTCTTCTGGGCGAGGAAAAATACTTGTGTGTCAAGGCCTATAGTATGGGAAACTGAAGGTGATTAATGAGCACATGTTTAGGGCGCATGTATATAAAGTATTGTGTTTCAGGTGATATTTTTATCTTGCTTTTTAGAATCTTACTATATATATGATATTAATTTAGCTGATTTGTAAAGATTTGTGAATTTTCTTGATTTGTAGCTTATCCCTCAAACTGTGTGATTCTTCTCTGGGACCGAGGAGAAGATTTGGAATAATGGAGGGTGGTATTTTCTAGAAACATATCATTTACGCCCCTTAGCCTATGGTGTGTGTGTTTGGAGAAAGCTTTGTGTTGATCCATCAGACGCCCTCGGATGAAACACCCACCATGCCCGCGATATTACCTTTTACCAGCTACCACGTTGGGCCTTGTGGATCGGTCGAGGAAGTCATGGACGAGGGCACGATCATCTTTGCTTCCCCTTTTTAGAGTTAGTAATGAGTGCATTTTGTGCTGACTATTTTGAGGTTCTGGCGGTGGCGTGCAGGGTTGAGGAATGGAAATTTCAAGCCGGTTAATGCGGTTTCTTTTTTGTCTTTGATTTTCCTTCATTCCTCTTCCTCTTCCTCTTCTTTTTCTTCTTTCTTTTTCATCTCAGCCTTTTACGATTCTCCTTGTGTACAGTGTAAGTAACTTTGAGTATGTTTATCAGATATTCTTGAGGTGCAAGGTTATTCGAATTTGTCTTAGTTTCAATGCTTACTTCTTGGCACATTCCCAATAAAGGTGGGTTTTTGGGTTCGACAGTGCATCGAATTTTCTATTTCTCATTCTTTCTTCGTATCTCGACTAGAGGAGCTGGTTATTTGAAAGGGGCTCCTAAGAAGCCTTTATTGGTTTAGGGAGATTATTTACTGTATTTCTTAGATAGGGCTGGTCATAGGGCTCTATTTAGTTGATAGGCCTGAGCTATTTTGATGAATAAGCCCAGGGGCCCACTAGCCAAACGGAGCTAGGATCATAGGGCTCATTTGTTTTTTTTTGTGCCCCAGAAGGCGAAGTGTTTCGCGAATATGAAATGTTGGGGGGAGGGGAGCACATCTCCCGATGTTGTGCCGATCCATCGCTGGCATTAATGCACCTGTACACTCCTTACCCTATATAAGAGTAGGGGCTTGGAAGGTTGTAAGCTTGCCTCATTCTTGAGTACTTTCGCTTTCTATTCATTACACTCAGTTTTTGGTGAAGGTCACTTGGAGGATCAGGATCACTTTGGTTACTAGTGGGTTTCCATTGCCTAATACTTCGATTTTCATAGGTCATTTGGTGTTTTGTTTTAGTTCACGTATGTCTTTGTTGTAGTGGGTTTAAAGGGGACTAAACTACGTGGGGTTTTAGAGATCATGGAGCTTAGGGGTTCTCAATAAACTTCTAAAAGTTGGGGCTCTTAGTCCTGCGATTGCTTTGGTAGGGTATTGTCGAGCTAATCTCCCCTTTTTTTTTTGTCGTCTGCTTACAGAATGGCGAGAGGTCAAGAGGAGACTTCCACCAGTCAAGTTGGGTATAGGAGAGGGCCCAAACGGGAGCTGCCTTCTACAAGCAGCCTTGTTTCTTCCATGTCCATGGAGGAGTTGAGATCCTATTGCCAAATCCCTAATAGCATTAGTTTAGAATTGTCAGACGGTCCAGCTGCTTCGATGGTAGGAGAAGTGGATACTTGCGATCTATTTTGCACAGGGAGCGGTTCGTAGCGGACGCCGCTTCCATGTTTTATCATTGGTGAAATAGTTTCTACACGTTTCTCGGGCACCTCCTACGCTCATTCATCTAAACGCCATTCGGATTTTGATGGGTTGCATTGTGCTCAACCTTCTCTATCTGTTAGATATCTCAATGGTGGAGATTTTTTTTGTTTACATCATGACTCGAGGACTAGAAATTGGAGTAGTTGTGTCAGCCCACAACCCAAAGAAAGCTTCAATTAAATGCTTGAGGCTCCTTGACTCCCCGGGCGAGGCGAAGGGACATCTTAATCCAAGGGCCCTTGGTATGAACGCACAACTCGGGCTCCCTTTGACTTAGATCGATCCTTAGGAACCCGGGGTTTGTTTTACTAGTTGACTTGTGTTCTACTAGGTGGTTTGTGTACTAACATACCTCTGTTTTCTTGATTTCATTTAGGTGGCCTTGGTGGGCGACTAGTGAACTAGATTAGAGAAGTGGCTGAAGAACATCGACAACGAGATAGAGAGGCGGTGACCGTGAGCCTGGCGTAGTGAAATTTGCAAAGAGTTGGCGGTATGTATATATCATTACCATTCTCGCTCCTTACTGTTGAGGTCGTGTGAGGAGCATTTCGTTCTTGCTAATCTCCTCAAGTTGGTCCCACGCATCTCCTCCTGGCGATCTTTGCTTTCGGAGTGCTAGGCGGAACTGTTACAAAAGACAAGGGGTCGAAACGCGTTGCAACCTTGGAGTCCTGGCGCCCCTGCGGCCAGGCTAGGAAGAGGGAAAGGGCACGACAAGCAAAGACAGCGTTCCGGTTCGAGAGATTTTTGTAGATTGGGTGAAGGTGGTCGAAGATGGCTCCGTAGAAAGGAAGAAATGTTGGCTACCATTTGTCGGGTTTCTTTACTGCAGTGTGTAAGCGGTCTGCAACCTTGGAGAGTGAGGCCACCTCTAGCTCAAGAGAGAAGCGACCTAGGTGATCTCCTTCAGATAAGGGCTCGGAAAATTTAAGCCCGTGGTGAGATGCCCCGAGCCCGAGCTTCGATGACATTGCCTTGGGAGGCGGCTTGCTAGAATGTCATCTCTGCGGAGGAGGTTTTAGTTGCAAGCCCTTGAGATGTTCGGTTTGGATGGATCCCCATCGAGTGGGTGGCGCTCTCGCACCACGCCCAGAATCATTGGCGTGGCGACGAAAACAAGCTGCGGCCGAGTCTTTGGTAAGTATGTATGTTCTTACGGCGCTGAAGGGTCCATTCTTCGATGGTTAGGGAGGTCCCGGACCTCGAGGATGTGTTGAAGGTCATCCATCGCTGGAACCCCTTCAACCTGGAAGAGTCCGATCCGCATATGCATGACGGCTTTATCGATGTACTCTGAGATTGCAGTGGCGGCCCTTCGAGCATTATACCATTCCGTTTCTTGCTCATATGGATAAAGACGCCTTCCAGGGTGTGGCTGACGATGGGATGTTCATCCGTAACCACAACTTCCACCGGTCGGCTGAACTGGTAAGTACAGATTGTTAGTAAGTGGCGCTCACAGGCATTGCGTGGCTAATTTCTCATAACTCGTAACCCATGGCGTGATGGCCATTGAAATATGACGGAAACAACGCAGGGATTCCAATCCAGCCTGAATGACGAGAAACTACGTCTTTCGCATTAGTCGGCGCCTCGCATCATCGGACTCATTTCTTTGGCGGTAAGTCTTGACGAGCATTGGGAAGGCCCAGAGACGGTGAGACCACGTGTTATCCGAGCGAAGAAAGAAAGAGATGAGGCAACCAAGCTAAAGGCCGGCTCGGTTGGTGGGCATCGGCGGGAGCATGGCTGAGGCGAGGTTGACTTTACTAGGCCCTAAATTCCTTGGCGGCTACGGAAGAGAGGCGGCCCATGAGTTAGAGGCGGGCTACTCGCCCTGGCGGGCCCCGAACTTGGAATTAGAGACTATTGGCGTCGCTCTTGTTGGAGCTCGAGGCGTCAAAGTAAAGATGTCTCTTTCATGCTCGACGAGTGAGGATAGGGAAGACATGAGTAAGGGCCTGGGGATCTCACAGAGCTCATCTTTGCTTATGGTTATGGTTTTGCATGTTGAAGAACAGCATGTCTGCGGGCCATTTAGAGATCCGACTGACATACGACTCACGCCAGCCCGCCTCAGATTCTTTGTCGACCAGGTGCCCCCAGGCCACAGTAGCCATAGGGCGAATGGCAGTTAAGGCGAGGTTATTAGACCGAGGAGGAGGAGGAGGGGGGGGGGGTAGTGGTGACGAGGAATGAGCCTTCAGCCGGAAATTTTGGGAATTTTTTTTTTTTTTTGGAAATTTTCTAAGTGGTGTCGTTTGGCTATTAATACATATATGCTTTATTTGTGATCCCTAGCGACACTCAGTGCTTTTTATTGAGATTTGGAAATTTCAGCAAGGCATGAGCCATTTTTGTTCAAAAACTCTAGCAGAACGGTAACCATGACTAGAGAATGTAAGGCGGACAACAACCGTTTCTGGATATTTAGATGCCAGGCGGACAACAACCGTTTCTGGATATTTAGATGCTTGGAGGACAACAATCGTGTCCCAGTCTTTTAGGTGCCGGACCCAACCAAGCGTACTTGGCTTTTAGATGCGGTCGACCCGATAACATTCTGGACTTTTAGATGCCAGTAGACAGCCAACCCAGTTTATGGATATTTAGATGCTAGAGCGAGGCAACCATATTTAGTCTTTTAGATGCAAACGAGGACAACAAGCGTACACAGGATTTTAGGATACTAGCGGACGTGTCGTTTACGGACACTACGTGCAATGGGACATCTGTTTCTAGACTTTAGATGCAGTAGAAACAGGCCGCGTTGGACTTTTGATGTGGCCAGAACATGGTTTAAGGATATTTAGATGCGGAACAACTCAGCCAAATAATCTGAGTCTTTTAGATGCAGTGGACAACAATCTAATTTTGACTTTAGATGCGGGTTGGATAACCTTGGATTTTTGGACTTGGTGACCCAGGATAACAACTGTTTCTGAACTTTTAGAAAGAAAATACTTGTGGAACACAGAGGAAATGCGTAAAGGACAATCTTTTATTGATGATAGTTCCCTCAAAGAATACACTACTAATAATACTTCTTAAGGTGCATGACATTCCACATTCTAGGAACAACGGTCATTCTGGTTTGCTCGGCCACATAGGAGCAGGTTGGCACTACTCGAACCGTGTAGTCCTTCCTAGTTAAATTTAGAACTTGCCATCTCTTCAGGTTAGATGTGTTTTCAAAAACCCTTCTTAAGACTAGTTCCATGGCTTTGAATGTCACATTGACGCCACCTTGGGTTGTCTGAGCTTCTTTAACCTCTGTTGGTATGAAGTTATCTCTTACATTCTTGCCTCTTTGAAGTTCATATAGTGGTATCAGATCTTGATTATGAAACCGGTGTTTGAGGAATTTGCATCTGAATGGTGGGCATCCCGATTTTCATGGGTATGATAGCCTCCATTCCGTACGTGAGGGCGAATGGTGATTCTCCCGGTGGCTTAGGCTGGATTGTCTATGGGCCATGTAACACCCCTGGTAAAGCTCTTCTACGATTTTCTTTTCACAGTGAGTGTAGGCGTTTTTCAAGGCCCGCTGGAGTGTTTTTGTTGGACGCTTTGCACAGGTTCTTCACGAATGCCGCGGTGGAGTATAGGTTCTTGATTTTCGGGTTCGACTGCGAAGTTCCTATACGCATTGTCGAATTAATGGCCCATTATCAGTTACAATTGATTGGGGTATCCAGAATCTTCACCACGTCATTTCTCCATCTGATGACTGACTTCCCTTGTCTTTGTTCGCTGTAAGGCTTTAGCCTTTATCCATGTTGAAGTAGTTAGTAGCTGTAAAAAAAGCTTCTTTTGGTCGTAGCGTGGCTGATAGCTGACTATATCAATGTCCCACTAGACGAAGGGCTAGGGGATTGTTATTGTTGTTAAATCTTGGGCCGGGATTTTTGAGATGGGGGCCTGCCGTTGGCAGCGATCACATTTCCTAATGTAGGTGGTTGCATCTACCCTCATGGTCGGCCAATAGTAGCCTTGGATGTGGGCTCTATGTGCCAATGTCTTGGCGCTTGGATGATTTATGCATATCCCATCGTGGAGTTCTGCTAGTATGTACTGTCCCTATTGTTGAGTGAGGCACTTAAGATAGGGCCCGCCCAAGGATCACTTATACGGGTTCTGGATTAATGAGGGGCCAGGGGCTGCAGACTTGGATCTTGTGGGCTTCGGCTGCGATCCGTGAAAAGTTCCCTTTGAACTTAAATAGCAGTGCAGTCATCCATGAAGGGCATGTTTCATCTACTTTATTTACCCGGTTGGTAGTGATCGACAATACGTGATGGTATACGGGGGGCTTAATTTGTCTTTTATTGAGTAGGAATGTATTCTGACGTCAGCCTTTTCATTGGAACTTCTCGGGACATGTTTCAACTGCCAGGCCATAATACTTTCCAATCATAAGTTGATTAAACTCACATAATTGGCCATACGCTGATATCTTGTCTCATACTCTCCATTTACGTGCCCAACCACCAAATGAGAGTCGCTTCTTATGACAATTTTTTTTTAGGACACGGAGATTGCTAGGTCAAGCCTAACTATGATTACTTCATACTCGGCTTCGTTGTTGGAGGTGGAGAAATTTAGACGTATGGCCTGCTCTATGACTTCTCCGGTTGGGGCTTTGAGTTGACCGGCGTCCCATCTATTAATGAAGATCACATCCACATTTAAAGTCACAGTTAATTTGTCTAGTTAATTTGGTTGAGAATCTTTGCCCGAGGAAATAAAAGCCAATACCTCTGTCCCTTTAGCTGGACGGGGTTTTTAAATTGAATCTTGAACTCATAGTTCGATTGTCCCTGAACCGTCGCTTTGACCGGATCGGGCTTATGTATAGTGCTTCTCGGAGGGAGGTTGGTGAGCATAGTGATCGGGTGCACCTGGAAGTAGGGGTGGAGTTTTTAGAAAGTGGTACCACATTCGAAACGCTACTCGAGACAGTATATTGGGTTTCTACCTCAGATAGAGATTTGTTTGTAAAGAATATGAGAGCTCCCATTATAGGTGCTTGTCTTCTTTGAATAAATTGCATACTTGAAAGCGTCGGCTCATTATGCCAAAGGTAGAGCGTTTCACTTGTCTCGGGGCTAGCCAGAATGGGCGGTTTGGTAAGATACTGCTTGATTGCTATCAGGGCCAGGTCACATTTCGTATCCCAATCAACCTATTTGGCCCCTTTTAGGGTGGTGAAAAACGGCTTCAATCGGTTCGTGAAGCGAGAGATTAATCGCCCTAGAGTTGCTAGTCGGCCAGTCAGTTTCTGCACTTCTTTTCTGGTGGTAGGAGTATGAGATTCCATAATGGCCTTGAGTTGGATAGTTGGCCTCATTCACATGCGTCGCCATGAGATCGAGAGATTTACCCGATCGACTTGAATGCACACTTTAGGGGTTGAGTTTCATGCGGATTGTCGCGATGGGTCGAGTTTCTGCAGGTGCCTCGTATGATCGGGGCGTTCTTTGGTCTTGACAAGCATATCATTAATATAGACTTCCATTGTTACCGTCGGCCGGTCGAAATATCTGGTTACTAGCCTCGATGGGATTTTGCCGATCTTTAAGCAAAAAGGCGCCGCGTTATAGCAGTATAATCGGTGAGACGTAATGAAGGTCATTTTCTTTGCATCATGCGGGTACATTGGAATTTGGTGATAACCGGAGAAGGCGTCTAAAAATGACAGCATCCCATGCCCGGTGAGGCATCAACGATTTGATCTATTCGTGGTAGGGGAAGCTGTTTTTTGGGCATGCTTGATTGAGGTATGTGTAGTCAACGCATACTAGCCATTCGCCCTTCTTTGGGGCCGGCCCACACTACGTTTGCGAAGCCATTTAGGATCTTTACCATGATAAATCCTGCACTAAATAGGTTGTCCACCTCTGTTTGAATCTTCTACCCCTAGAGGCTTTTACGTGGTAATCCGTTCGGTTATGGGAGGGAGCGACATTGGGTCGATCCTGCGTATCTAAGTGGCTCCGGGGAAAATACATCGTGTTCACCAAATATCGTGTCGTAGGCCCAATTCTTTCTTTGTTGGATAACAGAGTGCTGACGTATGTGAATTTTTCTGGCTCTTCCAGCGCTACTACCTCTAGAGGATCCATAGCCAGCGGATCCTTTTTTTCCGCCCTTACTTGGGTGGTGAGCTGTAGTTGCTACGTGGGAAGGTGAGCCCTAAGTGGGAGACCATCCCCGAGACCTTTTTTGTTCTACGATAACTCGAAGTATGAATGGCTGGTAGCATTGTTGAGTGCGACCAGCGGTTGTAGAAGGTCGACTTGCTCTGTGCTAGTTAAATAACTGACCATTTGATGATATGTTGATGGGATGGCTTTCATCGAGTGCAGTGATGAGTCTAAAAACTCTTTTGATTTTTAATCATTTTTCTAAGCATATTACAAGATAAATGTTGAATCATATGCAAAAATATGGATATTTAACTCAAGGTAATTTGCGAGAGAAAAATACAGCAGAAGGTAAAATCCCGAAAAATCGAAAAGATCATTTCTGAAGAAATGAATCCTTGACTACAAATTGGAATCGTGGCCAGGGAAGCTTATTTGTTCAGTCAATTCCAAGTCACGACATCATAGATGGAGTTTGGGAAAATATGGATATAGCAGCGAAGTCATTGCGACCCGAATGGCCAGAAACCCAAGTGAAAGAGGATTTGCAACAAAGGAAGTGTGGTGAGACTAAAGGAATAATCAAGGTAGAATCTTGATTACGCGACACCGCTTTGATGTCGTGGCCTTGATGGTCTCGCGAGGTCGGCGCGTCAATGCGATGTGTGACGAGGATCGATCGATAAGAACCTGAAAGGAAATTACATAACTGACGAAGCCAAACGAAATCCTTACCGCGAAGTTGCGACCATTTATTAACCAAAGATCACAAACGATGTCGCGACCACTCGTTGAGTCTCGTCACGAAGAAGAGCGAGCGGGAAGAAATCGGTCGCAACTACTTTTTGACAATTGGGGTTCACCTGGCGAAAGAATAACATGAGGTCGCGACATTAGCATGAGGTAGCGACCTGGAATAGAGGTTGGAAGGAGGGGTGGTTGCGACAAAGAATTGGGACTGACGATTGAATGAAGAAATGGACATCAAAAAGGAATTAGCGACATCACCTTGAGGTCAGCTTAAATTCGCTTTGAAGGCGAAGACCACCAACAAGATCGCGACTAGAAAAAAAGAAAGTCACGACCTAAAGTCGACACGAGCAAAAATGGTGTAACCTAAACTTGAGGTTGTGATGTAAACCTGACAAGGAAGAGAGTCGATTAATCAGGCGGGTCGTGACTCAAAAGCTAGAAGAAGAAAGACAAGCGATGTCACGGCGTGAAGCGGGTAGTGACATCAACTCTTGAGGAACAACGAGCTAACAAGGTCGGCGACCGTAAGCGGCGTTTATGGTGGCGACCGATATCCCAAACGTCGAGGAATGCGAGTGCGCCAATAGAAGCAACAAGGTCGCGGTACGAACAGAGCAATCAATGGAAATCCATCCAGCGACATCAGCAGAGGTTGCGACATAGGGCGATAAACTGAGGCTTTTTATTAGAAATTACGGAGCTTTTTGGTGATTCATTGATTTCTTTTGATAGTATAAATAGACGAGTGTTAGAATAGTAAAGTAAGTTCCGGAGTCTTCATTACCGAGAAAAAGGGAACGGAAGACTTTCGGTGTATAGTTTAGAGTAGAATTTTCTTTATTTTCTTTATTTTTTATTTTTATTTCTACGGATCTCGTGCATTAGCGTGTAGAAATGATTGAAATTTGGTTTTGATTTATGTTATTTTCTTAAAATTGCTGCACGAAAATTAATGAAATCTGAACAAATTTACGGAGTTCATTTTTTTCGAGTTTCATTGCGAGTATAGTGGTTGTATTGTCGGTGCTCCCATTTCTTTAATCGCATTGCGTGAAACCTTGATTCTAGCGGATTTGAAATATAGTTAGTTACAATCTTTTCTGCAAAAATCCGGAGAACGTTATATGGGTAGTGATTTACTTGCTTGGTGTTGTTTTTAAATTGATAAAGTTCAGATGGTAGTGCGAATACCATTTTGAGGAATGTATCTTGCTACGATTTCAGGGATGCCTTCTTAGTGACAGCGAGACGAAGATTCACAGTGAGAGCATTCTTTACGGGTATGCTAGACTCGCGATGACGGTATTGAGCTGAAGTTAATTTTGATAAATCCCCAATTAGCTCATAATTGAAGTTGGAGGGTATTTAACAATATAAATAATCGAGAGGTTCGCCTTAATCTAAAGGGAAATTTCCCGACCTCGTGTTAGCTTAGATCCCAATCAAGGGAAAGAATAATGATAGATACGAAGGATGAGCCACCAATTAAGTTATAGAACTTTTGCTAAAATCCTGAAAAGAAAGGCAAAAGATCTGTAGTCATCAAAAATTGGGTGTGAAGTATTGAGAAAGAAAAATACCTAGATCTTGCAAGAAAAGCAGAAATACAAGTAATTGGGTAGAACTTGACCGAGAGAGAAGCGAGAGTTTCTAACCGGTGAATGTGGAGAAATCCAGCAACATTTAGGCAATCTTGGACCATCGGATCCATCAATTCAATGAGGCAATGTATTTTCATGCGAAATTAATTTGTTTCATTCCTATATTTCAACGATATTTTTCGTTTCCTAACGAGAACATATTAAGATCGGAATTATTTAGTTCTTAAAATTTTGTAGTTTATTTCATATTACGTCAATTTACGGTTTTAGTTAATGATGCAGGATTTATTATCTAGTAAATGTGATTCATTATCAATTCTTTTAGTCCAAATGACAAGAACTTTAGTAGTTAGGGTACTTGATCTCTAATTCATGTCAATCTACGTGGGAATGATGCACGGACTTACATTCAGTTTTACTACTTGTATGACTGTGCACTTGCAATCATCAATGGAGCTAAACCAATTTTAGTCACAACATCAAAGTAAATTATTTAATTAAGCAAATTCATCCAGTGACATGGAGTGCGAGAGAAGTGTAAGGCTCTTATAACTATGCACATTTGATTCTAGTCTATAGAAAGAAGCGAACAAGTTTTATGTTTTTGTAGTTCTTGAGTGTTAAAAATTAAATAGATCGATATTCTAACATGTAGAAATGCTGTTTGGACATTTTATAAAAGAAAAGAACAAAAAACGACTTTACAAGCAGTGGCTACACCAACTGATCTTTAACAAGCCATGTTGAAAATATTTTTTTGTTTAGTTTAACCTAATCTGATAATGCGATGCATTTATTTGAGGAAATCCTTTATTAAAACGAAATAGGATTTAGACACATTTGTCGACAGACAGGGTGGAAAGAACACTTTCGAAGCTTAGAAAGACTTAAAGAGCGGCAGCCATGATGAATGATAGGGCATGACCCGGACAAAGGAGCGGATATGACGAGAAGGCCTCCTATTATTGACCTGATGGAGGATTTAAGGCTATCATTCGAAGAATGATACGCAATCGAACTGACCTATTTGTGGATGCAAATAACTTGAACTAAAGCCGGCTTGTGCTGTAGTGCGGCAACGTAGGTTCACTTTAGTCACCCTTTAGAAGATCTGACGAGCACGGGTAGATTTCTCGGGATGGCAAATACGGTGAAATTTGAATGGTGTAGGCCCGGAAGGTGATATTTGCATCTCTTCCATTTTCTTTAAGAGATATAAGCGACCACTTGGTATGAATCATTACCATATGGATTCAGTTGATGCTTAGGAAGAAATTTGGTAGAAGCATACTTGGGTAGGTTCTTCCCCGTCTCACCTCGAGAGAAAAAAAGAGATAATAGTGTTCGACAAAAGATGAGAGCTATGTATAATGCAGGAGAAGATGAAGAGGTTCTTTGAAGAATTTTTGTTTGCCTTTTTCTATAGACTAAAACCCTTAAATTAACATAGTTACAGGCCCTTGCTTCTCTTGCATCTATGTCCTTTGTATAAATGTGCTTGATAAATAATATTCTCTTAATGTTCATGATTTTAAAAATAAAGAATTGATCTATGATACTTGCAAGTGCCTAGTCACTCTAGTAGTAAAATCAGATATGATCAGTATCATTCGCACAGTTGTAGTAATTAAAGATCAATACCCAACTACTGACTACTAAAATTCAATACTATTTGGACTAAGAATTTATAGTGAAAGTTTTATCAAAACCACAAAAAGTAAGATCTTATACTATTGAATATTGTCAAACTAAGCTAAAACAAAAGTAAATGAATAAAAATTAATTGTATCTATAAGAATGGATTGAATCAGTTTCCTGTGAGAAACGAAGACTATCAGTGAAATACAATGAAACGGTCAATTCCAACACTAAAGTACATTTGCTGCATTCCTATATGGATATGGTTTTGTCTAGAATTTTCTACCTGATGGTGGGGACCAAGTTTCTCCATATTGCAGTTCAGAATCTCTTGCTTCTCTAGAAGACAAGATCAAACCAGCTACACTGTATTCCAAATTCTCTTGCAAGATCTGGGTATTTTTCTCTCTCAATACTTCACACCCATTTCCTGTTGACAGCCAGGCCTTTGCTTTTTCCTTCTCGTGGGGATTTTTCGCAAAGTTTCTGCTTAGTTGGTGGCTCGACCTCCGGATCTGGGTTCGTCCTTTCCCCCTTGATTAGATCTAAGCTAACACGGGGTTAGGAACTTGCTAGATTAAGGTGAACTCGATTATTTGTGTTAAATACACCCCTTGACTTCAATTATGAGCGAATGGAAATTTATCAAAATGAACTCTCAGCTCGACGGGTTAAGCCGATGGTAGTCGAACATGCCCGAGAAAAGAATGCTCTCGGCTCTCGATAATCTCGGAGTCTCTATGTCACTTGGAGGGCATCCACGGATATCAGGAGCAAGATACATTCCCTCAGCGGTATTAAATTACTACTGTTGGGAACTTATCAATTCAAAAAATGACACGATTAAGTAAAGCCAAGACAGTAGTTCTCGTATTTATGCGGGGAAAGGCGTAACTAAATGTAAATCAAATCAGCGAGGCGCTACGGTCTTGCATTAATTAGAAATGGAGAGCAGCGATCACGTACAACCCACTTTATGTCATGTCGTAAAAAATGAATTCTAGAAATTTGTCTAGATTTCATAAATTTCAAAGGCCGATAATTCTAAGAAAATAACATAATAATCATTTCTGCTCGTCTCTGCACAGTTCGCAGATTCAAATCCAGAAAAGAAATAAACTAAAAATAAAGAAAAAAAAAAAATCTACTCTAAACTATACACTAAGTTCCTCTCCTTTCCCCTCTTTCTGGGTAGTGAAGACAGAAGCTACTTTACCATTCTAATGTTGTACATTTATCTTGTAAATAGTGGGCGAATCAGCTCGGGTGGAATTTCCCAAAGAAAAAGCCCAGCTCACTGTCCTATGTCGCGACTTCAAGTTGATGTCGCGACATGAATTTCCCTTGATTACTTCAGTTCAGTCGCGACCTTGTTGCTTATGTTGCGACCAGTTTTCTTGCAACTGCTTTGATAAGTGGTCGCGACATCGTTTGTGGTCGCGACTTTCTTTGCTCAGTGTTTCTCCAGTGTTGATGTCGCGACCTCAGTTTCATGTTGCGACATTGTTGTCTTTCTCTTCTTCCAGCTTCTGAGTTGCGACAACAGTTTTAGGTTGCGACCACCTTTTTGTTTGTATGATGATTTCATGTTGTGACTTTGATTTATTGGTCGCGATTATGTTGGTGGTCTTCTGCCTTCATAGGTTTCAATTTTATGTCGCGACCTCATAGTGATGTCGCGACATCTTTTGCTGCCCATTTCTTTTCTTCTGGTCGCAACCTCAGTTCTTTATTGCAACCAAATTTCCTCCTTCCCACCTTTATTCTAGGTCGTGACCTCATGGTGATGTCGCGACTTCGTATTTATCTTTTACGATTGCATGTGGTCCCGATTGCTCCGAAAGTAGTTGCGACCTCGATTTATTATGCTCATCTCTTCTTCAGGTCGCGACCTAAACGAGTGGTCGCAACATCGTTTCTGATCCTTGATTTGTAAATGGTTGCCACTCCAGTTCTTGGCAAGGGCTTCGGTTTGGCTTCAGGTTGCGACCTCCTTTCAACCTCTATTTTCGGTTGCAAATTAAATCTTCCTGTCTTTATGTCGCGACATAAGAGTGGTGTCGCGACATGAAATGGAGCCCTTCATTTAAAAACTAGTTGCAACCTTGTTCTCTTGCAAAGACCTCTCTCTTGTGGCTTATAGACGAATCCTTGTCCGACCTCGGGTGATGTAAACAATCTCGATTGTATTCATTTGGTGTCGCGACATCGGAGTGATGTCGCGACATGGATTTCTTCTTTTGGATATTGCCTTTAGTTAGACCACGTTTATTTGTCATGACTTCTTTATTCAATAACGACTTCACCCCTTTTAGGACTTATTTCTTCCTCGAAAATTTGAATTTGGTGATGTCGTGACTTGGGCGGTAGCTGACTAAACTACTGTCGCGACCACAGATTTTTCGATTCGACTTCAATTCTCTTTATGCTTGGTTTATTTTGATTTTTGTGAGATTTTAACTTTGCTTGTATTTTCTGCAAAATGGTTGAGTAAAATATCACGTGCAAACAATCAACATTTATCTTGTAATATACTCGAAAAATGGATTAAAAATCTAATGAGTTTTGGACTCGTGATTACTTATGCATGAAATTGATTTAAAAACCCGGATGGATATAGTGTATCATGCCTTAAATGATACATCCCAAAAGGCATTATCGATGCTTCATCTTGTGGAGCATTCAAGAAAAGTCTTTGAAAAAAGCTAGGGATCGATAGAAGACCCTGGCCAAGTGCGATATGAAAGCTCCATGCGGAGTTTTTCAAGGGGTAATAAGCAGCCGAGGAGGAAAAGGGGTGTGGAAATTTGATAAAATGGCGGCCATGGAGAAGCGAGTTAAAGATGCCATCATGCACCAAGATAGACCAACCAGGAAGAAAAATGCCTGCTCATGAAATAGGAGGCAGTGGAAGAAAAACAGATGAGAAGAAGTCTTTGAAATACGAAAAGAAGAGGATCTTTATGAGGTTGGGAGGCTAAATATGTGAATGAACGAGAAACTACCATTTCAAAGCCAAATGCAGCACTTTATTCTGATCCGACGTGAGGAACCGTAGGAATTTCTCATATGGTGGAGAGGCGATATAAGGCCCAGGCATAGGACGGGAATCTCAGCGAGGGATGCTCGGCGACCCTGCAAAGGTTCCGGCATCGAGGGTGAAGGCCCGAGAAATGATTATCGGGTCATGGAGGACTCGACCATTTGAAGAACAATTGCTTTCACGATTCATGAGGACAACAAGAGACTTATACACTTCCATGAACAGAAACTGTCTGACTTGGAAGCTATCAGTCGTGCTCAAATATTCGAGAAAGTCTGAAGTCGCCGTTGAAGCTTGGAACTAAGTAAAGGCGGTTGGCCACAAATATCTTTGGTCGAGCAAGGGTACATTCCACTGGCGTGACACTGCAAAAGAATCGAAAGGATTGCATGGCGGTTCGGTTAAAGTGGGAAAGAAGTGGCCAACAACAGAAAGAAAGAAAGGAAAGAAGAGGCGAGGCGAGCAGAAGAGAAATTTGCGGAAAGGAAGGAGAGAGAGAGCATATAAAGTGAGCGATAAGTAGTGGCTGAGAAAAAGAAGGGAGAGAGTACCGGCTTATACCTCTGTTCATTTCCCCGAGGCTTCGGAAAGCGAAAAGGAAGAAGCGGTTTTCTAGATTCTTGGACATTTTCAAGAAAATAGAAATCAATATCCATTTGCGGAGGTAATCAACCAAATGCCTACTTATGAAAAATTTAAGAGGAATCTGACTGAAAAGTAAGATAGGCGAGGAAGGAATGATGAGGCATTTGCTACAGTGCGGTTATCATTAAAGCTTAAGAGCCAAAATGAAGGACCACTGGCCAGTTTCACCATTCCACTGCTCCCATGAAATATGAATTCAAGAAACATGTGATTACGGTGCTGATATAAATTTGATGCCTCATCCCGGTGGTCTGAGACTTAGTTTGGGGGAACTTTTGACAGTAATTACATTGCAAATGGTGACGGATCGATGCTTTGTCGGAAGGTGTTCTTGAAGATGTACTTGTCAAGGTGGGAAAATTCATGTTCCGATGGATTTTGTTATTATGAAGATGGAGGAAACACCCAAGTTTCCTTTGCTGTTCGGAAGACCTTTATTGCCAAACTGACGTATGATAGATGTGCGAGAAGGTGGCCCGACACTAAGGGTGGGAATGGGCGATTCACTTTAATCTTAATAGGAGTTTGGAACATCACGATGTAGATCTGAGAAAGTTGTATGGATGTAAGAAACAATAATCTTCCGATTATTGAATTGAATTACAGTGCATTGTGACATTCTATAATGAAGGTGAGATGAATTTCGATGTCTGGAAGTATTGATTGTGAAATGTTGCCTTCAAATTTGTATAACAAAGAAACAGTCTCGAGCATAAAAGAAAACAGTCAAGATGATGTATGTAGCTAGGGACAAAAAATTACTAAGTAGGAAACTAGTACAGAAGGGTTAATATTGAAAGAATTGGCCAGTCATTTGAAATATGAGTTCTTAGAACCAGAAAGGAGGAAACCAGTCATCATATCAGTTGCATTAGTGAAAATTTGAAGCAGTTTGTTGGACGTGAGAAAATACAATGAAGCTATAACTGGTCGATTGAGGATACGAAAGGTGTCAGTCCCTCATTTGTATGCGAAAAATATTCTTGAATGATAATGCAAAAACTACATTGAGCATAAAAAGGAGGCTGAACCAGTGATGAAGAAGTTGTATCGAAGAAGTTAAAATGGTTTAAATGCAAGTTTATATACGCTATATCGGATAGTTCTTGGGTGAGCCCAGTACACGTGGTTCCTAAGAAAGGTGGATTCATTGTGATAAAAAATGAAAAGAATGAACTGGATTCCCTCTGAAGTTGTGGCTGGGATGGAGATTGTGTATTGACTACGAAGAAAACTAAATCACGTAACAGAAAAGGATCATTTTCAGCGCGGCTTTCATTGATCGAATCTTGGATAAGTTGGCGGGACACCCTCACTTTTTGTTTTCTTGATGGATACTCGGGATATAACCAAATTGCCATTACCTAAGGATCGAGGCTTCTTTTACATGCATTTTGGTACTTTTGCTTTAAGGAGAATGCCATTTTGGTTTGTGTAATACTCTTGGTACCTTCAAAGATGCATGATGTATGTATATTTTGATTGCGAGAAGAAGTTATGGAGATCTTCATGGATGATTTCCACGGTGTATGGATCCGAGTTTTGAGCGATTACGCATAACTTGGGGCGAGTACTTGAGTCTGAGACGAGAATCTAGATGCGGTGGGAAAAATTCCATTTTATGATTCTGAAGGAATTGTCTTAGGGCCACGCATGATTTAGCGGCGAGGGCTAGAAGTAGACCAAGCAAAAAGTTTCAATTATAAGCAGTGATACCACCACTTGCAGTCGAGATTAGAAGTTTCTTAGGACATGCTGGATTTCTGAGAAGATTTATCGAGATTTCTCAAAAATTGCTAGACCACTATGCGATTCTTTGGAAAAGATCTGAAGTTCAATTTGTATGAATCTGCGGGAATTCTTTGAAGAAATAAAATCGGACTAGTTGGAAGCTCCCATCATGACAAAACCAGATTGGAGCAGAGGAATTTGAAATAATGTGATGCCGGTGATTTTGCAATGGGAGTTTGTATTGGAAGACAGTCAAAAGTATTCAAGGTTACTATACTATGCCAAAGAAACCTTCAACGAAGTCAGAAAATAATTTACCATCGAAAAGGAGATGCTGGCAATAGTATTTGCATGTAAAAAATTTAGGCCATACATTTTGGGGTCCCATGTTATTATACACACTGATAATGCAGCAATTAAATATCTAATGGCAAAGAAAGAAGCAAAGACAAGACTGATCAAGTGGGTATTGTTATTGCAGAATCAGATTATGAAATAAAAGATTAAGAAATGTCAGGATACGTGATAGCCGATCACTTGTCAAGAGTAGAGAAACCCGTCGTGACAAGAAGAAGAAGGGAAACAGCGCGTAAAACTTTCCAGATGAGTAGTTATTCCAGCTGTCACTCCAATCACCTTGGTATGCTGATATTGTGAACTTCTTAGCTTGTGGAATTATGCCACCATAATTCAGCTACCAGCAGAGAAAAAAGCTAAGGACTGACAGCAGGTACTACATTTGGGATGACCCACTACTGTTTAAAAGAGGAGCTGATCTGATCATAAGAAGATGTGTACCAGAAGATGAGCAAAGCAAGATTTTACAAGAATGTCATGCATCACCATATGGAGGATACTTTATGTGAGACAAACAAATTTCACAAAATTCTCCGCTTAGGATTTTATCGCCTACTATTTTTCTGACCGCTTCAATGGGCGTAAGCTATGTGATCAATGCCAAAGAATGGAAATAACAAAGCGGTAAGGCATGAAATTCTCGTAAGGTATCCCGGTGGTGCAATTATTCATGTATGGGGAATAGATTTTATGGGGCCTTTTCTAGCCTATTTGGGAAATATATACATAATTCCTAGCTATGGATTATGTATCAAATGGGTCGAGGCAAAGAAATTTTGTCCCCAGAAATGATACATAGTTGTGTGGATTTACAAAGAAATATTCTCAGCAGATTTAACACCCAGAACTATAATCAGTGATGGAGGAAGCCATTTTGCAAATAAGGTGTTTGACAAACTCATGGGAAGATATGGTATCAAACACATATGAGCTCGCTTTTATCACCTCAAACAAATGGCCAATAAATTTCCAATGTGGATATAAAGAAAATTCTGAAAACTGTAAGCCCAAAGCAGAAGAGATTGGCTCTCGGTTGATGATGCACTTCAAGAAGGTGATCGCTTTTAAACTCCCATTGGAATGTCCGCATACAAGCTGTTTCGAAAACCTTGCCACCTACCTCTGAGCTAGAATATGTGCTATATGGTCCATCAAGAAGCTAAATTTTGGTTTCAAGGCTGCTAAAGAAGAGAGGCTACTCCAGCTAAATGAATTGGAAGAGTTGAGGAATGAAGCCTATGATAGTGCTAGAATCTACAAAGATAAAACAAAAAAATGGCATGATCAAAGAATTTTGAGGAGGGAATTCAAGTGTGAGATCAAAGTCCCGTTATTCAACCCGCACTAAGACTCTTTCCATGGCTTACATCAAAATGGAGTGGACTATATGGCGTAGTATCAATTACAAATTTTGGGGCAAAGGATACTTGTAACCAGCAGTGAGGAATTCAAAGTTAATGGTCGAGATTAAAGCACTATCTCGGGAGAATGCGGAAGAGTGACTTTTGGGCTATGAATGAGGAAACTTTGAAGAAATGTAAATACAACAACAAAGAAGAAGTCCAATTTAAGACTAAAAATTGAGCAAACTTTGTGGAAGGCAATCCACATCAATTGTTTTAGTTTTTCTTATTATATTTTTTGCGGGTTCAATTCCCCATTAGCCTTTGTGTGATTTTTATTCATTATTGATTGAAGAGTAGGTAAATATTTTTTCTTTTTAGTTTTGCAGGATAATAAAAATGTGCAAAAGGGGGAGTATTTACAATCAAACTTCCTGAAATATGCAATGCGAGACAAAAAGGCAGTAAACTTTACTTGAACTTATTTAAATTTTGTCTCTGATATGGCTTGATTGAAAGTTTGGGGGAATTTTATTTTGTTATGATGCTTAATTTTTGAATATGATGCATAGTGGATGATTTGGTTGAATATTTACATGATGAAGATGAATTGAATTATATTTGTTTTGATTGGATTTGAATAAATTGAAATTGCTGTGAATTTGATAGTTCAGGGAGACCTAAAAATTTTCTGGTCGCAACACTAATCCAAAAGTTGCAACCAAGAATGCTGGATGTAGAAACAATAAAGTAGAAAAGAAAGCCGCAACAGTGAATTTGAGGTCACAACTAAAATAACTAAAGAAAGAAAAGAGCAAGTTGTGACATCAAGTTCCCTATCGTGACCACATTTCAGGTCGCAACAAAAATCTTAAGTTGCGACCAGAATTGTTCAAAACTCAATAAAAAAGGGTTTTTAAACCTTTTATTTTGGGTATTCCAGAATTAAAATAGATTCATTGAAAATTATTAATTAAGAGGCTCAAAAATTTAATGATTTGAACCCCGTATCGCAATCATGACATTGAACCCAAAGTCCATTCCAATTTCAAGTCGGCCAATTCATCCTACCTTCCAGCCTCTAGGAACCTTGAAATAAATTGTTATTAATGCAGAACCAGAAACCGATGTCTTGATTAAATGAACTAGTTTAGTTTGCTTAGTTTCAAAAGGAATAATTCCAGGGAATTTAATAACTCTAAGAGAAAACCATCGTGTCTCTCTCCAAATTTCCAAAACTTCCTTTGAAATAGCCAAGACGCCTTTAAACTGAGAAACTCACGACCACTTATTGGAAATTTGGAAAAAGAGAATAAAGAGCCTTGTAGTTCCCAAGAGAAGCAAGATCACTATAAAAGGATGGGAAAACAAAGGAAGAATAAACAACGAGAATGAAGAGAAAGGAGAATGAGAGAAAAAGAAGAGTTCCAAAGTTGCAAACACAACGCTTATGGAATGAATGGAGTCGGAAAACAAACCAATTCCATTCATTATTCCATAAAACGCTATGTAATCAAGAGAATGGATGATGGGAAGGGAATTGTAAGAAGGGTTAATTAGAACCCATCATCCAGAGGAACTCCAATAGAAAATGAAGGAAGGGCCCCAATTTGTTGAACGACCTTGTTAACAACCCTTCTTTCCGGCGCAAGTTCGAGATTTGGGGAACTGATAAAGTAGAAGCTACAGCCCCTCTCGTAGGGAAGATATAGGAGTTTTAGACTAGAAATAGGAGTTTTTTCTTAGTTTATTATATTCGTTTGTGTAAGAAATCAGATTGTACAATATCGAAATGTTTTGATATTTGAATAAAATTTTTGTTGATTTACAAATTAGTTATTTTTGAGTTCACAAATTGATATACTAAATTTTGTGTTTGTGTCATTTCCTGTTAGCATGAAAAGTATGAATGCCTTTTCTGTACAAGGATCAAATAAACAATTATGTTCTCTCCTAAGAACAAAAATGCAGGAAAAATAAAGGCATAGATTAATAAATCGGGAACTGGTGAGTCATAATGAATGTTTAAATCTAGTTTAGATTTAAAAATTAGGAAATGGATATTGCTGAAGGAACAAATAGCTGGTTGGAGACAGGATATAAACAAGAATAAGTACAAGTCTTGAAGAAATAATACACTTGGTCAACAAATCCTATAACCTGATATGAATCTCAGAACATCTCAAATCGTGACAACCAGTCATGGAACCTGCAGATCATCACTAATCTTAGGTAAAACAAATTAACAAGAAGTGATAAAGGCCATCCTTGGCAGTTTGAGCTTTTCCAAGCCTACCCTCAATATATGCTAAAGCATACCCTTTAGTTCCAAGAATTAAGCGAAACAAACCTTATTTCTTCAATAAACAATTGAAAAAACTCGAATTCTCTTCCTTGCAATAATCCCGCAAAAGAACCCAATTTATCCGGCCTAAGATAGAAACGTTCATCGTAGGAAGAAACAAGTCCGGGGAAAAATACTCCAAATATTACAAGGTGGAAGGAGAAGAAGTAAAGAAGCAGAAATTAATGAAAAAGGGAATAAGTTTTGTCTTGTGGCCTATTTCCTTTGAACAATTAAGCTCGTAGGGTTGTTTTAACACCTAGTATCCTAATGCCAACTGGTATGGGAGTTGCTAGCCCAAAGTTCTCTAAGGGTAATAGAAAGCCTAAGAAGACAAAACATTGCACTATTCCCAACCTTAGAAAACAAACAAAGAGTCTTTAGAACAAGGGAACCGTCTCAATAAAGTGCACGTGGAAATCAAAATTCCATGAAAAGTATTCAAAAAGATGAATTAGTCCAAGATTGAGGAGAATCAACAAGTACAAAGAAGAAAAAGGGAGAAAACTGAAGGCAATAATTACAAAGAAAAAGGTGGAAACTGGGTGATTTGCAACTTAAATTTTCCCATTATCTACCCAATTACCTAAGCCCAACATTACAAGCCTGAAAGACCTCATTGATCTTGAAGGTTGAATTTACTTACATTAGTGGAGATCAATATGAAAACAAGCCTATGGGGCTTTGACCAACACCAAGAAGACTCCTAGAAGATTAACCACTCTCAAATACGAAGATTTAAAGGATTGAAGACCTGCACACACACACTAAACAAGAATTGTTGAATAAACTGTTTAAATACATTATTTCATCAAGAAATTTGTGATAGAAGTTTACCATTTCTTTTTCTTGAATCGAAACTAAGATTTAAAATGACGCTGTTGTCTCCTACTTCAAGTTAGAAGATGGATTAGGAAAGATTGGTGTGAATCAGAAAAATGTCCTTAAAAATTTAGTTTAATTTGTTCGAGGACAAACAATTCTTTCTTTCCTTTGCTCGGGGACAAGCAAATTAAGTTTGGGGAATTCGATGAGTCTAAACTCATTTGATTTTAATCCATTTTTCCGAGCATATTACAAGATAAATGTTGAATCATGCAAAATGGATATTTTACTCAAATTTAATTTTGCGTAAAAATACACAGGCTAAAATCCCAAAGAAAATCGAAAAGACTTCAACTTGCTGGGGTAGAAATGAAGCTGCCAACTACAACCTGAGTCGTGACAGAAGCTTATTTGTTCGCCACCCCAAGTCACGACATCACCAAGACTGGGCTGGGGAAGAAATAGCGCATCTTTAGCAAGCTTAAGTCATCATAATTCTCAAAATGACCAAGGCAACAAGTGAAAGAGGTTGCAACAAAGGAAGTGTGGGGTGAGACTAAAGGAATAATCAAGGTAGAATCTTCGGTCACGACACCACTCTGATGTCGTGACGCCAATTGAGTATAACTGAGGTCGCGACGTCAATTTGATGTCGCGACAAGGATCAGTCAATAAGAACACAAAGGAGGTCGCAACTGCCGGCTTGTAATGTGTCCTTAAAGAAACCGGCTGGGCGACCATTTATTAACCAAAGATCATTAAACGATGTCGCGACCACTCATTCAGTCGCGCTGACCAAGAAGAACCGAAAGGTAAGAAATCCAGGCTACAACTACTTTTGAGCAATTGGGACTACACGCGACTGAAAAAGAATAACATGAGGTCGCGACATCAGCATGAGGTCATGACCTAGAATAGAGGTTGGAAGGAGGAAATTGTTTCGATAAAGAATTGAAGTTGCGACCAGTGGACGAGAAATGGACATCAAAAGAGGTCGCGACATCACCTTGAGGTCGCGACTTAAATTCTAAACCTGAAGGCAGAAGACCACCAACAAGATCGCGACCAGAAAAAAAGAAAGTCACAAACTGGGCCGCCCCATAAACAAAATGTGGTTGTAACCTAACTCGAGGTTGTGATGCAACACAACAAGGAAGAGAAGTCCTGATTCGGGAACCGAGGTCGACCAAAGCCAAACAAAGACAACGATGTCAAAGGCCGCGTGAAACCGTGGTCGTGACATCAACTCTGTGGAACACCGAGTTAACAAGGTCGCGACCATAAACCATGTCGCGACCACACCCAAGAGCAATCAAGGAACTGGTCGCAAATGGTAAGCAACAAGGTCGCGATCAACAAGAGCAATCAATGGAAATCCATGTCGCGACATCACCCGAGGTCGGCTACGTGACGCAAACTCGGGCTTTTTATTAGGAATTCCACTGAGCTTTTTGTGATTCGCCCAATTTCTTTTTGACAAGTATAAATGTATGCTTTTAGAATAGTAGTAAAGCTTGCTTTTACTTACTGTGTGGAATTACAGGCGAAACTCAGTGTATAGTTTAGAGTAGAATTTTCTTTATTTTCTTTATTTTATTTTTATTTTTATTTCTTTTCTGGATCTATGTATGCTAACTGTGCAGAAACGATTAGAGTTGGTTTTATTTATGTTATTTTCTTAAAATTGCTGCCTGAAAATTAATGAAATCTAGACAAATTTCTGGAGTTCATTTTTTTTTTCGCTCTATCAAGGATTATAGTGGTCGTGACGTGATCTATGCTCCATTTCTTTAATCGCATTGCAGTAATTGGAAACGCAGCTTCATTTGAAAGAAGGCTATAGTCTTTTTTTGCAAAACTGTGAGAACGTTATATGGGTAGTGATTTACTTGCTTGGTGTTGTTTTTAAATTGATAAGTTCTCGATGGTAGTACCGAATACCATTTTGAGGGAATGTATCTTGCTCTGATTTCCAGGATGCCTTCTTAGTGACACAGAGACGGAGATTCCTGAGACTTGAGAGCATTCTTTTCTGGGTATGCTAGACTACTATCACCTAGACCGGCCGAAGCCTGGAAGTTAATTTTTGATAAATGCCCATTCCGCTCACACCGTTGGGAGGAGTATTTAACAATATAAATAATCGAGTTCGCCTTAATCTAAAGGGAAGTTCCTAACCTCCGTTAGCTGGGATCTAATCAAAGGAAAGGACAAATCGATAGATCTGAAGGGATGAGCTACTTAATTGCTATAGAACTTTACTAAAACTGAAAAGGAAGGCAAAAGATCTATAGTCATCAAGAATTGGGTGTGAAGTATTGAGAAAGAAAAATACCCAGATCTTGCAAGAAAAGTAGAAATACAAGTAACTGGGTAGAACTTGACTTCGAGAGAAGCAAAAGTTTCTAACCAATGAATGTGGAGAAATCCAACTACAACATTTGGGCAATCTTGGACAAATCAGATCCATCAATTCAATAGAGCAATGTATTTTCATGCAGGAATTGACTGTTTCATTATATTTCACTAATAGTTTTCGTTTCTAACAGGGAACATATTAGATCCAGTATTTAGTTCTTAAATTTTAGAGTTTATTTCATATTCTCGTCACTTCGTTTTAGTTAATAGTCTAGGATTTATTATCTAGTAAATATAATTCATTAATAAATTCTTTTTAGTCCAAATAGCAAAGAACTTTAAGAGGTCAGTACTGATCTCTAATTCATGTCAATCTCTCAGGAATGATAATTGACTTTACATTCAGATTTTACTACTTGTATGACCTGTGCACTTGCAGTGTCATAGACTAAACCCAATTTTTAAAATCCTGACATCAAGACCGAATTATTTAATTAAGCAAATTCATCCAAAGTGACATGGGTGCAAGAGAAGTGTAAGGCTCTTATAACTATGCACATTTGAGGGGATACTAGTCTATATAGAAAGAGGCAAACATGCAGCCAGTTCCTGCCTACTATGCAATTGTATGGCTCCAAGTCTTTAACAATTGAGAATAAAACTTGTTGACTGACCGACCCTGCCTATACAAGAAGTGTGATATCTCCTCATGTTGTTGTTGTTGCGCCATTAAAACTGGAGAGGACTCGCTCGACCGAATTTTGCATTAGTGGGGAAAGCTTCATTTAGTTGAAAGCATGCAGTTGTAACAAATCAGTAGCGCTGCTAAGATCTACCAACACCCTGTGTACGTCAAAACTGTTAATACAAAGGGTGAGTACAAGTGCATCATAATGGGGGCACGATGACCCTATTCGTGTTTATAGGAGGAAAGGATATGGGGCCGTCTATTGGCTTATTCTCTTCTCAACTACTGCTTGTGTGGACTACGTTCACCTGGGCTTTGACCGTGGTTACTCTTAGGAGCTTCTTTTGTTGGCGTTTTGATTGGTAATGATCGTCGAGCGGCCCTCCCAGTATATAGTTTATGGCATGCCTTAGTTAGGAGGCGAACAAGGTTTATTGCGGCCTCCGCCTCGATGTGGGGACTCTCATTGCGATCAACTCTCGATGTATCTCTAAGGTGCCCTCGCTTTAATAAGTCTTTCTACCGTAGTAGGGCTCTCTAGACCTCGTTGGTTTCACGACCATGATCTTCGTGGGATAGCCTGCATCGCATGGATGGCTCTTTTGAGAGGGTCTCATTCGGGATTGGGCTGGCCATTCGAATCCAAAGAAGTCACGAATGAGGGGCAGTAATCTCTCATAAGTTATATTCAGAGGGGTGAATTGTAGGGGCTCCCTCTTCTTCTATGGTTGGTCTCGGGGTCGCTTTCGATTTTTACTCTGTCCTTCCTTAGGCTTAGGTTGCTTTTCCTTCATTTATCAAGTTTCAAATTCGCCTTGCTTCAGGATCATAATGGGCTGAGTCACCAAGATAGATATCGTCTTCCAAAGTGGAATCTATCCGTCCAGTTCAGATAATTTTTTCATTGTGGTTGGTGGGTCTAACGACAATGAGTGGAAGAACGGGAGTGGAAGAACGGGGTGGACGGCGCGAAGCTCTTCCTGAAATTCAAGGATCAGGTCTATGCCGTGAAACCCTACCGTCAACTCGCTCCGAATCTCCTCGAGCGAAGCTCTGTGATGGTTTCCTCATCTTGCTTTATTATGGTCTGCAAAGAACTGATATTCCTCTTCTGCTGCATTGAGCATAGTTACTGGGAGATAAATACGGTCTAGAGTTTACCGAACGAATTCACTGAATTACGCGGGAGCCTGTGGAACCAAGGCAGTGCCGACCCCTGGAGACTAGCTGGGAAGACTTTCCATATGCTTTGGTAATTCCTGCACATGAGTCATCATTGGTTGTAGTGAAGCATAAGTGGTCATAAGGACGCTAGATTCGCGAACATAGCGAAGTTGGTATGATGAACCCTGGGTGGCTCGTAATCCGTGATGTGTTGCCCAGGAGAAGAAAGTGATGTCACGTGGGACTCGACCGTCGCCGTAGCAGCATGTAGAGTGCGGGGCTTGTTCCGAAGGCGGGGTAAATCGGTTGCATAGGAGGTACTACGCACATGGGTAAGTTAAATGCGTCCTTAGGCGCTTTGTTTGATCGATTCTCGACTCCTACCATTTCCTCGACGGAGTGTACCGCTATTGAATCATGGCGGCTGAATATACTTCTCGCGCGATCTATCCTGTTACTCATGAGAGATTCGCGAACCGCTGAGGACCACTCGTCATCCATCGAGGTGTCTACATCACCAAGGACGATGGGCTTCTTTCCTTTATCGTGAACGGCTGGGTGCTTCGCTTGTCCGCTGTCTTGCGCATCTATCTTGTCGAGGTCGCGTCTTTTCTCTACTTGGGCCCGAATGCGATGGTTTTCATGTTGTAGGTGCTCAGTGCGTTCATGTAATTCCTTTATTTGTCTCGCTTTCTCCTCTTACTTTTTCTCCATATCTTGACGCCAATGAATTGATCTTCCTGCGACTGGATCACTGGATTTCTAGTCATTGCACCTGTATCAAGACGAACCAGATGTGGGAATGGGAATCACTGGAGATATTGGTGGAGAAGGGCTATTAGAAAGCTGTTAGAGCCAAGCTCTTGCACATCGTTGATGAGACTTTTTATTCGATTCCCATAGAGGACGCTAATTGTCAGTACTTGGATCGTCTGACCTTCGGCGCATCAGCAGAGCGTCGCTTTCCTGCAAAAAAGGGGTCCGACGACGGTGTGTCGGCCGCCTCTCTGATGCTTAAGTTAGCAAGAGAAGGGAGAATATGAAAAAAGAATTATGCGAAGTTAGAGTTGCGTACCTTTCCCTCGTGGGGAGTTTTTGTTTTATACTTGAATTTCTCCTTAATTCTTGAAAAGATAATCTTGTGATTTCGACGGCAAAATCTCTCCTTCCTTGTCAGAGACCAATTCTCCTTGATTTTTGGAGAGATAATATCACCAACTTAGTGATAAAATTTGACTTTCCTTATCAAAGATTAGTTTTACCTTATTTAAGATTATCGTTTCGAGGTGTACTGAATTAGGAGATCTGTGGATAAATATCCTGTAGGCGGTTGAACGGCCAGCTAGGGGAGATCGACTTCGACGGACATGTCTTTCTCGCCCCGAATAGCCCCGTACGGGTTTTGACGCAATGTGCTGGCCTGGGCCATTAGGGCTTGGATCAAGCAGTGCCGTGCATGCTGGGCCTGGCTGGCCAGTAGATTCGGGTCCAAAAGCCATGGTACTCACACATATTCTTATTGAGTAAAAGCGTTATTTTACCTAAACATTCCAATTAAGAAAAGTTTGACTTATAAGTATGATGTAGTCTAATAAATTATTTTTTTGGCACTTTTTCTTGTCTCTTTGAGGCAACTTGACTCGCTTTAGAAAAGATTTATTGACCAAACTTTTCATCTGATATTGTCAGGTCCAGGCTATAGTGGCGCACACACAACTTTTTGTCAAAGCTCACCTCGATTTTACTTATCTGTTAGGCCTACACTCTTAAGAAAAAGGTATAAATAGTGTTTACTTTAAATCCTTCATATACAGACCTTCACCTTTCACTCTCGACGCAATATGAGACACATAATTCATATTATTATTGAGTAAAAGGGGTATTCTACCTAAAAAATCCAAGTAAGAAACAACTTGACTTCTAAGTTTGACGTAGTCAAATAACTTCTTTTTTGGCACTTTTTTTTATCTCTCTCTAGAGAAACTTGACCCGCTTTAGAAAAGATTTCATGAGCCATAAAAACGAATTGAGAATTATGTTAACATACCGAAAGGGGAAATAATTTAATGAAGTGTGTGTAAGAAGGTACAACAATAATTTGAGATGTACTATGGGAAATCAATCCAATATGTATGCTTCCATATAGTGCATTGTGAGGACTTCCAAAGTTACCCTGGGAGTGGGTCCATTGTGGGTCTAACACTTCAACCAACTCCCCCAATCCCCCTCTCTTTTGTGGGTCCGACGTCTTCCCTAAGAATCAGAAACCCATCTTTGTCGTAGGAATGGCTTGCAGCCCCTTAAAATAAAACTTTAATCATCAGAGTAAGCACTAAAAACCTTGTAAGTCATGTACTGAGACTTACATTATTGGAAATGCCCTTTCCGGGTGCCCTAAGATTGCCTCTGCTGAGATCCGCATATCCTTGCAATTGTCAATAAATGTTAGTTTTTAAAAAACCTTGACAAAAGAGGAGAGACAAAGGAGAGCTACGGGCTATAGGAGACTAGAGAATTATTTTTTATATATGAAATTGGAATTTACTTGCAATAAAAAGCTGAAAAATAATAGAATATCCTAAAATTATACAACAAAACAACTAGAATAATCAAAACAAAATAACTAAAAATATCAGATCCTATAAACTAGGAACTAACAAACTTTGACTGATTAAACAAAATTGCTGATCCTGATGCACGTATTCAACACTCCTAGCACTAGGAGCTGTAGACACCAAGTCTTGCCCTGGTTTAGCTGAAAGCCTTTTAGCCAAGCTTATTATACTCAAGGAAATTGTTTTTAGCAGCGAGTATAGTGGTTAAACCAAAGTAATGCAATTCTCCACTACCCTCAAAAACTAAGACTTTTCCCTTACCTTTCTTAGAGATATTTTTGTCTTTAAAATGGACATCACCCCAACCATTTTCTTATTGACCATTGCTCCGTACAATAGCATTATAGGTCTCTAAAAGTTATTTATGCTTTTGAGCATCAGGACAGAGTTTGGCCAATTTAAGAACAAGATGTGACAATCCAAACTGTTGAACATAAGCCACATATGCTGTAGTGTTAATTGAACCTTGTTGATACTACCCGGATATGTCTTTAAAAGCGGTGGATTTGTCTTCATCAAATTCAAGAGCAACACAGATCTTTTCCACCAGAGACTTGTTTGCAGTGTGAACAGCTTCTGCATTTAGCAAGGGCTGGGTAATTGTAGGCAACTTTTGTTTTTTTGTTACAACAACTTAAATCTTTTTACTGGGATGCCTCATCCAAACATGCCCTTAACAACTTACTCTCTTCATTCGTATTTTTGCCAGCAACGTTGTCATCTTTATGTTATGGAGAAGTATCATCGCTCTACTATGGAGTATATGGAGTAGTCAATTAGTGATGAATTCCAGATTCCTCATAAAATTGATTGAAGGTTAAGTAGAGGTATGCTCTTTGCCATTATCTAATATGATGGCTCAGATCTTGCAGCAACTTTCATTTTTAACCCGAGTCACTAAGAATGCAATTTGCTCATCCTCCAATGGATTTAGAACAAATATTTTCTCTTTAATCTCAATTATGAATAAATTGCTGCCATTTGTATATTTAATTAGACAATTATCATTGTTAAACAATACTTTATATCCTTTCCCAATCAACTGACTGTAACGGTTTTATAAAGATGTTTTATCAATGTTATAAATTTAATGATAAAATAAGATGTTAACGTACTTTCTCACAAAAAAAAAAAAAAACATGAATAAAAAAAAATTCAAAACACATCAAAGATAATTTTTTGGATTTTCAATCACATAGCTTTCATAAAATGTTTTAAATTACTAATTTGAATTGTGGGGCCTGATGAACAAAAAGTTAGAGGTAAAATAGTAATTCTAAGTTTTTTTTTTTAAAAAAAGGGTGAATAGTTGTAAAAAAAAGAAGAGAAATTGGTTTAAAAGGGACAAAAACAAAAGTTATTTGCAAATCTAACTCCTAACTTTTATAACCTTAAAATATACCCACTTTAGACAAAATTACCCCTCAATATGTCTCTCCACATCACCCCCAAATTCAGCCATTCTCTTTTGTTTTCTTCTAATTTTTCATTCATTCAAGCTTTCTCCCTTCCAAACCTTCAAAAATACGAACTTGGGTTCCTATTTTTTTTCATTTATCACTCAAAGAATCCCAACAACTTCTCTTAACTCGCTTAATCCTTATTCCTCTTCTTCTTCTTTTAAGAGCATCTCAAGTTCAAGAAGAAGAGCTTATGTTGGATGTGCTGTGAAGAAGAAGTGATTCAATCCCTAAATTCAAACCCGACTTCTTCCAAGCTTGTTCTCGTTGTTGGCAACACTTGAACAAACTTGAAGGGTGTCAAGTCCAAGTTTTTAACACATTTTCTACTGATATTGGACTTAACCATCCTTAAGTTAGCATCTAAACAAACTTGAAGGGTGTCAAGTCTAGGTTTCTATACATGTTTGACTTAACCATTTCATTAAGTTAGTATTTGAACAAACTTGAAGGGTGTAAAGTCCAGGTTTCTAACATAGCTTCTATACATGTTGGACTTAACCATCATTAAGTTAGTATTTAAACAAACTTGAAGGGGGTTAAGTTCAGGTTTGTAACATAATAGCTATTTAGTTTGGACTTAAACATCGTCAAGTTATATTTGAACAAACTTGAAGGGGGTTAAGTCCAGGTTTGTAACATAGTAGCTATTTAGATTGGACTTAACCATATATTTGAACAAACTTGGTATCAAATCTTGGACTTAACCATCTTAACAAAGTATCTATTTAGTATAAAATCTAAAAGAGAACTGGTGAAAGAGAAGACCTAGAAACGTGGGAGAAAAAAATAAGGAAAATAGAGGGAAATGAGAGCAAGTTGTCATATGGTGGTTAGAGGGGTAAATTTGTCCAAATGATGTGTTTTTATTTTTATTTTTTGGGTTTTAACAAAAGGGGTTAAATTTGCAATATCTTTGTCCTTTTGTCCATTTTAAACGGTTACCCTTAAAAAAATGAGAAGGGTGAATCATAATATCACCTATATATAAGGAATCCAAATCCTACTTAGAAGTAGAATTTGATTCTCCTTTGAATTAGTTTTCATTCCATTCCCTCTTGCTTAAATTTCATCTAAACATGGGAATGGGCTGAAAGAGTAATGACATTCCCATTCCACCTGCCCATTCCCATGATCTAAACACACTCAAAGGGAGAGTTTGGAATAAGTTTGAAGCCTTGGAAATAAAAAAAGCACGAAGGAGCACAACAACAGTAGAAACTCGCACTCACTTGAGTGAGTGCGAGATTTTCTCGCACCTATCAAAGTGAGTGTGACATCTCGCACTCAAACTTGTGAGTGCAAGATTTCCAGGCAAGTGCAAGACGGAAAATAAAGAGTCCAGATTCAATTTGATTTTGATTTCTTGCTATCTTTTAACTCCCAAAGCATTTGTAATTGGTTAGGAAACATTGTAACTTGCTCTCCAAGATCAAAACATGTATAAATAGGGGGAGACAAGATCAAAAACATATCTCGGAATATCTCTGAATTTCTTTCATAGTTTTTTAGTTGTTTTAGGGTTGAAAAATCTTTTAGCGTGATTTTCTTAATAAAGTTTTTATTACAAAATGAGGAGAGAAGAGGGAAGGAAGCCTTTTGACATGTAAAAAAGCTTTTTCATACAAACATGGCTCATGGGTCATATTGTATGTGGGGGGCAATTGTTTACACTAAAGATAAATTTTTTGGGCCTAAATGGTATTTAAATAATTATACAGCCCAAAGGGTAATGGAATGGGCTGAATAGATATGTCAAGCCCAAACCAAGTCCAGCCCAATTCGAAAAAACCTAAGCCTATGAGAATTACCCCAAGAAAGAGCCTAGGGACATTTTTGGAATTTTTAATTTGTCAGAGTGGCTAGCATAGAGTAGTAGTAAAACTTTGTCTTAAAAGTAAAAGGTGGAGGAGACTTTTTCTCCAAGTCATGACATGGTAGAACGTGGGCAGTTATTGGAAGTGGAGAAGTGACTTAGAGAACAAGAATTTAATGGAGAAGTGACTTGGAGAACAAGACTCCAGTGGGTACGTGAGCAGTTATTAGAGAAGGTGGGTGAAGTAGTTATTCAGGAATGCCTATAAAAGGAAGATTCAACATCAAAGAAAAGGACCGAAAAGTATCCATTCAAACCGACTTTCAAACACTCAACATATAGCATTTCAACATTTTTAGTCTTCTACAAGTTCAGCAATCGTTTTTATTTAGATTCCCAGCCTAGTTTTACATTTTCTTTACAAGCATCTATTACATTAAAGCTTTCTTGCTTCAATATTTCACTTTCAATCTAATTTTATAATGAAATTTGTTATTTTTCAAACTAGTCCATACGGTTTTTCTCTTAACTTTCAATTAAGTCCAATTTTCAAAGTATTTTCCGCTTAGATTCTAGGAAACTGTCAAGGGAACTAGGGAATCCAATTTTCGCAAAAATTAGATTTCGACACAGTTTCAGTTTGGAAATATTATATTTTCCTGGCACACCCACACACCATACAAAAATTCCCGTGCTTTTTGTATGTTATGGTGAACTCCACAGAAAAAATCACCTACCAAACAGTTACATTAACATTATAAGTATATTACATTAAGATTATAATTTGTTTTAAAAGTTCGCGTACATTTTTTGTTACTTTAATATAGTAAAAGTGTGACTCTATGTTTCAATCTTTGTTACATTTAAGGAAAAAAAGTGTATTTTCTTATAAAAAAAAGTTGTTTGCAACATCTAGATATGCATGGTGAAAGCTTGTTATATTAAGCTAAGAATATATTACATTAATATAAAAAAGGGTATTACATTATACATAAAAGTTTGTTACATTAAGGAATATGAGTTGTTGTTACCTTGATCATTGGAACCTCCGAGCATCAGCGACGCAATGTGAACTTGCAAAAAAAGGTGATCTGGCGGTGGTGTGCCGACTACATCTCCGATGATTAAGTTAGCGAAAAACGGAGAAGAAGGAGTAGAGAGTTTTAGCACAGTTTGAATACTCTTACCTCGTGGGACATCTTCCCTATTTATAGGGCGTGGTTTGTTAACCTTCCCTTAATTTTTGGAATAAAATCTCTTAATTTTAGGGATAAAATTGTGACGCCCCAAATCCCGGGGGTCCGTTGACTACCCACAACCCGCTGAATATTTTCGTGGAATGCCTGGGAACTGGCATTTTTTCAGGCACGGCAGTAGTCTCCTCAGATTTGGGAGCTCTACCCAAATACGTAACCCGGTGATAAACCTGTCCCAAATGGGTACCCAACATAATAGTTTATGATTTAAAACACCACTCTGGGCCTCCATAAACAATACTCAATATACATGCCAACTATGAATCCAACTATATACCCAATAATTACAAGAGTTAATATGTTTTTACTCTTATACAATACATACATTTAACTTAAAAAGTTCTAATACATGTATACATCAAAGCCAACCCTACTTTCTTCTAATCCCCGGTCTCAGACGAGCCATCCCCCGCACGCTCCCGTACCAGAAAAATAATATCCCCGACTGCAGTGAGCTAATGTCTCGCAGTGGAATCGCCCTAAGTGGGCTACTCACCACCTTAAGTACAAGCAGTAATGTTCCAATGAAAACACACATTCGGCCAAACGCACGATCCTACTCAACGCCTACGACTAAAGCCGATCCCGAACCCTCACCACTTCCATCACACTCGCCAAGCCTCGTGATGAAAATTATTATTTTGTTTATTCGTGGACAACCTCCGATGTGTATATATATCAATCAAATAGTCCGACGACATATTATCTGCTTGTGGACTACCCTCCGATGAATCAATTGGGCCGCTCCGACGATTGATATTTTTAATTTGATTACCTCCGATAATTAATATTTTAGACAACCCTCCGAACTGCTTTCAGATCATCTCTACGCACTTACTCCTATAATCCCAGTGCTGTTTCCAAAGGCATATGGAATGCATGTATGCCAATTCCAATATAGTCTAATTCACAAGTAAATATATAAACATGCATATATTTACAAAAATTTAATTCACACAATCATGTCATGTAAATTAATTAATTCATACATCAAAATTAGCTCACTTGAGCTAATGATCAAATACGAGCAATTTACTGAATTACTCGAATTAACATATATTTTCAAAAATATATTTTTTGAGGTCGATCAAGCCGAATAGTGAAACACTCCTACTACTATTCCCAAAAATTAAATCACTCCGCTCACTTAGCTGAACCTGGGCTTCACTTCGCCTACTCTAGCCTCAATCCAATCAATATGATCAACACACAAATGATAATTTTACACCAATCAGCCGTGGAGCAACACGGATGCTCCATTTGATTTTCGGGAATTTGTATCATTCGGTCCCAAGGTTCAGATCGATCAAACGGCCCTTAACTACCTCATTCGACCAAACATTCGTGAAAAACACTTAAATGGGAATAAAACCCAAGTAGGAGAAACCCCTACCTCTTAGAGTTTGTCAAAACTCGCAAATCCGGTGTCCACGCGTAGCTCTCTCCGCTGTAGAGCAGTTCTCCTTCTTGTCCCGAAGACTGCCGACGGTCGGATCGCCTGTATTTTTAGAGAGAAGTTCGATCTTCTCTCACTACAAAACCTCCATTTTTGCTTCTGTCCCGCTACTGCCTCGTTTTTCCCTCTCCCACGTTTTGTTTTGCTTTTCATTTGAAGAAGAACACTGTTCATTTGTCCTTTAATTCTCATTTAATCCAATTAAATAAATTAATTCCCTTCTTTCTCCAGTTTTGACATTCTAAGACTATTTCACCGGGTCCATTTCCATCATTTCTCTACTCATACCACTTATGGTACATGAGTACTCGTTATGTGTGACTTTCGTCGCATCGAAAATCGTTTTACGACACCCGAAATGCGATGCCTCGAAAAACGTGCAAACTCCGACTGTCTCGAAATTCTACGAAATTTTGCGTGCTAACTAGGTTTTTCGAGATGATTCCAACAGTGAAATCCGTTTCATCATCTGAGATCTAGAGAATAAATTACGGATTTTTAACCGAAATTAACAACTTTGTAATCGAAATTACGATTTTGCCATTTTTCCAGAAATTGGAATTTCGTTACATCTCTCCCTTCAAAAGGAATTTCATTCCGAAATTTCGATAATTACAATCAATCACATGCGTATGTAACGTGCATTCTACCATGTATGTAAACAAATTATTTAAATCTTAAACGACTAACCCACGACCTTCATCCCTAAACAAAGCAGGATAAGTGGCCCGCATCGCGGTCCTTTCGCGCTCCCACGTGGACTCCTCCACCGTCACTCCATAAGACCCTCACTAGCCTCACCGCCTTGGGCGTCGCAAAAACCTCGATCACGGCCATCAACAATGCCCACTCGTCCTTCCTCGAAGGTCCCATCCGTGTCAACCTTCAACTGGCCCCCAATCCACTACGAGTCGGGATCCGAGCATATTTTGAGCATGGAGACGTGAAATACCTCGTGGACACCTGACATGCTGGGCGGTAATGCCAACCGGTACGCAACAGTGCCTACCCTCTCGAGTATCTCGAAGGGTCCAATGAACCTCGACGATAGCTTCCCACGCTTGCCGAACCTGACCACTCCCCTCTTAGGCATCACCTTCAAGAAGACGTGATCCCCAACCTCGAACTCTAAGGGTCGACGTCGCACATCCGCATAGCTCTTCCGCCGGGCCCAGCCGTGAGAAGACGCCGGCCGATCAAGCCTCACCTTCCTGAGGTGTCTCTAATCAAACTCAGACCGCTGATGGAGCTCTCTCCCACGTCCAAGATCGGTGACTCGCATGGCCTCTCATACAAGGTCTCATACGGCCATCCATACCGCCCGATAACCGTTGTTGTAGGCGACCTCCACTAAGGCAAATGCCCTCCCAAATTGCCCTTATGATCCAGGATGTCGTAGTACGTCCTCTAACACCAGATAGTCCTCCCGGGACCGACCATCCTGTCTGAGGGTGAAAGCCGCACTCATAGTCACCAGAAGCTCCATACCTTTGAAACTCTTCCAAAAGTGCGCCGTAAACCTCGGGTCCCTATCCGACACTATGGATACCGGTACTCCATGTAGCCGACTATCTCTCGAATGTACAACCGGTAGAATCTCTCCAAGGCGAAGGTCATCCGCACGGCTAGAAAATGTGCCGACTTCGTGAGCCGGTCCACTATCACCCATACCGCGTCATGCTTCTACTGCGTCCGTGGCAAGTGGGTCACAAAGTCCATCGTGACGTGCTCCCACTTCCACTCAGCCACCTCCAATGGCTGGTAGCCCTGCTGGCTTCGTGCTCAGCCTTAACTCATCGACATGTGAGACATCAGCCGAACAAAGTCCCCACGTGTCTCTTCATCCCACTCCAATAGCATCGGGCGACGGCGATCCCGGTACATCTTCGCAGGCTACCTAGATGCACGCAAATCGAGAGCGCGGAAACTCTGAGAATCTTCTTCTCTCAATCGGGCCAATCGTAATTTACCCGTCCCCATCAAGACTATCATCGGCGGAACGTCCAAATCTTCGCCACCCGCACTGACCGTACTGGCCCCCCAGATGGACACCATTCGCTGGGCCTCACACGACTCAATCAATTTCCACTAACGTAGACCTGGGCAGCCACTAAACTCCTAAGGTACTCGCCCGCTTGTCGCATCGTAGCCCAAACTCGTCCCATAGTCTCGAGCATCCGCCACTTCGAGAAGCCATACTGGGCCTAACGCTCCTCGTGGATCGAACGAGCGCATCAGCCACCACATTCTCAGCCTTTACCGGATGGTAATGCAAAGTGAAGCTCATAATCCTCTTAGAACTCCATCCATCTCGCTGCCTCATATTGGAGGTCCCGCCTGAAAATATACTTCAGACTTTATGGTCCGAGTACACCTCGAACTCCTCACGTATAAGTAGTGGCGCCAAATCTTTGAAGCGAAGACTACTACTGCCAACCTATGTCGTGTGTGGGGTAATTCCCGTCAGGCATTCTTCAACCGACGAGAACCATAGTTACTACCCTCCCTGACACTAAGATTAAAACACATCCCAGTCCGCCCCTCGAGGCATCACAATACACTGTGTTCCCCCCGTCCTCGTCCGGCCCATCAAGATGGGAGTTGAAGTAAGTCTCCTCTTTAACTCCCCGAATGCCCCATCGCACGGCCATCCTTAATCAAACTCGACCTCCTTCCGGTCAACCTAGTCATAGGTGCTGCTATCCCCGAGAAATCCTCAATGAATCTCTCAGAATACCACCAATCTCAAGAAACCACGTGATCTCGAAGACTCGACTTCGCCTCTCCTAACTCATCACGTCACCTCTTCCTGGGTCGACCGACACTCCCGACGTCGACAATTGTCCTGCAATCTCACCCCGCAGTTTAACTCGTGACTTACTGAACTTGGCGTACAACTGATGGTCTCTCAACAACTGTAAAACGATCCTCAAGTGATACTCATGCTCCCACTCTGACTGGGAGTAGATTAAGATGTCATCCACGAAGACTACGACAAACTGATCTAAATAGGGTTGGAATATCCTATGCATGAGATCCATGAACGGGCCGCGCATTCGCCAATCCAAAGGGCATCACCGTGAAACATAAGTGCCCATAACGCCCTAAACGTCTTAGGGATATCAGATCCCTAACTCTCAACTCGATGGTAACCAAGGCGGCGTCTATTCGGAGTAGACTCATACCTCAACCGATCAAACAAATCATCAATCGTCGGTAATGGGTACCGATTCTTGATCGCAACCTCGCCTAACTGTCGATAGTCAATGCACGAAGGGTTCATTCTTCTTCGCAAACGTAACCGGAGCCACTCTACGGGCGGCGCTCGGCCTAATAAACCCTCGGGTCTAACAAATTCAGAATCGGACTCGAAGTTCCTGCACCAATCGCGCCATCCAGCGGAGTCATAGAGATGGGTGAAGTACTAGGGTATAACTCGATACCGGCGACGTTTCCAACCGGGTGTCCGTTGATTCACCCGCTCAACCTCGCGGAATCTATATGTCTCGTATTTATTCCACACATGAGTAAAATAGCCTCATGGGGCCTATACATCCATACTCATAAACAAATATCTCAACTATATTCTCATAGTTTTCTATGTTTGTTCTACAAAAGATTTATACATATTTACAAAATATTTTACTCAAAGCCATTACTTGGGCTTTCTTCTCAAAAGATACCTCATCGCGTGATCGCCCCCGATAGTCCCCTGCATCTCCAAAAGGGGTCCCACGACGGGTGAGCAAAGGCCAAGAGAAAGTTTTCCTAAGGCGCTACTCCCACCTAAATGATACGAATTCCAAGATATATAAATGTGCTGAATCACATTCCATACAATTATTTTCTATATGAAATGTCTATATCATGCATGAGATGCGACCCCTCATGCTCACCACCTGAGTCCCAACCGACTCCCTCACACCTGGAATACCAAATGTGAAATAAAACTAGTCACACACCCTGACTAAACCATTGGAAAACCCTCCAATTTATTTATCAAAAACTGATTTTGATTCTTTTCCTTTATTTTGTGGGCCACGGATTTCCCGGTTTACACCGTAGGACGCCGCACGCCTTTTTCAACATTTTCACGAACTTACATCGCCGGGATTCATGTCTAACCGTGAATAACTGGTGGGACTTTCACCTCGGGGGATCTTACCCAATCCTGTCTCGCCCAAACATGTAATTTATCATTTTGATCATTTTACACTCTCGTGATACTCTACCTTGGACTTTGTCCCATTTTTCCCGAGTTCACGACCCATTCACCCACACTGGTAAATAAACCATACCCTGCACCCACACCCGACCTGACGCGATGTGACCGTGCATATGTAATGCATGATGCCAATGCATTTTTCCTCATGTTACATGCATGAATGAGCACTACATGAAACATTTACACACCATGGATAATTATAATTGATACATAGCACTCCAATTTCCATGCAAAACATATTAATACATCAAAAGCATGCATCAATATCACAATTCCACACTTAGCATGTTATTCAAGCAAGCCATAACACACAATAAGGTCTCAACTCGGGGACTATCTCAATGCGGCACCATGGCCCTCACAAACATGAACCAACTTGCCCAAGCATTGTCATCTCATCAACAACACAACATCTGTGAGTCTTCGCCTAGTAAAACTTAACTCCCACAATATGCAACCTGGCCATGAAATCCATACCCTTAGTTCCAAGGCTTGAACTAATTCACATGGCCTCATGGCCTCCCCATAAGCAACCCTACCATTATAAAGCCTTTAGCTAAAAATAAACCAAGTAGGAAAATATCCTACCTCTTGAAGCTGCGTAAAACTCCAAAAACCGAGTCCACGCGTTGTCCTCTCCCGTAGAACACTTCCTCTTGTCTCGAAGAACTGGCTACGGACGCCTGGCTAAATCTAGAGAGAAGGAAGACGCCTCTCTCTGTGATTTCCCCATGCTCGGGCCACCGATTCTTCCTCTCCACGACTCCTTTCCTTTTTGCTTACTCTTTGGCTTTTCTTTCTTTCTCATTTTCCTTCATTTTCTCCTCATTTCCATTTTCTTTTCTCTCGTACTTTCCTCCTCAATCATTATACGTATGAGACAAACACGTATAAATTTCCCTCTCCTTCCTCAAACCAATTGTGTGGCCTTCCTTTTCCATCATTTTCCTTTATTTTATAATTCCTCTTTTATGACACATTTACAGGCTCAATGAGCCATGGAATCATTTCCATGTGGCTCAATGCGAAAGCCATTCCTTTGCGCCAAGTGTCACACCTTGAGGTGCCATGTGGCATCTTCTATCTTGTCAGCAAGGCCATCCCGACACCCCACGCCTCGAAAAACGTGAAATTCGACCACTCCTGGAATCTAACGAATTCGACGTGGTAAATTTAAATTTCGCGAGACGACTCAACTGAGAAGTCCGTTTCGTCATCTGAGATCTAGAAAAATTCCGGATTTTCAACCGAATTTTCTATTTTACCATTTTTCCAAAATCTTGGATTTTCTGGGGTTTCACATTCCTCCCCCCTTAAAAGAATTTCGTCCCGAAATTCCACCCACACACATATGCAATCACATGCACATGCTTCCCTACCGTGGAGCGTAACTTGAGATCTTGACCTCACCGGGTCTCGCATATATGCAACTTTCACCCTAAGGTTCACCACGCTACCTCTGCGCAACTCTGATCTCTAGAATATCAAATCTCTCCCTACTTCCTAGGGAGGAATTCTCTGAATACTGGCTCTCCTAGAGGCCTCAACCTCCAAGCCCAAACCTACCACACAAGATGCAATAATAATAAACATAATGCACCCATCAACACATACAGGAGTAGAAACATACCTCGATATCCGCTGATTCGCACGTCAAATTTCCGTACCATAAAGATAGACACGCCCTCGGGTCCCGGGTCCTAGCCTGTGAACCCCGCACCTGACCGACCCATACCCCGCACCTCCGGCTCGGCTCCCAGACGTCAAGGCGTCGCGTAGGCACCCCGCAACGCGAACCGATTCTCCGACCCACGCTGATGGCTGAAACAACCTGAAGTCCGCGGCTCGCCCCACCGATGACTGACTCGTGACGCATTCAAACCCTCATCCCCGCTCCGGGCAATCCTCTTCATGTGTCCAGCCGATGGCACAGAAGCATAAGCCATCGCCTGGCCGCTCCCCTCAGACCGTGGCTCTCGGACCGTGCAGGCTCTCTGCCTCTTTCCTGTACTGGAAGAAGACTGATCTCCCTTCCTCTTCCCACTAGTACTCGTATCCCGAATGCCTCGTGCATCCTCAATCTCTCTCTCTATGGTCAGGGTTGTCCCAACCATAGAATCCATATCCCGTGAGGCTGAGACTCAATCCTACCCCGAATGGACAACTTCATCCCATTCTCAAACCTCCTGACTTTGGCCATGTCTGTGGCCACGTAGTCATCGCCGACCGCTAACTCCGTGAACCCAGCCACGTATCCATCACCGATATCGCTCCTCGCCTACCTCTAGGAAGTCCCGAAGCCGAGTATGTCTCGGCAATTTCGAAAATACTTACTCATGAATACTTCCCGAAACGCCGCCATGTCATAGCCTCTATATCTCTAGAAGCCTCGCCCCATCTCCACCATACCAGCTCACCCTCTAGCCGAATGCAATTAGTCTCGATCCTCGCACGGGAGGTGATCTCCATAGCCTCCAATATATTCTCCATCTGCATGAACCAATGGTCCGCCACCATCGGATCTCCCTCCCCGAGAATGCCTGGAGGACAGATGTGACCTGAACTCCTGAGGTTACTCCGACTTCCCGACCACCGCTATGCTCGCCCGAGCGCCAGTACCACGCTATATTCTCCTACCGCTCAAAGAAAGGCCTCGTCGAGTAAATACCGGATGGTCGATGTCGGTGGTGCCCGACGCACTGTGGGATACCTCGGCGTCTTTCGCCTCTACGGCTACCCATAATGGCTAACGGCAATAATATTCATTAAATTTTTCACTCAGTCCAACTAGCAATGCACCTGCCAATTATTAATGTCACTTCATTAACCATTAATTTACTCCATTCATTTCTGCTTAAGCACTGCCAACCACTCATAAATAAATTCAAAACTCTCATATTCGTTTTCTTATCCAAGTTCCTAAGGTTATAGCTCCTAACCTTAGCATTCACCCATTTCCTATACGCATTAAACCATGCATATAACATTCTTGCGCACTAACCGCGCAAACATAATTCCCATATACATCATACCGTGTATATGACCTTCCACGCAATTTTGAAACACAAATCACGTAATAAAAAAAAAACATGCAACCTTAATTTCAATGCAGTATCTCTAAGGCTCAAACACAGCCCCGAGACACTATTCATACACCGAAAAAATAAAAATTTTCACATACCTCGTCAATGCATTTATAATAAATGCAATATAAATATCTTATATATTAAATCACCCACAAGAAAATTTTTTTAAAATTTTGTACTCTTTTTTTTTTTTTTTTTTTTTTTTTTTACCCGTGAACAAGCCTATGAACAGCTACTATGAATACCGCCCAAACAAAGGATCAGAAATGTAAAGGCACAAACAGTAAATTTCGCCCATGTCGCGACCAGCGATGTCGCGACATCCTTTCCTCCCCGACCAGGGGCCGTCGTGACCTCAAATGACCCCAAGTTCACCGCGCCAGTCGCGACGCCATCCCATGTCGCGACCCCTTCCGCCACCTACCCCTGACTTCACTCGATGTCGCGATACATCAAGATAGCCAACCATGTCGCGACATCAAATAGGTGTCGCTGACCTCAACGAGCTCAAGCCATGTCAGCGACGCCAACCTACGCCGCGACATTCATGACTAACCTATGTCGCACATCGCCTTCACGTCGCAACCTCCCAGACCGCTTATCCATGTCGCGATTTCAAATGATGTCGCGACATCGCTTCTCCAAATGAAGCATCGGTCGCCTACGCCGCGGACATCCACATGATGTCGCGACCTCCTGCACCGTCGCCCATGTCGCGACCTCGCAATGATGTCGCGACATCAAGTCTGCTGTCCATGCCGCTGCCCATGTCGCGACCTCGCAATGATGTCGCGACATCAAGCCCGCATGCCAAGCACGTCGCGACGCCATGTCGCGACCTCCTCATAGCCCACCCATGTCGCTAGGCCTCACTTTGATGTCGCGACATCGCTTCCATCAAGCACTTCCCGCCGCAACCCGTACCCAGTCACGACGCCGATTCTTCCCGGGTCGCGACCACGCCGCACACCAGTCGCGAATTCAAATCCATGTCACACTTCAAACAGTCCTAACTCGCAACGATTTTTTTTCATCCACTTTCTTCTCGCTCCATTAATGCAGTACCTAACCCACTGCTTCCCATAAACTTTAAAAATTTAAGAGTTGAATTTCAACTCTTTTTCCATGCATGAAAACTGGAACAACCTCCTGCATCTCAACACAACTGGCCGGCCTTTCAAAATCGAACACCGCCTGTAAAAATCAAAAATTTTTTTTTTTTTCCTCATCCAAGAAATTCTCTCGCTACTCCTAAAGATGCAGTGAGCTTGTACCCCGCCTTACCCACTTCTAAATTTCTAGAATTCAATTACCCGCTTTCCTGTGTTAAAACTGTGAATAATTTTCCGCATCACAAATTCAATTCGGCCATGTTCAAAACTCGGAGTTGAACGCTCAAAATATTTTTTTTTTCGCTTATTTCTTGTTATTTCGGATCACTAATAAAATTTTCTCGAACATCTAAGGTTAGATTTTCGACCCTAGCTGCTCAACACTTTTCCTATGCTACTCGGCCAAGCATACAATTCACACAATTCATAACAAACATGTTATACACCATCACACATCACATTTAATTCACCAAAATGCACACTGATGTATGATTAACCCGTTTCCCATCAAGTCCTAGGTATATTGTATACCTAACTCTACACCCACCGAGCTCCCAAGGTAACCGCTTAATTGCCGATACTGCTCGCGACGCCCCAAATCCGCGTCCGTTGACTACCCACAACTCATGGAATCTATGTTCTCAGATACGAGACCCACACATGAGTAAAATAGCCTCATGGGGCCTATACATCCATACTCATAAAACAAATATCTCAACTATATTCTCATAGTTTCCTATGTTCGTTTACAAAAAAGATTTTATACATATTTACAAAATATTTACTCAAAGCCACATTTCCTACTTTCTTCTCAAAAGATACCTCTATCACAGATTCGCTCCCCTCGGATAGTCCCCTCAGACCAAAGGGTCCCACGACGGGGGTGAGCAAAGCCCAAGAGAGTTTTCCTCAAGGTTACTCCCACCTAAAATGCATATGCAACACATATATAAACAAGCACCATGATTCCATACACCACATTTTCTATATGAAATGTCTATATCATGCATGAGATGCGACTCCCTCATGCTCACCCGAGTCCCAATCGACTCCTCACACTGAATACAAATGTGAAATAAAACTAGCCAAACACACCCCGACTAAACCATCGAAAACCCTCCAATTTATTTATCAAAACTGATTTTGATTCTTTCCTATTTTGTGGGCCACGATTTCCTGTTTACACCGTAGGACGCCGCACGCCTTTTCAACATTTTCACGAACTACATCGCCGGATCCATGTCTAACCGTGAATAACTCGTAGACTTTCACCCTCGGGGGGGATCTACTCCTAACCGTCTCGCCCAAACATGTAATTTATCATTTTGATCATTTTACACCTCGTGATACTCTACCTTGACTTTGTCCCATTTTTTCCCGAAAGTTCACGACATCCACCACACCGGTAACAACCATACCCTGCACCCATACCCGACCTGACGCATGTGACCGCATATGTAACGCATGATGTTAATGCATTTTCCTCATGTTACATGCATGAATGAGCACTACATGAAACATTTACACACCATGGATAATTATAATTGATACATATAATCTACCTCCATGCAAAACATATTAATACATCAAAAAGCATGCATCAATATCACAATTCCACACTTAGCATGTTATTCAAGCAAGCCATAACACACAATAAGGTCTCAACTGGGACTATCCAACAGGTACCTCTACGCCCCATAACATGAATCAACTGTGTATTCAAAGATTATTATCTCATCAACAATCACAACATTTAGAAACTTTCGGGCTTAGTAAAACCCTAACTCCCACAAATAGCAACCGTCATGAACCATACCCCTTAGTTCCAAGGCTCGGGCTTCCCATAAGCAACCCCTACCATTATAAAGCCTTTAAAGCAAAATAAACCAAGTAGAAAATATCCTAATTTTGGAAGTTGCAGAAACTCCAAACCGGAGTCCACGCTGCTGGTCTCCTCTCAGCAGAACACTTCCCTCTGTTCTCAAAGAATCCGAATTATTTGACGCCTCACAACTCCAGAGAGAAGGAAGACGCCTTCAGGATTTCCTACGTTTCGCCAATCGTATCTTCCTCCTCCACGAATTCTTTTCCTTTTGCTTTACTTTGCTTTTCTTTCTTTTCTCTTCATTTTCCTTTCATTTTCCCTTACTTCCATTTTCTTTCTCCGCACTTTCTCCTCCTTTGAATCATTATAATGATGAGACAAACATGAGGAAATTTCCTCCTCTCCTCCTCAAACCAATTGTGTGGCCTTCCTTTTTCCATCATTTTCTCCTTATTTTATAATTCCTCTTACGACATCATTTGCAATGCGCCAACGTGAGCCATGGAATCATTTCCCCCATGTGGCTCAATGTGAGCCATTCCTTTATGCCAAGTGTCACACCTTTTGAGGTGCCATGTGGCATCTTCTTATCTTGTCATGTGTCATCCGACACCCCACGCCTCGAAAAACGTGAAATTCCGACCACCTCGAAATCTAACGAAATTCGACGTGGTAGCTAAATTTCGCGAGACGAATTCAACGGAGAAGTCCGTTTCCTCATCCGAGATCTAGAAAAATTCCGGATTTTCAACCGAATTTTCTATTTTACCATTTTTCCAAAATCTTGGATTTTCTGGGGTTTCACAACCGAAGTCTACTACCCTCTGTGGAGGTAGTCCAGGTAGCTCATCTGGAAAAACATCCACATACTCGCATACTACTCGAGGTAGATCTAAGTCCGGCCCTCTCGTCCCTAGTAAGGCTCGCTAAATTAACCCGCTTAATCGTCTCCCCGGCACTTGACTCATATACCGTCTGGGAAAAATGTCGGCGCTTGTCTCCCCTCAAACACCAGTACCGGCCCGGCCGCGGCGTGAATCTCCTACGCTCAAATCGAGCAACGACTCGTAGTCAGCCAACCAATCCATCTCGTGGATGACATCGAACTCGAGATATCCATGATCCTGTGTCCACCGCTGGCAGAGTCCCCAGATCTCCAAACAAGAACCCGACATATCATCCCTATTCTCGCCCCTAATCCCTGGTGGAGAACTACATACAAAGGCTCCTCTAAGGTCTCAACCCTGCCCAACTCGATCACGACGATGCAAGACGAACGAATGCGAAGCACCAGGACCAACACTCCCAGCCCATAGCGAGATACAAAAACGCACACCCGTATAACCGGGCCGACTGGCCGACTCAACAAGGGTGTGATCGGCAGACACACCTGACCCCCTAATGTCCCCGCCCAGGGCCTCGTCCTCCGCCTCTACCTGTGTACTGAATTCTGGCCCGCCTCAGAAATGCAGGTGCCCGTAGCACTCGGTAGATCGCCCTCGTGGCCTGCACCGTGCTGTGGAGGAATGTACTATATCCTCTCCGTCTCGCACGACCGACCGGGTGGATGTCCCAAACCCGACTCTGCCTCCGGGGGAATCCCACCATGTGTCCGTGCCGACAATGGCAAAGACACCATCCGTCCCGCCCGACCGGCAACTCTCATCCGCCCCGCCTCGACCGGGCAACTCATCCGCCCCTCGCCCGATGGCCGTGACTCTAGGACCCTCGTGAACTAGAGGCTCGCTCCCGAACTTTGAAGAAGACTGACCATTCTTCCTTCTTACCACTAACACTCGCATCCCGAGTGTCTCGAGCATCCTCTATCTCTCTCTACGGTCGTGGCCGGCCCCAACCATGTAATCCATATCCTATAGGCGAGTCCTATTAATCTCCCGGGCACGAATTGACAACCTCAAATTCATTCCTCGAACCTCCTAACTCCTCAACTCGTGGCCAATGAGTCACGCAAATCCGGGCTAACTCCGTGAATCCCAGCCACGTAGTCCATCACGTTTCCTACTTCCAAATTTGGGGAACTCCTCGAAGCTTGCATGTCTCTGCACTGGAGTCATCGCCCCATGAACGCCTCCTGAAACTCTACCCATGTCATAACCTCTAAGTCTTTAGAGGCCCTCGCCCATCTCCACCATACCGGGCTCGCTCTCTTATCGAATGCAACCTAACCCGATCCAGTCGATCGAGATCTCCATACCTCCAATACTAATCCGCATAAACCAATGGTCTCACACCATCGGTCCCTCCCCGTGAACGCCTGAGATGATGCGCCCAAATCTTGAAGGTTACTAGACCCTCCCCGACTACTCGCTATGCTAGCTCAGCTATATCACCGCCGCGATACCTACAAATTTCACCAAAGGTCCGCCGATCGAATACAAAGGGCCGGGTCAAATGTCATGGTGTTCGACCAGCGCCTACGGGCGACCTCGGCGCCCTCGTCCTCTACTAGCCATCTACACAATCAACATGGCAGTCAATAAACAATACAGTATCTCCAAGGCATAAACACAGTCTCGAGACACTAATCATACGCAAAATCAGTGCATATATATCAAGTCCCCTCAGATTTATGAAATACATGAGATTAATTTATCCATTAAATCAAATCATTTTGATCACAAAAATTTTAATTCTTTTGAAAATTTTATTTTTCAAAAATTTTGGCTAATTTTATTTGATTTTTGCTTTTTTTTTTTCCAAAAATATTTATTTTATCTTAAACAAATCATTTTCTTCAATTCTCATCCCATAAATTTATTAAAATTTATTTTTTCTTCATTTTCTTTTTCCAGCTTTTGTAATCGTATACCCAAATATTTTTCTTAACATATTTCCTAACTCATCCATGCTAATCACCAAGCACATAAACTATCTCATCACACAACATAGTAAGCATACCATTCATAGTTAAATAATTCATCAAATCACACAAAACACACAAACACGTGCATGTAGTGTCCTAGTTTTGTCTCGTGATCTTCCCAGTAATCTCATACCTACACTTATCATCGAACCACACCTAGTGGTGATGGATACCCAACCCGAACTCCTAGGTATTCTCGCATATCTACGCCCGATACTGCCGTGACGCCCAAACTCGGTCCGCTTGACTACCCACAACCCTCTCGTGCAATGCCTAAGACCCGACATTTTCAAGAAAATCGCGTAGTCCTCAGGAGCTCTACCCATTAACTCGTGATAAACCTGTCCCAAAACAAATTCAATATAACAAATATGATTTAAAACTGGCCACTGGGGCCCATAAACAATACTTAATATACATGCCAACTATGAACTAACTATATACCCACAGTTACAAGAGTTAATATGTTTTTACTCTTATAATACATACATTAAACTTAAAAAGTTCTAATACATGTATACATCAAAGCCACAACCCGGCTCTTCTAACTTTCTGGCCTCAGGATCTAGCCATCCCCTCCCACGCTCCCCGTACCAGAAAATAACATCCCCGACGTGTGCTAATGTTCAGTAGTGGAATCGCCTCTAAGTGGGCTACTCACCACCGGGCGCAACGCAATGTTCCAATGAAAACACACATTCAAGAAAATGCAATGATCCTACTTGAATGTTCATACGACTAAGTCGATCCCGAGTCCTCACGATTCCATCACACTCCGCCTAAGCCTCGTATGAAAATTATTATATTTATTTGTTTATTTGTGGACAACCCTCCGATGTGTATATATATCAATCACGTCCGACGATCGACATATTATTTGCTTGTGGGACTAACTGATGAATATCAATTGGCCGCCGACGCATTGATATTTTTAATTTGGATCGCCCTCCGATAATTAATATTTTTAGACAACCCTCCGTAGACTCATCTCATGCACTTACTCCTATAGTCGTAGGGTGTTCCAATGCATATGAAATGCATGAATGCCAATTCCAATATAGTCTAATTCACAGGTAAATATATAAACATGCATATATTTACAAAAAATTTAATTCACACAATCATGTCATGTAAATTAATTAATTCATACATCAAAATTAGCTCACTTGGGCTAATGATCAAACACGAGCAATTCTACTTGAATTACTCGACCAACATATATTTTCAAAAATTATATTTTTGAGAATGACGCTCGGAATAGCTTGAAACCCCTACTACTATTCCCAAAAAATCACAAATCATCGGTTCACTTAGTGAACCTGGGTTTCACGGCCATTTCTGGCCTCAACTAATCAATACACGCATCAACACACAAATGCATACCTTACACTGTAATATCCGTGGAGCAGCCACGGCCGCTTCCATTTGATTTTCAAATTCTTGTATCAATTCTGGCCCTGCTCGGGACCGATCAACGGCCCCTAATCCGCCTCATCTCGACTCAAACATCTCGCAAACACTCTAAAATGGGAATAAAAAACTCAAGTAGGAGAAACCCCTACTTCTGAGCTCACAAAACTCACAACCGGTGTCCACGCCGCAGCTCTCTCCGCGCAGAGCGCTCTCCTTCTTGTCCCGAAGACGCCGACTACCGGATCGCTCGTATTTTTAGAGAGAAGTCTCGACCTTCTCTCACTACAAAACCCCATTTTGCTTCGTCCCGCCATCGCTCGCTTTTTCCTCTCTCCATGTTTTGTTTTGCTTTTCATTTGAAGAAGAACACTGTTCATTTGTCCTTTAATTCTCATTTAATCCAATTAAATAAATTAATTCCCTTCTTTCTCCAGTTTTGACATTCGACATTATTTCGGCCGTCCATTTCCATCATTTCTCTACTCATACCACTTATGGTACATGAGAGTACTGCTATGTGACTTTCGTCGCATCGAAAAAATCGTTTTTTACTCAAGACTAAACGCGATGCTCGAAAACATGCCAACCTCGACTACGGAATTCTACGAAATTTTGCGTGCTAACTAGGTTTTTCGAGACGATTCCAACCCGGCAAACTGCTTTGGCCATCCGGAGATCTAGAGAATAAATTACGGATTTTTAACCAAAATTAACAACTTTGTAATCGAAATTACGATTTTGCCCTTTTTCCAAAAATTGGAATTTCTCGGGTCTTACAAAAATCTCTTCCTTCATATTAAGGATTAACCTTCAGAAAAATAAGAGATTTTGAAACTGGTAAATCTGTTGATAAATATTTCTTCTGCGTGTTTTTCGCTTTCATGTCTTTATCCAAAACAAACATCCCATTTGCGGTAGGATGGTCGGCTAGGGGACTTAAAACCTAGACGGGCCGCCCTAAAGCTAGTCTATGGGAAGACACCCCGACTTTCTCAAACGTGCTTCAAGACTTTCTCATCTGGATAGTCTCGCCTGGTCTTAAAACGACAAGTAGGCTTGGGCTGTTTCACAGTGTGGGCCTTATGCCCATCGAGTATCGAGTTTAAAGATTATGGTACTCACAATGCCCCCTTTTCCATGGCTAAAGGTTTATGCTTTTTCAGTTGGGGAAAATACGGTGTTTCTAAACCTTGAGAGTGGAAAGTTGAAAGGACTAGGAAAATTGATGCGTACATTGAACACGCTATAAGTTGAAGTGCGTGGGCACGTTTCCCAACATGTTTGCGGTGCATGATGTCCTAACGACATATTTAATGTGCCCGTTAATGTTGTGCCCCTATATATAAGGGTTAGGCTCTGAGGCTTTCACTTTTTACGATTTCGCAAAGCTCTTTACCTACTGCAAATTCCTTCAGGTTTATGCGAACCGGTTCTTTCGAGAGTGAATCATAGAGACTTCAAAACTTTAATTTTTCGAAGGAGTTTTTTTAAACTAGTTTGTATCTCCTTCTTTGTGTTTTATGGTTCTCGTTTATCAGCATTTTCAATGAAAGTTCTTGTTTCTTCTCGAGGTGCGTAACATCGTCTCGGTGGGGTTCTTAGGGTTTTGTCGCTTATGCAATACACCTCCGGGAGGGGATTTCTTTTGTCTTTTGGTTGATCCCCCTTTATCTGTTTGTTTTCCTGTAGAATGATGAGAGGTCACGAAGAAGCTTCCACCAGTCAGGTTGGGCGTAAAAGGGGGACCCCCCCTGGAAATGCCCACGGTGAGCAACTTAGTCATTGCTATGTCTATAGAGGTCTTGAGGTCCTTCAGACAAGTTCCTGTCGACATCAAATTGGAGGTGTTAGAAAGCCTGGCTACCTCGACAATGGGAGTGGTAGATAATGCCGTTTATTTTACTCGAGAGCAGTCTACTGCTGGACTTTGCCTCTCGATCTCTTCTTTGGTGAAGCAGTTTCTACACTTCACTAAGTCACTTCCTGCACTCGTACATCCGAATGTCTTTTAGATTCTGATGGGTTTCAATGTGTTATGATTCTCTCCTAATATCTCTTCTTTTTATAGCCACACCGTTATTCAAATACTGGTGTACTCAAAGATAGTGGAGCTTCACCATAGTCAGATGCCGAGAAGTTGCGACCAGCGTTCAATGGCCATTTCAAGCACGGCCTTAGATGACTCCCTGGTCAAGGCCAAAGCTAGGTCTAAGCATTGGGAGCGGGAGGCTAAGGCCACTACGGGGAAGGCAGCGAGTGCGGAGAGGGAGAGGGATGAAGCTAAAGAAGAGGCATAGTATGCCATGTTAGCTACAACATGCATGAGTGATTTTTTAAGGCGCCACAACTCAAGGTGGCCCAAGATGCCTCAAGGGATTATGAAAAGGCTAGGCGTAATGAGGTCGAGGGTCATTTCCAATAAAAGGTTGAACAAACTTCACTCCTGCTAGAGATCGAGATGGCTAAGGATGAAGTGTCTTCTCTCCACTCTCAGGCGGGAAAGGACATAGAGGCCATGGAGGAGGACTACTAGAAGGCCTTGGAGCTGATCTTCGCCTATGGTTACGGGTGTTGTGTGTTCAAACACAACATCTATGGAGACCAGCCAGAGGTTCCAGATGGCATGCTCGACTCCTCCAACCTGCTTCTTCCAAAGTTTTTAGTGAACCCTAGGTGCCCGCCGACCCCAGCAGCTGAGGCGGAGCAAAGCAAAACGGAAGAGAAGGCAAAGGATCCATAGAGGAGCGCTCTTGCTAAGGACTTTGCTGGAACATCTTAAGTTCTCCCCTCCTCCATTTTTGTTGTAATTGGCCTCGTTTAACCTCCATAACTTATATGTATTTTTCTAACGCTATTGGCGTATTTATGAAATACAATTTTTGGTTTACTTATACTATTGATTCATTTTATCTCATAACTCCCTTCCACGAATCTTGACTAGGATAGTTGCTTCAGGGATATCAATGTTAAGTTTTTTAAGAGCTAAAAGCTAATAGGGTTTGCACATGGGCCAGCAAGCAAGGCACCATTTTTGGGCCTTGACTTTAGCTAACAGGCTAAGATCCACTGTTGCACTTAGGTATGTTCCAGTAGGCTAGGAGCCACATCTAGTCTTTTGAAAGTGCCAGCAAGCTAGGAGCCACATATGGTTTTTTGAAAGTTCCAGCAAGCTAGGAGCCACATTTGGTCTTTTGAAAGTGATAGCAGGCTAGGAGCCACATCTGGTCTTTTGAAAAAGCTAGTAGGATGAAAGCCACTTCTGGTCTTTAATATGGGGGCTATTCAAAAAATTAAAAATACTTTAAAGGAAATTTAATTGATAATACCTTTAAAGAAAATTTTATTGATAATATTCTTAGAATTGAAAGAAAATGCTTTAAAGGAAACTTTATTGATAATACTTTTAAAGAAAAATTTTATTGATAATACCTCTTAAGATGCATAGCATTCCACATTCTAGGCACTGGAGTCCCGTCCAGTTTATGTAATACGTACGATCTAGCTACCCCCACTTTAACTATCGTGTATGGCCCTTCCCAATTAGGTTGGAACTTGCTGGCTGTTGGGTTAGCCATGTTTTCAAAGACCCTTCTAAAGACCAGGTCTCCTGCTCAAATGCACGCGGCTTTACATGCCTGTTATATAGGTTTGTTAGTCTTTGTTGATACGATGCTATATGCATAGCTACAGCTTCATAGAATTCGTCTATCATATCTAAGTCTTTGGTGATGGCTTTAGCATTAGGCTTTTCAAGGTTTCAGTTCGAAGTGTGGGCACCCCAATCTCTGTAGGAATTATGACTTCCATCCCATAGGTAAGGGCGAACGACGATATCCCAGTTGGCTTCCGGCTTGTTGTTCTATAGGCCCAAATAACTCCGGGTAGCTCTTCTACCCACTTTTCCTTAGCTGAATGTAGATGTTTTTTCAAAGCCATCAAGAGAGTTTTGTTGGATGCTTCTACCTAGCCATTGCTCTGCGGGTATCGCGGGGTTGAGTACAAGTTTCTAATTTTCAACTCATGGCAGAAATTCCTGTATACTTTGCTATCAAATTGTGGCCCATTGTCAGTTATGATTGACTGAGGTGTTCTGAACCGAAAGACAATATTCTTCCACACAAACCGGACGATATCCTTGTCTTTGATGGAGGTGAAGGCTTTAGCTTCTATCTATTTGCTAAAATAGTCGATGGTAACCAACAATAAATTCTTTTGAGCTAGGGCGGTAGGCAGTGGTTTAACTATATCAATTCCCCACTAAGCAAAGGGCCAGGTGTGAAGCCCCAAAACCCGGGGGTCCTATTGACAACCCGCCAACCTGCGAAATTCCTATGGATTTCGGGTAACCCGATACCACACTATTGTGTCCCATTTATTTGGATCCATATTTTCACAAAAATCAGGCAGAGTCTCCTTTGTTTGGGGAGCTCTACCTAACATACAACCTGTATAACAATATAACCATAACCCATCCAAGGTCTCAAAAGAAGTAGTAATAACCACACAGGGTCCATCTGTCCATATTCCCAATAAACAACTATATCACAATAGTCTATAGGAGTTTATTACAACACTCTTATACATAACATATATTAAAACTAGCTTATTCTAATATAGTTTACAAAAATATTTATCAAAGCCACATCCTGGCTTCCTTCAAAATCATGGCCTCGAGTGAGTGCCGTCTCCCTGCACACTCCTTGTACCTGAAAGGGGGTCCCATGTCGGGGTGAGCAATGCCTAGTAGAGAATAATTCCTACAAGGACTACTCCCCACTTAAGTGCACATGCAATGCCATTTCACACATTCAAGTAAAAACATACACAATCCTACTCAAATGTCTACATGCCATGGATGAGAATGTAACTCACCCTGTCCCATGTCCCGAGTCTTCACCAACTCCTTCACACATACATATGCCAAGTGTGAAAAAAACCGTCATAGATGTTTAATCAACCCTTTTTCCAAAACATTTTTTTTTTATAAATCAAATCTCATTGGATAAACCTCAAATGTTCATTTATTTAGTAAAATCCCATGTGTTTATGAATTTATGGGTCACGGATTTTCGGGTTTTCACCGTAGGACGCCGCACGCCTTTCCAACATTTTTATGGGCTTTCACCGTCGGTGATCATGTATAATCACAACTACCGGGTTTTTCAACCGAGGGGGTATCTATCCCTTTTTGCTATGCCCAACACACGTATTTTTCATACTATGCAACCATGACACTCATTTTGGACGTTGTCCCATTACCGAGCTCATCACCCATTCACCCAGAATGATGAATGATCATAACCATGCACAAACACCTAACACAATGTGGTGTCCCCGTGCATATGCAATGCAAAAATGCCAATGAAGCCGTAATCTATGTTACATGGGCACGAATACTACATAGACAACACAATCCACACCACTTACCAGTGTCATGGACAATCACATCACCTGCATATGACTTCCATAAATCATTTCATTCATGTCAACCTATCATGCAAACATACACCAACATTCACATTCAACATGTCATTCTGTGATCAAGCAATGACACCTAGACAAGCAAGCCATGTAATGGCCATTGCACATAACAATTCATCACATGTCAATACGTTGGAGTACTCATATTGACGTCCAAACAGGTCACTACATTGTCAAGTAGTGGCACACTCACAATCAAGCCATATTATGGCCATTGCACACACCAATTCATCACATGCCAACATATTTGAACACACATATTGACATCTAAACATGTCACTCTTAATCAAGTAATGACACACTCAAACAAGTCACATAATGGCGCCCGAAGCAAGCCATAATAGACCACATAATAGGTCCGAACTCAATTCAGAAACTAGTCCCCTAACAATCCCAAAAACTGGACACAAACCGTTAGGGGAATGGACCATATATTGAGTTATTGAGGTCCGATTTAGGTGATTCAAACTCCTAACATAAAGTTCTCAGATAGAGATACAATTTCATTGAAGAATACTAGTCCAAATTCTTAATTTTTCCCAACCGAAAAATCATTCCAAAAAACTGGATGCGAGTTCTAAGAAAAAACAAGTGTACCGTGGCAATATTTAAACGACTATAACTTTGGTTATAAAGGTCCAATTTGGGTGATTCAAAAAGCCTAACATCAATTTTTCGAGATAGAGATATTAATTTCAAGGACACTAGTCCAAATTCTCACTTTTTCTAACAAAATAGCCCCAAAATATGGACAAGAGGTTCTACCAAAATAGGGCGTGGGGCCTTGCGGCATCTCCTAAAATCTGACCATAACTTGGGTTATAGAGGTCTAACCCAAAATCAAGTTCTCAGATAGATCTACAATTTCCTTGAAGGATACTAGTCCAAATTCTCAAATTTTCTAATAAAAAATCAGCCCCAAAAATTGGACATCATATAGGGTCAAAACATGGCACTATTCCCATAACCCATTATTTTTCCAAACAGCCCTTAGGGCATTGAAACTCAACCAAACAGCCCCTATAATGGAAAATAAACCAAAGTAAGAAGAATCCCTACCTCTTGGAGCGTAGAAGAAACTCTAGGAAGTCCTGTGGACACTTCCTAAACCCGAAATCTTTGATTTCCCGAATTCCTTGCTTGAATCCTTGGCAAAATCCTGTGTTTTTGGTACCCACTCATAGCCCTCATCGAGTAGATGAATTTTCGTTATTGGCCCGATGAATTCCGACCACCGGTACTCCGTAGATCAAAGAGAGAAGTTTGAATTTTTTCTTTTTTCTTTTTTTCCTCTCTCCCTCCCTCTCTCTCTAGTTTGAACCAAAAAGAAAAGAAATCCTCCTTTTTTCCCCTTCATTTCACATTTTTAACATATCTTTAAGTTTTAATTACTCGCCCACATCAAGGCCATGTGTCACGACTAAGCCGTCCGTTTCTACCCCAAACGATGATTTCTGGCCCCAGCCAGTCTGCAAATTATTTTAAAATGAACTTTACTTAAATTATTTCCCAAATTTTGAAATTTTCCCAAAAATCCTACAAATACACCCATCAATTAAAATGTGAAAATTCCGACTATCTTGGAATTCGACGAAAATTTTTTGGGTAACTATATTTCGCGAGACAAATCCAATGGTGAAGTGCATTTCGTCATCCGAGATCTAGAAAATTTTTCAAGCTTCCCTAAACCATTTCGACAATTTTACTATTTTTGCCATTTTTCAAAAAAATTAAAATTTTCCCCGATTTTACACCAGGGGCTTGTGATGGTGGTTAGATCTTGAGACGACACCCTTGAGATGGGGGCTTGTAGTTGATAAATGGCCGTACCAGGACATTAAAGTACGTGATCCGCTCCTCATGGTCAATAATAACCTTGAGTGTGAAGTGCATTTCGTCATCCGAGATCTAGAAAAATTTTCAACCTTCCCTAAACCATTTCGACAATTTTACTATTTTTGCCATTTTTCAGAAAAATTAAAATTTTCCCCGATTTTACACCAGGTACTTGTGATGGTGGTTAGATCTTGAGACGACACCCTTGAGATGGGGGCTTGTCGTTGGCCGCGATCGCACTTTGTGACATAGGCGGCTACATCTGTTTTCATGGTTGGCCAATAATAACCTTGAGTGTGAGCCCTATGAGCCAAAGTCCTGCCGCCTGGATGGTTTCCGCATATTCCTTCATGGATTTTTGCCAATACATAATGCCCTTGCTGATCGGTGAGACACTTGAGATACGGCCCGTCTAGGGACCGTTTATATAATTGCCCATTCATAAGGGAAAATCTAGCCGCATGGACCTGAATCTTATGGGCTTCAATCCTATTATCTGGAAATTCTCCCAAGCTTAAATATTGCACTATTGGAGTCATCCAAGAAGAACATGCGTCATCTATTTCGTTTACCTTGTTGGTAGTAATTGATTATGTCCATTGGAGATAAACAAGGAGGAATATCGTTTCTTTTATCGGGAGGGATGCATCTACTGCTGCCAACACATATGCTTTTTCATTCGAATCCCTTGGGATATGTTCAAGCTTCCAAGCCGCAAAACACTCTAGTTGTTGCTTGACCGTGACTTTTACATCGAACATGCTACCGGTTCAAGCCAGAGCCCTTCGCACTCATCCCACTACCGCCAGTCACCGGCGCACGATGAGTTTTTGAGGATACAGAATTTGGGAGGTTGATTCCAGCTAGGATTGCTTCATATTAAGCCTCATTATTAGACGCGAGGAAGTCTAGTTGTATGGCATGTTCTATCATTTTCCCAAATGGGGCTTTAAGTTGCAAGCCGACTCTAGCTCTAGTTTGACGATAAGCGTCGTCCACATTAAGGATCCACCAACCAACATCATCCTGGTCCACATATGGTTAGGGTAGTTCTACTAAAAAATTTGCCAATATATGTCCCTTCAATGCTAGGCAAGGTATTATACTAAATACCGAATTCACTTAGTTCAATCGCCCACCGAGCCATCCTTCCTGATAGGCCAGACTTATGTATAGTGCTTATGGCGGAGATTGGCCGCCACGACGATAGAAGTGTGTAGCTGCCCCAACCTTCGCCTCAGGCGAATACGGGGCGCCCATAAGGACTGGGACTCCTTTAACTAATTTTCTAACATTGGTGGGTTCATTTCAATCATACTTTAATAATTACATAAACTTATAGAACTACCATTGACAGGACCCGACCCGGATACCCTTCCCGGATTTCCCGGGTGGTCCCGCCTAGTGAAGTCCCACTGTATAATCCCTAGGGAAGATACAGTGGGACCCCACCTTAAGGAAGGGAGTAACACCACATTAATTTAATACTCCACTATACATATATATATAAAACCCGCAAATAATTATAAATGAGGTCTCGTAAAGTTCATCACGAATATCGTGAGCGTTCTAAGAGACAGGATTTAGGGTACAAGTAGAAATGAATATCCAATACAACAAACACAAAATAGATAAATGCGAGCAGAGTACGATAAATTGGGCGTGGAAGAGCGACGTCAATCCGCGAATATCTCACGAACTGCCCGACCTAGGGAACAGATTTAAAATAATAATGTGAGATAATAAATTCATTGAGGACATAGTTTATAGAAAATAACATTTTTATATTTTCAATGGTTCTCCTCTCAAACCTTCCGTCTTAGAAGTTCCCGTTTAGAAACATTTCACAAACCCAACTTTTACCCCAAGTCCAACATATGCAGATCATGCTCAACAAATTAGCCGACACAATGTTAAGAAGAACATAATCTGAACTGTACACAACATAAAGCCAAGCACAAAACATGTATAGCCATCAAGTGATAAAATAACCATGAAATGCACCAAAACCATGAGTATTAAAGTAGTTATACCATATTTAGAAAATCAACAACGTCCATACCACATACCCATCATAAACCGTCGGTAGGCCGACCTCACGACACCGTGGCAACTAATGAACCTGTGGTTACACCCTACTCCGAACTCAACAACGTACCATACCATATACCCATCATAAACCGTGGGACACCCCACCTCACGATACCAACATCGAAGAATGTCGTGGTGAAACTAATGATGATGAACCGTCGGTAAACCCGACCTCACGACACCGTGGCAACCTATAAACCGCCAAAGTAACAATCACCTCACCCAACGCGGGCAATCCAATAAACCGTCGGGTCAAACCGACCACGCCAACGCGGCAAAACCGTAATACCAAACCATGGGTCAAACCGACCGCTGCACCGCGGCAAAACCCATCACCAAACCGTCGGTCAAACCGGCTTCACGACATCGTGGTAAACCCGCATCCAACCATCTGGTCAAACCGACTTCACTAAGACCATGGTAAAACTCGTAATATCCAAACCGTTGGGATCAAACCGACCTCACGGCACCGTGGTAACTAATAAACCGTAGGGTCAAACCGACTCAATGCAGAATCGTGGCAACCAATAAAACCGCCGGGTCAAACCGACCACGCCAACGTGGCAACTTCGTTGTACTACAAGATAATTATTGAATTTAATCTCCGTACAATGCGGTACATCACCTTATAACCCTAACACAATGTTCCTACCACGCAGTAATTTCTTTCCAATCGCCACCGTATCTTAGGTTAAGAATTTATGAACTTACTTTCCACAACTCAATCAACTACATTGAAAATCTTTTGTTCCTCAATTCAAGCAGAAATTTGAGAAATACCTCAATGACCATATTACTTAACCAATTATTAAACACATATATTTCCAAATCCATTTCATAAAACAACAATTTCTCAAGGGGGTTTAAAACCCAATCGACATGCCCCAAAATATCTAAATACTATAGACTCATCCACGAAACCAGTACAACTTCCAAACAGTGAAAATGTTGACAAAATTCACATGAAATAATAACTTGTTTTATATAAGACCGATAACCACATTTGTATGCAAGCAACCATTTGATCAAAACAGTGTATATGTAAAATATTTAATCACAATAGATATATCAATATAATAACCCAAATCATTTAAAAACATATAAACCACTCACAGACTATAGACGCCAATCCCAAGCCCCGCAGGATCGCCTCCCCGCCCCGGCGCAGCCTCGCACATGTGATAAACCCACTCAGCCTAATAACTGGAACCAACAACCTTAGGATGCCCCAAGGCCTTAGAATAACTGTTAGAACTATGAAACCATCCAAATTGACTCGACAGTCCAATTATACAAAGGTGCCCTATAGTCCCGATACCTAAATTGGGGCTTTTCACCCGAGAGCTAATTTCTCGAAATTGAACCGTCCAATAATTCCTAAAAACATCCAATTTCACTAATACAACTTCAATTTTGCCAAATTTGACCAATTGGTACTCTATTTCAGTCCCGACTTCTCGGTAATTACCCGAAACAACCTAAAAATGGAAAACTAACCAAACGATGTCCAAAATTTACAAACCACATATCAATGGAAAGCCCAAGAGACCAGGAACTCATTGGTACCATTACCTTGGTCCAACGATCGTATGGTAGGCGGAGAAACTCGATCTAACCTTCGGCCCGATTTTGTTTTTTTCGTTGTAACTTCCAAAGCGGTGAGAATCTGCAAAAGGGACCACGGAAATGAGTTCGGGGGTCCAAAGTAGTGGAAAGGAGCTATGGGGTGGCCTGGTGGCTAGGAAAATGGCCGAAAAAGTGAAGCTTCACGACTCACGGTGGCCGCCTGCAGCCGCCATGGCGATCCGGCTTTCGTCCGAGGTTGGCCATGAATCTTACCGGCGGCAGCGTCTGGGTGTCCCCTTCCCCCTTGGCTGGCGCGTGTTGCTGGTGGTTGGCCGGAGGTGCCTCCTTCGGTCCGATCTTCCACGGCGTGCAGGTGGCTAATCGGCCCAAATTGTGTTCCCGGTTTGGAGAGCTTTTTCCTAGGGTTTTAGACTCCGAAAGTGTCTTGGGAAATTTAGGGTTTCGTTGGCGTCGAGCTATATTTATATAGGGTCTAGGGTCGCTTTCGGGTAAAAATCCCAGACAGAACTTAGACAATGATAACGTGCTACTGTTGAACTTCTAATAGCCGTAACTTTTTATCCGTAATTCGGATTGTGACGTTCCGCCCGCCTATGAACTCGTATCGACGAGGCCTACGAAATGGTGCCTTAGTTAACCTAAAACTATTCCTCCTCGAAAAAGTCAAACTTGGTCAAACTTGGTCAACTTGGTCAAACTTGGTCAAAACTCGTATTATTTGGTACGGGTCGTTACAACCATCGTAGTGGTGTTTAAAATGTCTGTACATATATTTCTGAGTCCTATTTACTTGTACTTGAAATTCACTATTACCAAAATATTACATTTACATTCCAAAACCAAAAATTAAAACCTACATTAGGTGGACTCCTATTGTTGTGTTGAACCTGTTGTATGCGGAATGCCTCGGATGTCCTCTTCAGTACCTACACGAATGAAACACCTATGCTAAGCTTAGAGCTTAGTGAGAAACATATAACAGATATGACCATTTGGGGTGGTCCACATACATATAATAAAATGGATTTATCAGAGTTTACGTATAACAAAAATCTATGTAGATTTACATATAACACTAATTCTTACTGCAGGTTTCTACACCTCCCGTAGGAGTTGAGCAGAGATCTTGTACTGAGAAGGTGCGTGCATTTATTCTGAACATACTAATTCCATATCTTTCTTCTTATTTAATTATTCGATTCTTATCATATAAATGTTTGCTACGTATGGGCGGAAATAATGAATGAGAGGACTTCTAATACCTATTAATAGGTACCTAAAGGTGCGATTAGGTACTGAATAGGGATTGAAAGCGAAGCGCTGTCGTGCCTGCCCCATAACAAAGCGTCGTAACCTGAAAGCGGAAGTCTTCATTAGCATTGGCGAGAGAGTGTTATCGCTAATTAGAAGTCTTTGAAGCACTAAATGAAGTCTTGAAGCGCTAAGCGAAGTGTCGTTGCACTAATCATGTCACACCCCGACCCGCCTCTAAGCGAGGCGAAGAGTATGAAAGCGTAATGGGACTCTTTACTTGCTTTTTCAGACATTGGTGGGCCCAAGTCTTATAACTGAATCAAAATATCATATACAAAGATACAAAAAAAAAAAAAAAAACTACCATCATAGTGGTGTTTACATTGCCAATACATACAGTCTTGAGTCCCATTTACATATATCTAGCCATGCGTTCATTCGTAATTAGAGCACAAAACCTACAGTGATGAACTCCTACTAGTTTGTTGGCCAGCCGGTATCACGGAAGATCACGGACGCCTGTACATGCACCGCAGTTAAAACCCGTGCTAAGCTTAATGCTTAGTGGGAAACATATGACTTATACGAATACACATGCACTAATACTCATTTACAATAAGCATATAAGAATTTATCATGAATTCATATAACAAACTTATACACATACTTGTACTTATAGCAAACTTATACTTGTTCAGATCTCCCGGGGAATTCTGAGCTTATACTTACTCTGAGGAGTACGTGTGGGTACTACGAGCTTATACTTATGCGAAGTACGTAGTACATTCAGAGTAGAATGATATACATTACTTTACTCTTATTTGTCATTCAGGTTCTTATCATATAACTGTTTGACTACCTAGACCAGTAATAAGAAATGAGTAGGACACAACACAATAAGTACTCGAAGGTATGGTACAGTACTGAGGTGCCGTAGCACAAAGCAGGAGTGCCGAAGCACTGACAGAGAGTGCCGTCGCACTAATCAGAGAGTACCGAAGTACTAAATGTGTCGAAGCAGGGTCAAAGAGTACCGTCACACTAATTAGAGAGTACCGTCGCACTAATAAGAGAGTACTAAAATACTATATGTGCCTATGCCCACATGCAGAGTCTTAGATGTCATTTCCATATCGATCATAGGTAGTCCTACAATTATATGTGGGAACTTACTATCTTATCATAGGGGCATTAAGTTTGCCAACCGATTGGCTTCCGCCTCGGTATAGTCTAATTTTTTCCTTTACCTTGCACAAACATGAATGGACCCTTTCATACACTTATAGGGTCCTCACATTAGTTTCAATAGACAAGTCCTTGGAACAGCGGAAAAGCAAAGCAACGAACATAAAATTTCCATGTTGTGAACAATACCATTCTGCGTGCCTTTGCTCTGACTGCGGCATTACCGAGGCTTGTCAATCTCCCTCTCAGCCCTGCCATGAGTGGACATGCCACGTCTTGGCGTGGACCTATGCTGTTGTGTGAGATCCCTACGCCGCAGCGTAGAACCCCGAAATTGCCCAAATTTTGCTGATTTCGTCTCTTTTTCCAGAAATCCAACCAAAATCAAAAGAAAACTCTTATATTCTCCAGAAAAAACATCTCCCAAATGTGTTCTAACCAAACTAAAACCAAACATATAGATAAATTAGGGTTTTTCCAAACCCAAACTCATGTACTTGTAAGTTAGGTTAACTTCCTAACACCCAAACACGTATCCCTACATCATAAACAAGAATTCAAACTCCAAGAGAGGATTCCATACTCCCAACAAGTATTCATACTCTTTATGTGACGCCCCAAACCCGGGGGTCCGTTGACTACCCGTCAACCCACGAAATACAAGTGGATGTCGGGTTACCCGACGCCACTTCAGAAAATCGGGCAGAGTCTCCTTTGTACTGGGAGCTCTACCCAAATACAACACCTGCATAAAACCTATCCCAAACAGTCCAATATAACGGTCTATGATTAAAACAGCCACTTGGGCTCATAAACCAATACTCATAACAATGTATATATATATCCAACTATCCAACCATAGTTGAGAGTTCAGAAGTTTGCTCTTATACAACACATATATTAAAATTAGAGAATTCTAATACATGTAATACATCATAACCCAAAGTCACAATCCGGCTTTCTTCTAAACCTCAGTCTCTCTAGGGCAGGCACCGTCCCTACGCCGCTCCTGTACTGTAAAATAGTATCCCTCGATAGGGTGAGCTAATGTAGTAATTGGAATCACCACAAGTGGGCTACTCTCCGCCCTAAGTGCGATTCTGATACTCCAAGAAATAAACACACATCCAAGCAAATGCATGATCCTACTTGAATGTCTAACTGATCATCTCGTACCCGAGTCCTCACCGACTCCCTCACACTCGCCTAAGCCTCGTATGAGAATTATTATGTTTATTTGTTTGTGGACAACCCTCCGATGTGTATATATCAATTGGGTCATCTCCGACGATTGATATTATTTATGGACTACCCTCCGATGTATATCAATTGGGCCATCTCAAACGTGATTGATATTATTTATGGACTACCCTCCGATGTTTTAGTTTTAGACAACCCTCCGAAACCATTCACTCTAGACTCACCTCAGCCATAAAAACTCCCTATCATCCTAAGGTCCTCCCGGTCTGCATATGGAATGCATGATGCCAATTCCATTACGATGCATGTCCACATGTAAATATATAAACATGCATATATTCACGCAAAATTCAATCACACAATCATGTTATGTATTCGCATTTCATCACATCAAAATTAGCTCACATGGGCTAATGATCAAACACAGAAATTCGCTTGAATGCGCTCGACCAAACACATTTCAGAAATATATTTTGTGAACACTATTCTCGGGAATAGTGAAACCCTCGGTTACTATTCCCGGAAAATCACCAATCATAGGTTCACTTTGTGAACCCGGGTCGGCTATTTCCGGCCTCACACACATCAACACATGAATTATTGCACAATTCATCAAACATTGCACACAAACAGTCCATACCCATTCACGGGCTGTCCGAAATGGGTGCCATAATTTCTCACACTTGGGTCCCGAGTTTTGGAATGGAATCAAATGGCGGATTCAAGGCCTCAGCAATCGAAACATCAACATAGCTCTTAAACAAAGCGTAAAACCCAAGTAGGGAGAAGCCCCTACCTCACGGAGTTTATCGAAACTCCTCAAATCCGGCGCCCACGCGTAGGTCTCTCCGCGTAGAGCAGCTCCCCTTCTTGTCCCGACGACTGCCGACGGTCGGATCTCCCACGATTCTAGAGAGAAGTCTAACCTTCTCTCTCTAAAACCTCCATTTCCAAACTCTCTGCATCTCCTTCCCTTTAATTCACGTTTTCTCCCCTTTTGAATTTGAGAAGATGAGTACTATTCGCTATTTTGGCTTTTTCTAACTTAAATACTCCCAAAATGACATTTATGTCATCTCTTTTCCCGCTTTGACATTCCTAAGACTATCTCTACTGGTCCATTTTCATTATTTCTCTACTCATGCCGCCTTGGCACGTAGATGCGTGTTATATGTGACTTTAGATTTACATCGAAAATCGTTTCACGGCACTCGAACCGGCGATCTGCCTCAGCGTGCCAACTCAGACTATCTCGAATTCTACGAGGAAATTTTACGTGCTATTTAGATTTATGAAGGCGATTCAGATGAATCACGTTTACCGTCATCCAGAAATCGAAGAATAAATTTAGGATTTTTAGCGAGTGCGATTTTGCCATTTTTCGAAATTGGAATTTCTCGGGTCTTACATTCTCCCTCATGAGGAATTTCGTCTAAATTCTGGACAATTATACTCACTAACATGCATATGCAACGTGCACTCTACCATGCATATGGCTTCGTCATTTAATTATTAAGCGATTTAGCGCCCTATGCCTTGCGTCCCTAAACAAGAAGGGATAGGTGGCCCACATCGTGTCCTCGCACTCTCACGTTGACTCCTCCACTCCATAGTGCCGCCATAGCACCCTCACTAGCCTCACGGTCTTGCGTCGCAAAACCTAATCACGGCTATCCAAAATGCACATTGGTCCCTCCTCAAAGGTCCCATCAGTGTCAACCTCAATCACATCCACGATCACCACATGGCTGGATGCGGGTATGCTACCGGGCATGGAGGCGGTAAATGCCTGTGTGACATGGGCGTGCGCGACCGATACGCTCACGGTGCTATCTCCGGTATCTCGAAGATCCAGATAAACCTCGGCGATAGCTTCCGCGATCTTAGAACGACCCTCCCTCTTAGGAATCACCTTCAAAGGCGTGATCACCAACCTCGAATTCTAAGGGTCGGCGTCGTACATGCATAGCTCTTCTGCCCAGGCTGGCGGGTGAGAGAGCAATAGTATCCAGCTGCCTTCTCAGGGTGTCTGAAATCAGATCGGGACAGTGATGGAGCTCTCTTCACCTCGGTCCAATCATAACGATGAATCTACATGGCCTCCCGTACAGGAGCCTCATATGGCGCCATGCAGCCCATGCTCGCGATAACTATTGTTGTAGGCGAATTCCCGCTAAACGGTGCTCATCTACCCTTACTTTGTGTGTAAGCGGCCGAGGCCTTCCACGAAGTGCGCAATGCGTTGACAATCCAATGGATGAGTCAACCCTAGTCCATGTCATGGCCTTGACATCCATATCTTGAGCTCTTGCTGGGAAACCGGCAACGCGATCTGATTTCGAAGGGGTATCGAATCTCAGAGTCACTCCCGGGCTCCACATCACCGACTCTAGAAGTACGTGATAGCGATACGTGTTTTCATCTCGATTAACATAACTCTTAGGCTTACACTTAGAGCCTCTCACATTCCCTGAATCGAACTATGAGTCTTCATTGGACGTAGTCCTAAAAACAAACTCGGCTTGTACTCGCAGAGTGGTGAATGGCCAGTATCGTGCACCCGCTTTGAGCTTCGACGCAATATTCACCCTTGTGCACCACGAGCGCCAATAATGCCATCTTGTGACACTTATCGAAGGTCCACCATGAAAGCGAGAATCTCGGGAACCACTCACTCATAATCCGACCTATCGAATTAAGCTCTCACCCTACACCCTAGGGAAGAACATCCCATTCTTTGGCTACTCTGAGGCCTTAACCTCTAAGCCCCGAATCTAAGGTAGTGTTGGGTATGACAACGACTAAGGTCCCAGTGTGACGGGTGGTGCATCGGCTCATCCCATGTCAGAAACGTGTCCCGACAATCAATAGATCTGCCACCCTAGGTCCACGCTACCCTTGTTGCATGACTACGGTCACATCACGACTTGACCGCGCTCTGGCCCCCTTAGCTTTATACGTGTTGTTAAGTCTTTGTATCTTGGCCAGAAATTAGTTCCTCGGCCCGGTCTTAGGGTGTAAGAGGAATAAATAGTATATGCTCTCTGTTCTCTGGTGGTGGGGCCCGCCAGCAGCGTCTGGCCACAGGATCCTATCTCTAGAAATGATCCATCTCGCGTGCCCGATCCTGGCCCTTTAGTCTGAAAACTTCGTGTGAAGTAGAAGTCTTATGCCTCTTCCCCGAACTAGAAGAAGGCATCCTCCCTCTTGCTACCAACACTAGCATCCCGAGTGCTCCGGGCATCCTCAATCTCTCTCTCTATGGTTAGGGCCGTCCCAACCATGGAGTCCATGTCCCGTAGGCGAAATCCTACGATCCTTCTAGAATGGACAGCTTTGGCCATTCTCAGTCTCTTGTAATGACCAGTAATCCCACAGAAACTTCATATCTCGAAGATTGACTTGGCCTCTTCCAACTCATCAACGCCTCGACCTTCTCTAGGTCGTGGCACCTCACGATCTTGACACCACGTGTCCAATCTCACCTCGATGGTAGAACTCGCACTTCTTGAACTTGGCTCACGGTGATGGTCGTATTTGTAAAATGATCCTCAGTGATACTCATGCTCCCTCGTGGGAGTAGATCGAATGTCATCCGCGAAGACTATGATCAAGCTGATCTAAATAGAGGTTGGAATATCCTATGCATGAGATCCATGAATCTTCTTGGCGTTCGTCGATCGAAAGAAGCATCTTAGTAAACTTCAAAGGTACCCATGCTTGGCGTCTAAATGTCTTAGAGTATATCTGTGTCCCCTAACCCTCAGGCGTGGTAACGGTCGAAGGTCTATCTTGGAGTAGACTGCGCCTCCTCTCAAGCCCGATCAAACAAATCATCAATCTCGGTAATGAGTGGAATTTCTTGATCGTAACCATTTAGCATTTTGTAGTCAATGCACACCAGTCGAAGGGTCTTGTCCTTCTTCCGTTGCAAGCGAGCAGGGAGGCGCCCCATAGTGAAGTGCTCTGTGCGATGAACCTGTCCGATAGCTCATGGCTGGACTCTAAGTTCACGCAACTCACTTGTGCCATCCTATCTTAGTCATAGAGATGAGTAAAGTCTGAAAAGCACGAGGGTGTAACTCGATACCGGTCTACGACTTCCGTGGAGGTAGTCCGTAGCCTATCCGAAAACATCCACATACCGCGAATACTGAGGTAGACTGGTCCGGTCTCTCCGCCCTTCTGTAAGGCTCGCTAGCTAACCCGCTTAACTGCCCCGACACTGACTTGTGTATAATCGCATGGGGAAATGTCATGCTTGTCCCCTTGAAATACCACACGAGTACCGTCCTGCGTGTAGGCGGTAACCCTCCTACGCTCACAATCGATAACGACCCTATAAGCTGTCAGCCAATCCATCCGCAGGATGACATTGAACTCTGACATGTCCATGATCCTTAGGTCTACTGTGAGTAGAGTCTCCGAGATCTCCAACTCGCAACCTCGACATATCATCCCTATTCTCTCCCTAATCCCTAGGGGAGAACTCACATACAATGGCTCCTCTAAGGCCCTGGGAGGTCCCGCCTGCTTCCACCGTATTGGGGCCTCACTCTCTAAATAACACACAACTAGTCTATTCCTGGTAGCGTCAGAGGTAATCTCCATAGCCTCTAACACTCCTTCTCGACCAGACAACCAAATTGGCTCGCCAACATCTAATTCTCCTCCTCCCGTGAATGTCGGAGGATGCGCCTGAACCTCTGAGGTTACTAGACTCCCCGACTACCGCTTATGCTACCAGCGAGCAGCGTACTGGGCCGCAACACTTCCACAAATTTCAGCAAAGGCTCGCTGATCAACACCGTGGCCGGTCAAATACCGGTGGTGCTCGACTAAAGGCCCCCGTGGACGTCCCTCTACGTCCCGTCCCTACTAGCCATCTACATTTCACGGCAACAAGAATCATTTAATTTTCATTGCCTAACTAGCAATGCACATGCCAATTACTAATAGACTTGACATGAACCGACCGCTCATTTCCTGGCAGCAATTCCAACCACTCAATTTATTTGGTCAAGGTCTCTAACTAAGCTTTCTTGTTCATTTGTTATCCAAATCCTAAGGTCATAGTTCCTAACCTTAGCATTCACCCTTTTCCTATACATTACACCATGCATATAGTTTCCTACGCAACAACCGCACAATCACAATTTCAAATGGTAGTTAAATACAATACAGTATCTCTAAGGCATAAACACAGCCCCGAGACACTATTCATACACATAACTCAGTGTATACACATTGTCCTTGCATTTACAGGTAATGCAAGACAATAAATTTTGCATTTAAAATATTGTTTTCAACAAAAAATTTTATTTTCGAAAATTTCATTTTTTTTTTTCAAAATTCCCTAAGGTCATAGTTTCTAACCTTAGCATTCACCCTTTTTCCTATACACATTACACCATGCATATAGTTTCCTCACCTTGACAAGCTGGCAATCACAATTTCAAATGGTAGTTAAATACAATACATTATCTCTAAGGCATAAACACAGCCCAAGACACTATTCATACACATAACTCAGTGTATACACATTGTCCTTGCATTTACAAGTATCTGAACCATCCAAATTCTACATTTAAAATATTGTTTTCAAACGAGATTTTATTTTTCGAAAATTTCATTTTTTTTCAAAATTTTGTCCCACTTTGTTTGATTTTATTTTTTTCCAAAAAAAAAAAAAAAAATCTGAATTTTTTACTGTTCAATGTTACTGTTCATATTTACTGTTCATAGTACTGTTCACCTAAGTTCTGTCTAATTTGTTTATTCACGATACACTTCAAGCCGGTGTCTTCAGCCAGTGTATTGCAATACCCCTCATTTCCCTTGCAATACACCTTCATTCTCTTGCAATACAATTCCTTAGCCTACTTGCAAGCCTCATTGCAATACAATTCTCTGTATTGCAATACAATTTTCCAGCCCTTAAGCCCTCCTATTGCAATACACTTCTTTAGCGAAAAAGACATATTTACGTACAATCCGTCGACCACCAAGCTCCTCTATTGCAATACAATTCTAACCCTACAAGCCTTCTCTTGTAATACAAAACCAAGCCAACTACACTCCCAAGGTTGCAATACAATTTTCCTATTGCAATACAATCCCAAGCCAACTACACCCTTCTCTTGCAATACAATTTTTTTCTAGTCCTCTCTTTTGCAATACGATTGCAAGGTTGCAATACAAATTTTTTTTTTCACAATACAATTGAGCGTGGCCATCAGTTTCTGTGCACTTTTGGCGAATTTTTCTTTAAGCTACTAGAAAATCACCAATACATATACTACATTTTTTCTCACACATGCTATTGGAAAAAATGCCCCCAAAACATAAGTATACACTTTTTTTTTTTCATTTCTTTGGAAGAATAAAAAAAATATATACACCTATTTTTTTTTTTATTTTCCATAATACTCAAATAAATTTATAAAAATTTATTTTACTCCATTTTCTTCAATTTTACAACTTGTAAAACCTTAGAAAATTATTTTCTTCACCTCATAACCAAATAAATTTTTAAAATTTATTTTCTTTATTTTCTTTTTCCAGTTTTACACTAAAAAAATTTCTCCACCTTATATTTTTTTTTCTTTTCTCAATAAACCAAATAAATTTCTTAAAATTTATTTTCTTTCTTTTGTTTTTCATTTAATTCTGGAAAATGGTCCGAATTTCCTCAACCTCATATATAACACTAACCTAGTGTTCAACCTCAAATTTATTAAAATTTGATTTCATTATCCAACAACTCAAATAAATTTATAAAAATTTATTTCTTATTTTCTTCTTTATTCCAGTTTACACACTGTAAACTCCCAAAAATTTTTCTAACACTTCATTTGTTTTCCTATGTGCTAATCACTAAGCACATAAACAATCTCAACACATAACAGCCATGTTATACACACCATTCATCAAACATTCACATGTTCACCCATCATTATCAAACAATCACCTAAAACACATAAATGCGTGTCACCAGTTTTGTCCTTGATTTCCTAGGTAATCTCATACCTGAACTTACATCGAACCACACTTAGTGGTGATGTTCTTACGCAACTATGGCAACCCAAGCCCTCATTCTCTCTAGGTTTTCATATACCTATACTCTACATCGTTGACCAAGTGGTGAGTGGATGCAACAGAGCTCCCTAGGTATTCGTATACCTAAGCTCTGATACCAAGTTGTGACGCCCCAAACTCGGGGGTCCGTTGACTACCTGTCAACCCACGGAATACAAGTGGATGTTGGGTTGCAGCGCCACTTGAGAAAATCGAGGCGAGTCTCCTTTGTACGGGGGCTCTGGAAATACAACACTGCATAAACTGTCCCAAACGGTCAATATAACGGTCTATGATTAAAGCTTGGCCACTTGGGCTCCATGACCAATACTCATAACAATGTATATATATCAACTATCCAACCATAGTTCAAGAGTTCAAAGTTTACTCTTATACAACACATATATTAAATTAGAGAATTCTATTATGTAATACATCATAACCCAAAGCCGCAATCCGACTTTCTTACAAACCTGGAGTCTCTAGGATGAGCCGTCCCCCTTACGCTCCTGTACACGTAAAATAGTATCCCTCGACAAGGTGAGCTAATGCTCGATGGTGGAATCACCCTAAGTGGGCTACTGCTCTCCACCTAAGTACGAGTGCAATGCTCCAAAAATAAACACATCCCAATGATGCATGATCCTACTTGAATGTCTAGCTGATCATCACGTGCAGAGTCCTCACCGACTCCCTCACTCACTAAGCCTGCGTATGAAATTATTATGTTTATTTGTTTGTGGACAACCCTCCGATGTGTATATATCAATTGGGCGTCCGACGATTGATATTATTTATGGACTACCCTCCGATGTATATCAATTGGCGATCTCAGACGATTGATATTATTTATGGACTACCCTCCGATCATTTTTAGTTTTGAAACCGACCCTCCGAAACCATTCACTCTAGACTCACCTCATGCACTCCTCCTATCATCTAAAGTGCTCGGTGCATATAGAATGCATGATGCCAATTCCATTCTGATCTATGTCACATGTAAATATATAAACATGCATATATTCGCACCAAAATTCAATCACACAATCATGTTATGTAATTACGCATTTCATCACATCAAAATTAGCTCACATGGGCTAATGATCAAACACGAGCAATTCGACTTGAATCACTTGACCAAACACATTTTCACACAAAAATATATTTTGTGAACACTATTCTCGGGAATAGTGAAACCCTCGGTTACTATTCCCGGAAAATCACCAATCATAGGTTCACTTTGTGAACCCGGGTTTCATGACCATTTCCGGCCTCACACACATCAACACATGAATTATTGCACAACTCATCAAACATTGCACCCAAACAGTCCATACCCATTCACGGGCTGTCCGAAATGGGTGCCATAATTTCTCACACTTCGGTCCCAAGTTTTGGGACCGATCAAATGGCCGTTCAAGGCCTCAACCAACCGAAACATCAACATAGCTCTTAAACAAAGCGTAAAACCCAAGTAGGGAGAAACCCCTACCTCGGAGTTTGTCGAAACTCCTCGAATCAGCCCACGTAGGTCTCTGCGTGACGACTCCACTTCTTGTCCCGGCTTATTTGTAGGCCGATTAGGATCTCCCACGATTCTAAGAGAGAATCCTTCTCTCTCACAAACCCTCCATTCCAAACTCTGCATCTCCTTCCCCTTTAATTCGTTTTCTCCTTTTGAATTTGAGAAGATGAGTACTATTCGCTATTACGGCTTTTCTAACTTAAACAATTCCCAGTAGCATTTTATGTCCCCTTCTTTTTCCATTTTGACATTCGGCACTATCTCGGCCGTCCATTTTCATTATTTCTCTACTCATGCCATTTATGGCACATGAGTACGTGTTATATGTGACTTCTGTCACATCGAAAATCGTTTTCACGACACTCGGCGCAATGCCTCGGCGTGCCAACTCAGGCTATCTCGGAATTCGAGAAATTTTACGTGCTAGCTAGATTTGGCGAGGCGATTCAACGGTGAAACGTCCAGTTTAGATCATCAGACATCCAGAGAATAAATTTCGGATTTTTAACCGAAATTACGATTTTGCCATTTTTCCAGAAATTGAAATTTCTCGGGTCTTACACTTTAACACCTCAAACCCTAGCTTAAGAAACTAGATCAATAACCCAAGAATCCATAGAAAACCATACAAAAGTCCAAAAATCCATACAAATGTTCACAAATCCATACTTAAGTCCAAAATTCCATACAAATCCATACAAGTTCCATACAAAACCATAGTTTCCATACAAACCCATAGTATTCCATACCTTTCCTCTTCTTCTTCTTCTTCTTCTTCTTATTCCTCTTCTTCTTCTCTTCCCCTCTCTTCTTCTTCACGTTTTTTGCCCTCCCAAAATGAGAGACCAACTTGGTCTTATCCCCTTTTGATTTTTAATTTTCCTTTTATTACACTTTGGTCCTCAAACTCTCCTCTATTTACAAATCAAGTTATTCATATTTCCACTTTTACCCATGTATCTTGTACAAATTCTGGGTTTCTCAGTTTTCGCGTTTTGAATTTAAATTACGAAAAATTCAAATTATACCTACAAAATACCCTAAACACGTTGAAAACGACTAAGGTATATTTTGGGGTGTTATAAATCAGAGGTATCTATTCATTCGCTATTCGGTCTTAAGCAGGCATACAATTATATGTATTACTGAGCTTGTTATATTGTTCTTAAACACATTAGCAAATAAGGGTAAGAAACAATGTTTGCCCAACGATAGGGGATCCGCAGGCGAAGCTTTTGCCTCGATGGCAAGATACCAACATTTTCATATAACTATTATACTTATACGGACCCTTTCATTCACTTGTTAGGATCCTCATTAATCCAATTTTATGCCTAATTATCTTCCATTGAAAGTCCAAACAAAAGAGTAACGGATTCTAGAATTAATTGAAGAAATAACAAAACTGGAACTGTAGCTTGGCTTCTCGAAAGGGGTCTCGGGTCCAACTAGGCGTAAGGACCTCCACCTAGGCGGAGCTCTACGCCTAGGCGTGCACTCATACGCCTAGGCATAGGGGTGTTGTGCTGAAACCGAAAATGGACTAGTTTTGGCCATTTTCACTAGAAATCATTCCACCAAAAACAAGCCAACCTTCAAAACTGAACTTAAACCAACCCAAAATACATGTATAATGAAGGTTAGGGTTTTCCCTAACCCAAATATAGACAAAGAGGGAGTTAGGTTAATTTCCTAACCTTGATATCTTCTATTTTTCCTCTTATTTTTCCTTTTTTCTCCTTGCTTGAACCACAAAGAAACTTGAATAAATGGAGAACAAGCAACCCAAGGTTGGCTCTCCTCCTCCACCGTAAATGCCTTAGCCACAAATGAGAAATGATCCAATCTTTAAGACCATGTTTGGTCTTATCCCAAGGTGGCAAGGCCATGTTTAACTATCACATTTGGTTTAAATTCTTCCGTTTTACTTATTAGTCCTTCCACTTCATTCTATTTGAAAATCAACTTATCATATTTATTATTTAACATATACTCTTCTTAACTTATGCCTCTTAAGTCCTTAATGTGACAATTTACCATTTTAACCTTTTTTCAACTATACACTTAATTTCCGAAAAACACAAATTTTACCAATATTATACCCTAAACATGTAATAAACTACTAGGGTATAATTTGGGGTGTTACAACTCTCCCTCCCCTTAAAAGAATTTCGTCCTCAAAATTATACCTGAATCGAAGAGTTGTGGATACTGTGCCCTCATTGTCGATTCTAGTTCCCAAGTTGCTTCTTCCATATCGTGGTGTTGCCAAAGCACCTTTACCAGAGACACTTATTTGTTCCATAGTTGTTTTACTTCACGATCGAGAATAGCTTTTGGCTCTTCATCAAAAGTGAAGTATGATTGCACTTGTATATCTTGTATTGGTAATATGTGAGGTTCATCATAACAGTATCTTTGAAGCATTGACACATGGAACACGTGTAATTTGGCTAACTCCTGCGAGAGAGCCAAACGATACGCTACTGGTCCAATTCTTTCTAAAATCTCATAAGGTCTGATAAACGTTGGACTCAGTTTTCCTTTCTTTCCAAACCAGAGTATCTTCCTCCATGGCAATACTTTCAAGAAAACCTTATCTCCTACTTCGTACTCTATGTCCTTCATTTTCAGATCTGCATAAGACTTTTATCTATCACTAGCAGCTTTTAACCTTTGTTGAATGACCCGAACTTTCTCTTCTATCTCTCTTACTATGTTAAGACCAATTACTTTATGCTCGTTCTGTAACACCCCAAATTATACCCTAACAGTTTTATAACATGTTTAGGGTATAATAAAAGTAACAGTATATTTGTCCGGAATAAAATAAAGAAAAAAACAAAAGTAGGAATATGCATAAGTTAAATTAAAAATAATAAAGAAGATTTGAGGCTATTGTAAATATCATAAATTGAATTTTAAATATTATAAAGTTGGAGGACCAAAGTGAAAATAAAGGGATAAGATCAAATAAGGATAAGACCAAAGAAATATCTCATTTGGTCTTGGAGAAGGAGAGCAAACATGGATAAGAGAAGAGAGAAGAAGAAGAAAGAAGAAGAATCCCCACGAAATATGGATACATGTCTTTAGTTATGGAATTTGAAGGTATAGTTTGTATGACTATCTGGGAAGTATGGAAGTCTAGTTTTGGTCTAGAAAGTTTAGATACATGGTTTAGAACCCTCTATCTTGTGTATGGTTTGGGTTTGGGAACTCCTAAACTCATTTCGTGTAAGGTTGAGTTGGGAAGAGTTCTAAGGCTCCTAGATATGTGTTTTGGGAAGGGTCTAGTTGCAAGTTGAACCCAGAAAATTCCCTATTTTTGATCATATGCAGTAACCGGACCTTAGAATGGGTTTTTAGATTGAAATAAAGGAGGTGGTAGTAAGTCCTTCTAGTAAATTGTAGCCATCTGTGGGAAATTGATGTTAGGATTTTAAATTTCTCGATTTGGACCTCTGTAGACCAAGTTATGGTCTTTTTACCGAGGTCAGCTCAGCTAGATCTAGTCGGGTCAGTTCGTCCAGTTCGGGTCAACTAGCCGGACCTTAGAACGGGTTTTTGGGTCAGAAATAAAGGGAATTTGGCAGTAAGTCCTTCTAGTAAATTGTAGCCACATCAGTGAACTTGATGTTAGGCTTTTAAATTTCTCAATTCGGACCCCTGTAGACTAAGTTATGGTCTTTTTACTCTGAATAGTCAAATGGGTGAGAGGTCAGCCATAGGAATCAGCCCGGACTCAATACCTTGAGAGGGTATTAGAGGTCGTGAGACCTAAATGCAGCGAAGGTCGGCCGGACCTCAATACGCCATGCAACGGTCGCGGACCTCGTGAAGGTCGCAGACCTCATTGCAGCTGAGTCAACGGACCTCTCATCCTGTAAATTCGGTAGACCTGATCTGTAAAGCTCAACTCGTCCTGTAGAGTTCAGCTCGTTCTGTAGAGCTCAGCTCGTCCTGTAGAGCTCAGCTCGTCGATTCGGAGTCTCTCTCGTAGGTTGACTGCATTATGACCTCCAACCGGAAGGTCACTCTTCTCCGTCACGAACTCCGATTTGGGTGTTCTTGGACTCTACGGAAAGCCCATTGAGTCAAGAATCCATTCATATGCCTGACGAAGATATTAGATGTCAGACCAAGGTGATATATCGAGCTCGTCCAGGTCAGGTCAGCTCGGCCAGTTCAGGATTTGACTACATATGACCTCCAACTTCGGAAGGTCATAACTCCTTCGTCCGAACTCCGATTCGAGTGTTCTTGGACTCTATGGAAATCCCATTGAGTCAAGAATCCATTGATATGCCTGAGGAGGATATTAGGTGTCAGACTGAGGTGTTAGACCGACCTCACCAAGGTCAGGTCAGCTCGTCCAGTTCAGGATATGACTACGTATGACCTCCAATTTCGGAAGGTCATAACTTCTTCGTCCGAACTCTGTTTAGGGTGTTCTTGGACTCTATGGAAAGCCCATTGAGTCAAGAATCTATTCATATACCTGAGGAGGATAGCAGGTGTCAGACCGAGGTGTCAGACCTAGTTTACCGAGGAATTCGAATTCGTCAATCTGGGTGTCCTACATTATGACCTCCAACCGGAAGGTCCTCGCTCCTTCGTCGAACTCAGGGTCGGGTGTTCTTGGACTTTATGGAAAGCCCATTGAGTCAAGAATTCATCCATAGACAGCTTGATAAAATTGGAACTCATATTTGTTCCAGAAAACATGAAAAATAGTAGGCACTACAGGTAACCATAGTTATTCATATTATGAATGCCTATTATGAATTCATAAATAGCTCATAAACATACATGGTAAGCATAGTTATTTATGCATATAATGAGATATGAAAAATGTAAAGATATGAATAACTGATTATATATATATCACATATGATTACCGAATGACAATAATTATTCGGAAATATGAGACATATACTGAACATAAAATACATATTGATTATGCCTTAGAACACAGTAGAGGGATAGATGGGCATGCCTATTAGGGAAAACAAGTCTGCAACATACAAGTTCTGATATCGAGGCCTGTTTGGGTCGATGAGATAGATCCGTTTGGATCACGGTGGCACGAAAGAATTCGCCACGGCGCCTTCGGGCCCTTATAGACCACTGTTTCACACAGTGCGTACAACGCCTTCGGGCCCTTATAGATGGTCATTGTCACCAAAGTACAATGATATGGCGCCGGGCCCTTATAGACCCCTTTGTTTCACCACGGTGATTAAGCGCCGGGCCCTTGTAGTTTCACGGCTAATCACTTCTAAGGTTTATGCGGACATGAAACACATAAAGAAAATAGCGGTATATGCAAATGAAATGCCAAAGAATATATGACATGATATGAGATGCATATAACTATTTATGCGATGATAATATCTGATTAAAGAACAAGAAGTAAAAATCTGAGGATGACATGAAAAGTATATGGAAGATGATAAATAAGCGGTTATGAAAAGTATATATATATGAAATGATAAGTCACGTAAATGTTATATGTGTTATATGCATTTGTACGAAGTGTGGTGACCCTTAATAGGGTCATCCGTATTGTATTAATTCCCCACTAAGAGTAGCTTAGCACCCAAGTGTTCAATTTGTGTAGGTACGAGGAAGAGGAAGCAGAGAATGGGCAATCCACATTGCTTCGGAGTCAAGGCCACACATCAATAGGTGCCCACTGGAAGACCATTAGGTCTATTTTATATATGAAATTTTGTAAACCAATGTAAATATTGTAAATATTGTGTGGAAGGTGACACCTAAAGCATGTGTCCATGTGACACATGACACATGATACACGGACCATGTGAAGACACATGGCCATGAGAGAGAATGAAGGAAGGTGAGAGGAAGTTTCCTCTCACTTGGGATAAGACTAACAAAATGAGAGAGCAAAAACAATTCGGTGGGATGAAAACTGAAAAGGAGGAAAAAGAAAAACATAAAAGGAAAGAAAAGAGAAAAGAAAAAGAGGAAAAAGGAAAGTGCAAAAAAAATCAGGCCGTGGGGAAAATCAAGTCATGGGGGAGAGAAAAAAAGGAAAAGGGAGAGAGGGAAAGAGAAGATTTTCCCGGTGTTCCGACGGTCGGAGCTCGATTGTTCGAGAATTAAAGTTGGTCCACTGGCAAGGCTACGCATGGAGTCTTGAAATCCAAATTTACTAATTGACTCTAAGAGGTAGGGGTTTTCTCCTATACTGGTTCCTCTTTATTTAAGAGTTGTAAATGGCCGTGTAAATGGCCGTGTGGTTAAGCCCAAACACGGGACTAAATTTTCGGACATTGGAATTTGATTTTCGAATAATAGTCGGGTGGGTTTTGAAGGTCGGTATACGGGGCGATTTTGTTCGAGATTGTTTGAAATACGGGGATTTTGTTGTGGCTTGTTTTTGGAGCGGTTTTGAGCGAGTTTCAAGGCTGGCAATGGATGAATTTATAACCGTTAATAGCCAGTCTTGAAAGTTGACAAATAAATAAATAAATAAAAGCGGGCAGGCGAAATTTCTAGGCGAGTCAGTTATTTCCAAAGGCGGTATGGTGAGAATGGCTGGTTCACTACAAGAAAAAATTCGATGATAGTTTTCACCGTCGAGATAAGGTATATATGTTAGAATGATTGGTATGCTCATATGTCATCTATGCCGGAGTGTCAGAAAAGGCTAAAGCTATGTGACATATGCATATGCTACGATTGAACTTATTTCTATCAATGATGGGATCTTACTAAAATGACATATAATATTGTCTCTTCTACTTGTCAGGTTAGGTTAGACATATGTGAGCGTTGATTTACGATTTTGTCATTCTATTCAATATATGTTAAGCAGGTATAATATATGTCAATTTTGTTTTGATATGATTTTAGATTTAATTTGCATATATTTTAAGATGTGGTGTTTTTCATCAGTGTTGAAATTTTATTAACTTTTGTCCTGTGTCGAGAATATAATTTATTGTATGTCATGTTATTTTCATAATCAGAAATTGTGTTTGTTATGTGAGTTGCATATAGAATATGCCAATAACTCAACATGTCAAGTATTGTATACTTCATAATTGAACCTGTTGTGAAATTGAATCCATAATCAAAAGTAAAAATCAACTTTCAGATTATAGAACTAAAATCTAAGCATCCAACTTCAAAAATTATTTAGTATAAACATCATGCATGATATTCTATTATCATCAAATACATAACATCCATGGACGATGTTCTATTATCATCAAATACATACAAGACATTTGTAAAAATATGTCCAAAAATCCAATAGTTACATGACAAATGAAGCCTCTGCATAATCATTTTCTGTAAAATCTGGAGCTGCTACCATGTTCCTTGTAAAACTGCAATTGTTGCTAATGTCACATAACCTTTTGTAAGGAAGAAAAACAATATTAAGTTTGTTTATATTTGAAATATTAACATATAAAAATATGCAAACATGTACCCAAATGTATTTTCAAATAACCTAGCAAGTATACATAATCTAAATATATATTTACCCAAAGAACCAAATATCTAGTAGTTTTGTATGATCATAAAACTTATGTGTGATCTTGTCCTTTACAAAATATATATTGTAAATGTCACCTAACCTTTAGCAAAAGAAAAAAATCACTTAATGTTTATTTTTAAAGTTAAATTATTAAAAATTCAATGTGAAGAAATCCATGTCCTGGATGCATTAAACATGTCAGTTAACCCTTAGCAAGTATGAGGAAAACAACATTGTTTTATGCTTGGAAGTCCATTGGAAATATATAAACATATATCTAAATACATCCAAATATATTGAATGTAACTTAGCAACTATACATATATAATCTTGTATTATTAACAAATATATAGAAAGAATGTGAATATATGCAAAAAATAGCAAAATTAATAATGAAGCACATAATTAGAACTTATACATGATCTTGTACTCTAAAAATTGCAAGTGCTAAACATGTAGCACAACCTTTTGAAAAGAAGGAAAAAGAAGGTAACAGTACTTTTTGTTCATGTTTCATTTAAAAGAAAAAAGAATATATATATATATATATTTGTATGTGCAACAAATATGACCCAATACCTCTTGAAAAAAAAATAAAAAGATAATATTAATGTATGTTTAAGTTTAATAGCATTAATAAAGGATAAACTTATTTAAATATAACTAAAAAATTCAAGCAACTCATGATTTGTAGGAAGAAAAATACAAATATATAAAGTTATGTACTGAAATATCAAGAACTAATTGCAACTTGATATGGTGGCTAGAACCTAGACATGATGTATTTTCCTCAAAATTGCAACCTCTTTATGACTATCATCCAACCTTGCAAGCAAGAGTCAAAAACTTCATTACCTTTGATATGTTTATCAAAACAATATTAATTAACATATAGCAGAATATATGTAAAAAGAACCTAACAAACATATATAATAAAAAAAATTGACATGAATTTGTATTTCTATCAAATATATTTTAGAAAAGATATCAGTACTGACTCAAAAGCGTTCAAAAGCCCAACATTTGTATGTGACAACAAGATCCCATGCTTGATATTTGTAATCTCAAAATTGCAATAGCTGCAGAAGTCACTCTCTACCTCTCAAGTAAGACAAAAGTAGCATTAATTTAACCTTATCTTTAAAAAAATGTTAATAATAATAAATTTTACATACCCATTATATTTGATCCAAGATGAAAGTGGTTAAAAATGAGGCTCATTCAAATCTCACTTCATCTAACTCAGCTCGTGAATAGGTTTTTTTCCCTTTAAACTAAAACATATGGCATAAAACATATGTTACTATGCAACATTAAGTATAAGTTAATGTTCTCACACACTTGTGAAAATAAATAGGTACATAAACACGAGATGTTGTAGAGCTCTATTTTGCAATTATATCTACGCATGTATCGCATAACAAAATATCCGCGCATAACCTGATCCAATTGTTTAGGTCCTGTGAGCAAAAATTATATCAACAAATTTCATGGTCAAATATGACATCATGTGAATTTAATTACATTTTCATCTTTCATCCTTTCATAGTAATAATAAATTACATAATGTTAGCTTCAAGTGCAAATGTATTAGCTTGTTATTATATTTCTTATATTGATGTCATAGAAGAAAATTGCAGCTAGAAATTGTAATTAATAAATATTTTATAGATGAACTATTTGATTAAAGATGGATAAACAAGTTGACCATTTATGTAAGAGAAAGAAGAAAGAAAAAAAAAATCAAAGTTGTACCTAAGAAAAGAAGTTAACCCTAATATATGATGCACATAAGGTGTACTAAGTTCAAGAATGACGTAGAAAATAAATCATACCTATGTAACTTCATTAAATCTATTCAAAGGATAGACTAGCTTCCTTACCTATGGATATCTAACTAATTTTAAGGATTCTAAATACATATAAGGTATACTAAGATGATAAGAATGATACAAAAGAACAAATCACATCTAAGTAGCAGTCAAATCTATTCAAAGATTGACTTGCTCTCTTAGCTACACACACATCTAAATGGATTCTAAAGATTGTAAATGCAATAGATATATGAATCAAAATTCAATATTTGTTTTTTCTTATAACCATCATTCAAATTGATGACATAAGTATTCATTAAATCATTAGGTGCATATGAATTTTTCTAAAGTTTGATCTTTTACATCAAATCATTATTGAAAAAATCTTGTACTCATGAATTTTAGACAAAATCTTGCTATTTTCTTATAGTTTCTATTACTATTTTTTTTGAGATATTAATTGTAGAAGTTGAAAATGGATAATGAATCTTTCAATCCCACATAACAAAAATGAATTTATTCATTTTTTAGTTATACTTCATTACTAGTTTAATAGTTGACATATGAATATATTGTCTTTATAAATTTATATTACTATTTTCATAAGTTGACCAAACCAATTCATTGAAATATCCTCTCGACTCAACAGAATATGAAAAATACTAAAAACTATGAGATAAAGAAAATCATATATGAGAACATATAGACCGTACATTCGAAAATCAAGTAAACTTTCAAAAACTCAAGCATAGATAAGACTTAAAAAGTTAAGAAATTGACAAGTTTTGAATAAGATAAAAATATAACCTCCAATTACTATCCACTTCAACTCTTTTATATCCTTTCTTCTTTTGAGATGTAAAAATACGAAACCCCTATAAAGAATTAAATTAAATTAGTGCTCATTTTTTCATAGATAAAAACAATACAAATATGGTAAACACATGTTGTGATCTCTTTTATATCTTTACTTGTATTTGTTGTAAATAACGAGTCCAAATAGTAGACTATTTGTGATTTTGGTGAATTCTGACTGAAGCAATGAAATCTACAATATAGCAACATATAATTTTGATGAATAACATACATAAGTGAGAGGCTATATATATATATATATATATATATATATATATATATATATATATATATATATATATATATATATTAACAACACTTTGTGGCCCCCAAAGCTGGGGTTCGTTGACTACGGAATCCAACTGCGGAAAATCTATCGTCTATCACAAAGGCGCATACACAGTAAAAATGGTCTCTTGGGCCCATAAACCAATACTCACAAAATAAATATCACAACTATATTCCAATAGTCCAAGGGTTATACATTTCTCTTAATACAAATACATATTAAAATTTAACATTTCTAATACATATTATCCAAAAAACCATTAAAGCCACAACCCGACTTTCTTCAAAATCGGCCTCTAAGATGAGCCGTCTCCTCGTACGCTCCCTGTACCTGAAATAATATATTCCCTTGACAGGGTGAGTTATTGCTCAGTAGTGGAATCACCCTAAATGGGTTACTCTCCACCTAAGTGCATATGCAATGCTCCAATTTAAACACACACTCAAGTAAATACGATCCCTGCCCAGATAATGTCTAAATGCCCGTTCCCATGTCTCGAGTCCTCACCGACTCCCTCACACTTGCCTAAGCTATGTATGAGAAAAATATCATTTTCAAAACAAAACTTGTTGTTCTCGAAAATACACTACCAAAAGTGTCGGTAAAAATATGGGACTACCCTCCGAGGCGAATTGGTTGGTGTGCTTTCCGAAACAGTCATGGTCCTCATCCGAAATGATCTGTTGGCCCATCTCGACCCAATTCTCCGAAAAAATCATCATGAAATTCCTTTCCATGACCATGTTCGTTTTGAAGAATTCATGTCATGCACTAACACCTAATCTCTAGGTTACCCAGTGCATATGAAAATGCATTATGCCATTTCAAAAACCATTTATACAATATATATACCAATATATTAATTATGCAACATTCTCAAATTTGCAATTCACACCACATGTAATTCAACAATATGGATCAAACAACACCCCAATTAGCTCACTTGGGCAGAATTCCAATTTCATCTCCGATGACCTATACTCACAATTATATTCCATATAATTGGAGTAAATCCCAATTTATCTCCAATGGCCTATACACTACCCAATTATATTCCATATAATTGAAGCAAATCATAATTTTATCTCCAATGACCTATACACCAAAACACAATTTATTATATAAATTACGTCTGAACACCCCGAGCAGCCCACACCTGTGTGAATTTGTCCCAGATAGGTTCCGAAAATTCTCCAAGATTTCCACGCCGGTTCGAGATTTGGGACCGATCAAAGCGACCCCTCACGGCCTCAAGCCAACACAAACATTTACAAAACAGCAAGGGAGTGAAACAAGTAGGATAAAACCCCTACCTCAAGGAGTTTATCAAAACTCCAACTTTTTGGTGTCCACGATTAGCTCTCATCGCGTAGATCAATTTTGCCTTCAGCCCCGACGAAATCCGACGGTCCGATTTTCGTAGATCTGAGAAAGAAGAGAAGAGAGAAAAAAATTAAAAAAAATATCCTCTCTCTCACGAGCTCTCCTTCTCACCTCCGTCTCTTCCCCTTCCTTTTGATGATTTTTATCCTTTTTTTTTTATTATTATATTAATATTATTATTATTATTATTATTATTATTATTATTATTATTATTATTTTGATACATAACTTATATTGCCTCGTTCGGGTTCGTTTCTCTCCCGAAAATTTTTATTTCTTTTCAGTTCACTTTATTGTAAATGAACTTAAATCAAGCCACTTCCTGACTTAGAGATTTTTCGTAAATCGCTCTGAAGTCAACGACGATTATCACTAGAAATTCGTAAAATATTATTTGTCACCGGAGAATTTGTGAAACTTTTTCTGGGTCACTAGTTGAGATGAATTTAACGGCGGAGTCCGTTTAATCCATCCGAGATCTAGAGAATTTTCGATTTTCATTTGAAATTACCGTTTACCGCTTTTCGGAAAAATTAAATTTTCTTGGGTTTATTCTTCCCCATAGCAGTTTGTCCCGGGGTGCACATCACAGCATCACTCACATGCATATGCTACCTTCTACAACTCCAAGACCGTGTCGGGTATGATAACCAGCCTCAGATCACAATCAACGACAACTTGGAGTGGGTGTCGATTCATCCGATGTCAAGAATGACATCAACAACAAATATGTCTACCACCTGCAAGGTCCACCAGCTTCCATTTGCGCCAGCTCGATCCTATGCGGCTGTAGATGGTCGAGTGGCTGCGGAACCCTCGTGAACTTGAAGCCTGGGCTTCTTCCCAATTAAGTGACTCTCCTTCCTCTTCGACACTAACTTCACGTCTGGTGCGTCGGCGTTCTCGATCTCTCTATGGTCGAGTGTCCCTGACCGTAAGGTCTATGTCCGTGGCGAAGTCCTACTATCTGCCTCAATTGACAACTTCAGCCCATTAAATCTCCTAACCTTGGTCATATGCGTAGCCATAGTCATCGCTGAACGTGCGACTTAGTGAGTGCGGGGCGTGTACTTTCAATCCCTTGTCATCGTTCTGCACTCATTCTCAGAAACTCTTAGGCCTCTTGCATGTCTAGCGGTGGCCCAGGAATCTTGCTCATAAAAGAGCCTATGGAACTCTGCCCAAGTCATTTGCCTCTAAATCCCTAGAGTCTTAACCAGTCCACCACACTTAGGACTCACGCCCAGTAGACGTAGCTAGCTGATCTTGTTTTGTCGAATGTAATATCCATAGCTCGATACATTCTCAATCTCTTTGGAACCAATGGTACGCCACCATCGGATCCCCTCCCCTATCGCGTCGATGATAGTGGCTTAAATCTTTGGAGGTTACTCGGACCTCCCTGTCTACCAACTGCACTAACCTATGCAATGGCAGCTGCAACCCAAACGGCCTCGAAGCCAAAGGCCTGGCGGCCACTTTATGAGACTTCGTTTATCGCCTAAGTGGTGCTACTTGCCAACCACTCCTTTTATTTATTTCAATAAAATTCAACACTTTCAGGTTCATTTCATTTTCCGAACCCCTAAGGTTATAGTTCCTAACCTGAGCATTCCACTTCTTCCTATTTACATTATGCTATGCATATAATTTTCTGCCTTACAGATAATACCTTGATCACATTTCCCATATACATCAAGTGTTAACTAAGCACTGTAAACAATCAACACAAACAATCCATGTTATACCTATTTTTCACACAACAATTCATCCAATCCTAAAACACACCAAACACATGCATGCAGTGTCCTAGTTTTGTCCCGTGATTTCCTAGGTAATCTCATACCTAAACTCACCATCGAACCACACCTAGTGGTGATGTTCCTACACCTCAAAGACCATGGCCTAAGCCCAAATCCCCTCAAGCCCTAGGTAGCCGTATACCTAGGCTTTGATACCAAGTTGTGAAGTTGGTATCAGGACTAAACTTATAACTACACCCACCGAGCTCCCAAGGTAATCGTTTACATGGCTGATACCAAAGCTATGGCGCCCCGGCAGAGTCGGGTTGACTACTCGTCAACCTGCGGAAAATCTATACGTCTCGTATCACAAGACGCATACCTGAGTAAAAATGGCCTCTTGGGCCCATAAACCAATACTCACAAAATAAATATCACAACTATATTCCAATAGTCCAAGAGTTATACATTTCTCTTAATACAAATACATATTAAAATTTAACATTTCTAATACATATTATCCAAAAACCATCAAAGCCCTGATTCATTTCTTCAAATCGGCTTCTAAGATGAGCGTCTCCTCAAATGCGCTCCACATTGCACGAGAGAATAATATATTCCCTCGACAGGGTGAGCTATTGCTCAGTGGTCAGAACCACCACCAAATGGGTTACTCTCCACTAAGTGCATATGCAATGCTCGATTTAAACACACTTTCAGTAAATACGTGATCTGCTTGAATGTCTAAATGCCGTTTATGTCTAGAAAGGTCCTCTGACTCCTCACACTTCCTAAGCTATGTATGAGAAAAATATCATTTTCAAACAAAACTTGTTGTTCTTGAAAATACCTTGCAACGATGTCGGTAAAAATATGGGACTACCCTCGGCGAATTGGTTGGTGAGCTTTCCGAAACAGTCATGGTCCTCATCCGAAATGATCTGTTGGCCCATCTCCCAACCCAATTCTCCGGAAAATCATCCTGTGAAATTCCTTTCGCAACCATGTTCGTTTTTCAGAAAATTCATGTCATGCACTAACACTAATCTCTAGGTTACCCAGTGCATATAAAAATGCATTATACCATTTCCAAAACCATTTATACAATATATATACCAATATATTAATTATGCAATATTCTCAAATTTGCAATTCACACCACATGTAATTCAACAATATGGATCAAACAACACCCAAATTAGCTCACTTGAGCAATTCAATTTCATCTCCAATGGCCTATACTCACAATTATATTCCATATAATTGAGTAAATCACAATTTATCTCCAGTAACATACACACAATTATATTCTCCATATAATTGGGCAAATCATAATTTTATCTCGATAGCTATACACCCAAAACACAATTTATTATATAAATTGTAATTACAAACACCCCAAACAGCCCTACGATCCCAGTTTTGTCGAATAGGTTCCAAAAATTCTCCAAAAATTTCCACACTTCGGTTCCAAGATTTGGGACCGATCAAACGACCCCTCACGACCTCAAACCAATACAAACATTTACAAAACACTTAAACAAGGGGTAAAACAAGTAGGATAAAACCCCTACCTCACGGAGTTTGTCAAAACTCCAACTTTTTGGTGTCCACGCGTAGCTCTCATCGCGTAGATCAATTTTGCCTTCAGCCTGAAGGTCCGATTTTCGTAGATCTGAGAAAGAAGAGAAGAGAGAAAAAAATTAAAAAAAATATTCTCTCTCTCACGAGCTCTCCCTCTCACCTCCGTCTCTTCCCCTTCCTTTTGATGATTTTTATCATTTTTCTCGGGTTTTACACTTTGGGTTATATGTAACAAAAATAAGGTCTGCTGATTGAGAGTGGTCAATTAGACGTCGTGATAGATCTTGCTTTCGTTTTCAATCACATTGGAAGCGATTGTTCCCGGCCTTGGACACCATCCACGGATGAACAAATATAATTTTCTCGTGATAAATCTAGTTGTTCATGTAACCACGATTAAATATCACCCAATTTAAATTATATTTAAAAAAATCAACTTCTACTTATTTATATTATGAATGTAACAAAGATTACAAATAGATCTTACCAAATATAGAAAACAAACAATTCATAGTCAACTCTTTTGCGGCAATTACATCCTCCATTTCGGGTTATCAAAAGGAAGGTTTGAAATTTTATCGAAGATATTGATTGGAAAGTCAATTTTGGTTCTTTAGTTTACCCTCAACCTCACGAAGCGTTTTTGAAAACAATTGTATATCCTAGGATTCTCATATTCATTCCTTTGAGGATGGTACCTTCTTCAATATGTTTTTCTTTTCCAGCATCCTAAACACATAAATAAATGTGATACATTAAGAAAATAAACCCGAATGTAAGAATAACATAACTTAACTTAGTTTATTATAACACTAACATTCTGTATCATTTTCATCATCTATCACAAATGGGCGAGCCATAAAACCTCATATCCAACACCCTCTCTTATTGTACTAATGCTTTCGGCAAGTGGGAACGGAAGAGTCGTTAGGTTGAAGAAGAGTGTAGTATGACCAGCAGCATCACAGGGAACTATCCATGGAAATCTCATAATCTCGTAAATAAGTTCCATATGCAGCAGCAATGTTCCCTTGAGTTTGAAGAGCCAATTTCTCATTTACAAACCTATAAAACATATATTGTAATATTTAGGATTTTATATTACTAATTTTAATTATATTTTTATAAATGTAACTTGGAAAAGTCATATGAGTTAGTGTAGAAACTTTATAGTTCCTTGTCTTGATGAGTCCTCCACCGATCCTTACGCGAGCCTTTCCTTGGATTCTTTCATGTTCCATCATTTGTTTCCTTATGTTTGTGCTCTTGACTTGGAATGGGAGGTGTGGGGGGGTTGTTTCTTTTCGGTTTTTCAAAGAAACTATCTCACTCTTCTAACATCATACTTTCTCCTTAACATCTTTTCACATTCATTTTCTTCAGTAGCTTTTGAGGGTTTTGGTGTGTTGAAGAATTGTTTAGGTTTCTTTTTCCCTCCCTTTCCTCTAACCCGTCTAGGATGCTCCGGTGTACCCAATGCTAAAGTGAGGATATCCTTTTGACCAATACATTTAATCCTCCCTTCTTCAACATCCTTCACCAACTCATCCTACAAAACAATAGATGTATGAAGTTATCTTAAACAAATAAAAAAATAGAATTAAGCGAAATAGAATATAGGTTTTGACAACTTACAATCTTTTCAACTCACGAGGTCTTATGTATCATCATAATCTCCTTTTTTTCATTCTTGCTAGTTCCACAAGATCCATCTATCAATGGGTTTCCTTAGACTATCTTTTTCATCTATGAGAAAAAAAAACAAAGTAGAATAATTAAACTTTTACAAACATACATATCTAACAAAATAATATAGATATTCAACACTTAATTCTTCTTGAAATCCAGCATATCCTTTCCTTCTTTCGATGAATGTAAATATATTTTGCCCGTCTTACTTTTCCCCTTTCTTGATTTAATTTCAAACTCTGACCGCTATTAGCAACTAGTTTTCTCCAATCTTCATTGGAATGTAATTGTACTTTCATTTGGTTGCAAAGAAGCTTGGGCTTATCTTTATAAGGAAGGATATACTCTTGTCAATGTGTGCCTGAATGATCTAAAGCTAGTTCCAATTGATGACATGATGTTGTTTATGCTATTCTCATCAACTAAGAATGCACCCTACAACACATTTCAACGATTATCCGATAAGCATTTAAAGTATAAACAAACACGGGAAAAAAAAATTCAAAATATTATTATATACCTTAACACAATCCCATAATTTCTCCTTTAATTGAATAAGACCACCTCAATCTGTATGATAGACGAGGCACCATTGTTCTCGCAAGCACACCCAAGTATGACACAAGTTGTACATATCCTTCACCCACTCCGTCACCATCATTGTATATTCAATGAATCTTTGCTCCTTCGGCTACTTTTTAGCAATTTCAAGTTTCAAAGGGATTGGGCCTCGGAACCTTTTACGAAGTTATCTCATATTTTGCTTCTCCTTCACCTTATGTCACCATCATCATTACTAATGAATAGGAATCTTTAACTCTTCACTTCTCTTTTAGAAATTTCAAGTTTCAAGTTGGGTCTCGAACCTTTTTTTAAATTGTCTCATGTTTTCTTACTCCCGCCGCCCACTCTGTCACCATCATCATTATATTGAATATGAATATTTGCTCATTCCTCTCTCTTTTTAGCAATTGGAAGTTTCAAAGTTAGGCCTCGGAGCCTTTTGTCTGAGGCGATCTTCTTTTTTTCTTCTCTTTCATGCATCTACATGACAAATTAAACACACATTCAAGCAATTGCATGATCCTACTTGAATGTCTACATGACCAACTCAGATCCCGAGTCCTCATCGACTCTCTCTCACACTCGCCTAAGCCTCGTATGAGAATTATTGTTTTGTTAGTTTGTGGACAACCCTCCAATGAATATATATCAATTGGGCCGCTCAGACGGTGGTATTTTTCATTTGGACTACCCTCAGATAATTAATATTTTAATTACCCTCCCAGAACCATTTACGTAGACTCATCTCATGTACTAACTCCTATAGTCCTAGGATGTTCCAGTGCATATGGAATGCATGTATGCCAATTCCAATACAGTCTAATCGCATGCAAATATGTAAACATGCACATATCCACATAATATCCAATTACGCAATCATGTCATGAAATAAATCAATTCATACATCAAAATTAGCTCCCTTGGGCTAATGATCATACACGAGCAATTCCACTTAAATCACTCAACCAAACACATATTCACAAAAAATATATTTTCATGTCACTATTCCTAGGAACAGTAAAAACCTAGGTTTTACGGTTCATACACACATCCATTCATCGGTTCACTTTGTGAACCCGCATTTCATGGCCATTCCCGGCCTTTTCCACACCAATACATGATTTAATACCAAATCACCCAATTTGACAACCCAACCAGCCGTGGCAGTCACGGCTGCTCCAATGGTTGCTCAAAATTCAAATGAATTTGGTCCCAAGGTTTGGGAGCGATCAAACGGCTCCTCACGGCCTCATTCAGCTCAAACATTTGCAAAGTATTTAAAAAAGGGAATAAAACCCAAGTAGGGCTCCCTACCTCTCAGAGTTGAGAGCTCCTAATCACAGTACCCACGAGAAGCCCTCTGCGTGGCGGTTCTCCTTCTTGTCCCGAAGACCGCCGACGGTTGGATCGCGTAGAAACTTAGAGAGAAGGATGATGTTCTCTCTCACAAGCTTACCAAAACCCGACTCCTTGTCTGATTTGGTTCACATATGTTTCCTTTTTTGGAAGACAAGTCACTATGCTTCTTTTGTCCTTTAGTGACTTAAACAAATCTCAAAATGCCCATTATGTCCCTTCATTTCCCAGATTTGATATTCGGTATTATCTCGACCGTCCATTTTCATCATTTCTCTACTCTTACCACTTATGGCACATGAGTACGTGTTATATGTGACTTTTGTCGCATCGAAATTCGTTTTACGACACCCGAACAGTGATGCCTCGAAAAACGTGTCAACTCCGACTGTCTCGGAATTCAACGAAATTTTACTTGCTAGTTAGATTTCGCGAGACGATTCCAACGGTGAAATCCGTTTCGTCATTCGAGATCTAGAGAATAAATTATGGATTTTTAACCGAAATTAACAACTTTGTAATCGAAATTACAATTTTGCCCTTTTTCCAGAAATTGGAATTTCTCGGGTCTTACATTATGTGTTCTAACTTCTTCAACTTCTTAATTTGGATGGTTGTTCCTATCCCATATAGGAATAAATAATTCCTAAGGTCAGTTGTCATTATATTTTTATTTCATGATTGAAAAATTTTTAATGATGTTCCCATAGTTCTTCAAGTACACAAAATGGGGAACATATTATCTAGCCTTCTCGATTATGTACCCGAAGAACAAAGGGAACCACTATCAAAATTTCTAAAGAACAGCAACATAATAGAGTAACTTGGAAGATATTATGTTTTCCATATATTGTTGTGACACCCCAAAACCAGGAAGTCCGTTATTGCAGATCAGCCATGGAGATACAAGTGGAGGTTGGAGTGCTGACGCCACTTTAGAAAGTGGCGAGTCTCCTTTGTACGGGGAGCTCTACCCAAACTTAAAACCTGCATATCCTGTCCCAAACAGTCAATATAATATGTGTGTATATCCAATCTGACCACTTGGGCCCATAAGCGGTCTTTCCCGATGTACATGCCATTGTGTGACTATATACCCTGACCAGTTCTGAAGTTAATATTCTTACTCTTTAACAATACATATATTAAGATTAAGGAAATTCTAATACATGTACTACCACCAAAGCCACATCAGGCTTTCTTCTGGCGTCTCTAGGGCAGTCGTCCTGCCGCCGCATCCACTGTGCACACGTAAAAGGGGGATCCACGCGAGGAGTGAGCTAAAGCTCAGTAGGAGAATCGCCCTAAGTGGGCTACTCACCACCTAAGTGCAGTACAATGTTCCAATTTAAACACACATTCAAGCAAATGCATGATCCTACTTGAATGTCTACATGATGTGCTTCGGATCCAGAGTCCTCGACTCTCTCACTCGCCTAAGCCTCGTGAGAATATTCGTTTTATTAGTGGACAACCCTCCGATGAATATATATCAATTGGGCCGCTCCGACGATTGATATATATTATTTGTTAATGGACTACCCTCCAGATGAATATATATCAAGCGGTAGCTGCGGTTGATATATTATTTAGTTTGGACTACCCTCCGATAATTAACATTTTAGACTACCCTCCGAACCATTTTCTCTAGACTCATCTCATGCACAACTCCTATATACCTAGGATGTTCCAGTGCAGATGGAATGCATGTATGCCAGTTCCATCACAGTCTAATCACATGCAAACATATCGGCATGAATATGTTCGCGCAATATCCAATCACACAATCATGTCATGTAATTAATCAATTCCAAGCATCAAGAATTAGCTCACTTGGGCTAAGATCAAACACGACGATTAATTTAAATCCTCGACCAAACACATATTTTCACCAAAAATATTATTTTTAGAACAACGCCGGGAATAGTGAAACCCTCGGTTACTGACTAGAAAATCCACAAGTCCAGCAGTTCACCTACGTGAACTTCGCAATCCACTGGCCATTCGGTCCAATGCATACCAAGCAACCATTCAATACACAATCAGCATAACCTACACCCCGAAGCATTACATACCCGGTTACGGGCTGCTCCATGCTTGAAAATATTTCGATAATTACATTGTGTTTTGGGGCCGTTGGCGGCCCCTAAGCGCCTCGTTCAGCGACATTGGTAAAGCATTTAAAATGGGAATAAAACCAAGTAGGGAGAAAATCCTACCTCCAAAGGAGTTTGGAAGCTCGATCCGAATCCACGCGTGCTTGCCCCACGTGCGAACATTTTTCCTTCTCGCCCCGAAGCCCTCCGACGGTCGGATCTTGTGTATTTCTAGAGAGAACCCCATCTCTCTCTAAAATCCTCCCAAAAGCAAGCTACTACATCTCCACCCAAAATGCCTCTCACGTTTTGCTCACTTTTAATTTGGAGAAGAAGATCATGTTCCTTATTTTGTCTTGTAGTGACTTAAAACATTTACAAAAATGACGCTTACGTCCCTCGTTTCTCAGATTTGATATTCGGCACTATCTCGGCCGTCCAATTTCATCATTTCTCTACTCATACCACTCATGGTACATGAGTACATGCTATATGTGACTTTAAATTAGCATCGAAGCGTTTTCACGACACACGGCGCGATGCCTCGTAAAGCGTCTTGAATCAAACCTCAGAAAATTCACGAATTTTACGTGCTAACTAGATTTCGGCGAGGCGATTCCAACGGTACAATCCGTTTATCATCACGAGATCACAGAAATTAATTACAGTTTTTAACTTGAAGTACGATTTTGTAATTGAAATTACGATTTTGCCCTTATTCCAGAAATTGGAATTTCTCGGGTCTTACATTCTCCCCTCCTTAAAAGGAATTTCGTCCCGAAATTTGAAACGATCTTTATCAAACACATGCATATGCAACATGCACTCTACCATGCATATAAACAGTCATTTAAATCTTAAACGACTAAACCACGTACCTTACGTCCCTAAGCAGAAGGGATAGGTAGCCGCATCGTGTCCTCGCTCTCCCTCGTTACGGCTCCTCCCACTCCACAGTGCCGCCATAGCACTCTCACTAGCCTCACGGTCTTGCGTCGCAAGAGCACGATCCACGGCTAAACGATGCACCACGGTCCGCCTCGAAAGGTCCATCGGTGTCAGCTTCCTTGATTGTGCCCCGATCCACCACATGAGAAATTTGGATCACGGAGTATATTCCCGGGTAATAGACGTGAAACACCTCGTGGACACGACATCTTCCAGGCGGTAACCTTCTTAGTGCATAGCAGTGCCCATCCTCTCGAGTATCTCGAAGGCCCGATAAGCCTCGGCGATAGCTTCAGCTTTGCGAACCTGACCACCTCCTCTCTTAGGATTCACCTTGAGAAGCGTGATCATCAACCTCGAACTCTAAATTCGATGTCGTACATTAACATAGCTCTTACGCCGGCTCTAAAGCGTGAAGAACACTATCGTATCAAGCTCACCTTCTCGAGAGGTGTCTCTAATCGGTCGAGGACCGGTGATGGAGCTCTCTTTGCACCGGTCGACATAACGATGATCACGTGGCCTCCCCGGCCACAATGCCTCATATGGTGCCATTCGTATACTCGCCTGATAACTACTGTTGTAGGCGAATTCCACTATGGGCAATTAATCCTCTACCCTTATGACCCAAGACGCATGCTCGTAGCATGTCCTCTAACACCTGTATATAATCCATACACACGTAACCCTACACCACCTTTGCTAGGTGTGTAAACGCTAACCTCTCCAAGGTCACAATCACTGACAATCCAATGGACTGTCAACTCAATCCATGCCATGCATGACCTCCATTTACCGAGCCCTTGTCAGCTCGACAACACCGCGCCAATTTCAAAGGGTATCCAGCCCTCGAGTCACCCCAGGCTCTATCCTCAACTCTAAGTGCCTTGCGATAACCATGTCCTTGTGTTTCATCTCAGGCACATAACTATAAACCCACACTTGAGCACTCTTACATTTCTGATTCAAGCTTTATGAGTCTCATTGGGCGTAGTCTAAAGACAACTCAGCGAAACTCACCATGGTGGTGAATGACCATATCGTGCACCCACTCGGGTCCGTGAGCGAATCTCGAGATCTCTGCATGTAATCCCGACTATCAAATTGACTCTCCTGCCCTAAGGGGAGAACATATACTTGAAAAGGCTACTCTAAAGGCCTTAACCTCTAAGCCTAAATCCAATGCGGGTGTCGAGTCGACAACCGCTAAGGTCTCACTAACGACAACTTCGATGGTTGTCGGCTCATCCATGTCAAGCCTGACGTCAACAACCAGTATTTCTACCACCCCTAAGGTCCACCAACCCCGATCTTGACTACGATCTGTCGACTTGACCACCGCTCTGGCCCCTACGGCCTATACGTGTTGCTAAAAGTGCTATAACACCCAGCTGGCGGTTCCTCAACCCTCACTAGGGTGTGGAGGAATGAGCTGTGCTCTCTCTTGTCCTACGACTACTTGGGATGCATTGTCTAAAGTCTTGGATCAATCTCTGGGAGCGATCTTAGTCACTCATGCTCAATCTGGCCTAGTCCACGAAACTAGTGGCCAAAGACGAAGTCTTACGCCTCTTCACTGAACTAGGGAAAATTTGATTCTCCTCTTGTTACTAACACATCCCTAGGAATTACTTTCAGTATCTCGATCTCTCTCGTAGTCGGGGTCGTCCCTGACCATGGAGTCTATGTCGTGGCGAAATCCTCTGATCCACCGCTTGAATGGACAACTGGCCATTCTCGAATCTCCTGTAATGCCCAGCCAATCCCAGAAACTACGTATCTCGAGGCGACCGGCCTCCTCCCAACTCATCCTTTGCCTCAACCTTATCTCGTCTTGACACTCGATGTTAACATACGTGTCCCAATCTCACCTCGATGGCCAAAACTCGCACTTATTGAACTTAGCGTATAACTGATGGTCTCTTAACAGCTGTAAAATAATCCTCTAGTGATACTCATGCTCCCACTCTGACTGGGAGTAGATCAAGATGTCATCCACGAAGACTATGACAAACTGATCTAAATAGGATTTGAATATCCTAGATCCATGAGCGCCGATTGGCGCATTCGTCAATCGAAAGGGCATCACTGTAAACTCAAAGTGCCCATAGCAACGTCCTAGCCATTTGTCTTAGGGATATCTGTCCCCAACCCTCGGCTAATGGTAACCGGTCACGAAAGTCTATCAGAAATAGACTCACTTCTCTCAGCCCCAGTCCAAATAAATTATCAATCCTCGGTAATAGGTACCGATTTTGGATTATAACCCTGTTCAACTATCTGTAGCCAATGCACAATCGAAGGGTCTTGCCCCTCTTCTTCGCAACTAGTACCGAAGCGCCCCGTGGTGAAGTGCTCGGCCTAATGAACCCTTTGTCCAGTAGCTCCTGTAGCTGGACTCTGAGTTCCTGCAACTCAACCGGTGCCATCCTATGCGAAGTCATAGAGATGGGTGTAGTACCAGGGTGTAACTCGATACCAAAGTCTACTACCCTGTGGAGGTAATCCAGGTAGCTCTTCTGGAAAACATCCTGCACCCTTCGAGGTAGATCCGTCTGATCTCCCTTGATCCTCTGGGTAAGGCTCGCTGTGACATTGCTTGTCCACGACACTTGGACTCGTATCTTTATGCGGGGCAAAATGTCATGATTGTCCCCACTGAAATACCATACGATTCACCAGATCCTGGCGTGTGGCGGTAACTCTCTAACGCTCTGTCGATAACAACCACATGGCTGCCGGTAATCCATCCCAAGGATGACATCGGGCTTCGACATGTCCATAATCCTTAGGTCCACTTTGTGAGTAGAGTCCTCGAGATCTCAACTCGCAGCCTCGACTATCATTCTTATTCTCACCCACAATCCACTAGGAAACTCACGTCTGACGAGCTTGCCCATTTCCGCCATATTAGGACCTCATTCTCTAGCTAGACCTTAACTAGTCTAATCCTAGTCGTGTCAGAGGTAATCTCCATAGCCTCTAACACTTTCTCGTTCTGCATGAACCAATGGTCTACCACCATCGGATCTCTTCCCCCTGTGAATGTCGGAGGATGATACGTCCTAAACCTCTGGAGGTTACTAGGATCTCCTGTCTACCTGCTATACTAGCATTGTGCGGCCCTGCCTTCACCTACGGCCTCTACAAAGACACCTGTTGATCCAATTACGAGCGGTGGTCGATTGTCGGTGGTGCTGACCGGTGCCCAGTGGGCGTCCTCTACGTCCCGAATCCTCTACCGACCATTTACACAATCGACGCTAGCAGCAAAAATCATTTAATTTTCATTTCAGTCTAACTAGTAATGCAGATGCTGATTACTAATAGACTTGACAACCATGAACTAACCCGTTCATTTCCTAAGTGGTGCTAAATTCCAACCACTTAATTCATTTAATTCAATAAAATTCTAGGCTCTTGTTCATTTCAGTACCCAAATCCCTAAGGTCATAACTAACATAGTATTTACCCTTTACACCTATACGCATCACACACAATGCATATCTTCCTCGCAGCTACAGCCTTGATCCACGATTTCAAATGGTAGTTAAATCCATCTACCAGTATCTCTGAGCATAACCACGGCCCGAGACACTAATCCTTACATAACTCGGTGTATGCGCGTCAATTTCACATTTAAAATGTTGTTTCAACGAGAAGTTTTATTTTCAAAAATTTTTATTTTGAAAATTTTATTCGAAAATTTTATCCAAATTTTATTTTATTTTATTTTATTTTAATTGAATTTAAAAAAATTTGGGAAAAATTTGTAATGGTGATGTTCATGAGCAGTGTTCATAGGCAGGAATCTGACGGTGACTTCGAAACCTTAAAGTCAAAAACCAAATTATTTGCATAGGCCCCAGTAGCCCGACCGGCGCACCCGGCGGCTAGGCGCGTGGCCTTCGTGCGTGGGTAGCCGACCAGTCTTGGAAGTATCGTGGTCGGGCTGCGGTAATCATCGCGACCTCGGTACGCCTTGTCATAGGCGCCCGACGTGGCTATCATGAGCATAGTGCGGCTACTCGCCTGCCTTTGTCATGGCGTCGTGCCACGCCCTGCGCGCCTTGCCTCGGCGTGTCTGACCGCGGCCGTGTCGTGGCAGTGGGTGCGTGGCCTTGTGCAGATGTCATGTGGCGCGTCGCTGCGGCCGGGTGTCGTAGACCTCCCCTGTGGCCGGGCTCCTATGTCACGATACACTTGGTGTATTGTGACCACGAAAAACTCCCTCGACCCTCTAGCCTTTTCTCATTCATTTGTCACAATACAAATATTGTATTGTGACACAGCTCTCTTGCTTGAGCCTGCGGCACACTTGAGTCTTCTGATACAATCCATTCTTTTTCAAACCTAAATCTCTGTGTCTGTGTAATTGTATTGCAACCAGTCCTTTTTCCACAATATAGCCCGGGCGATAGCCCATCCGTTCGCAATACAAAATTTTTTTCAATATAATATATTTTATATATTTTAGGTATTTCCGACAATTGGAAAAATCACTAAAATCACTAAAAATCATATATTTTTTTCCATATTCTTTAATACTCAAATAAATTTATAAAAATTTATTTAACCTCATTTTCTTAAATTTTACACCATATAAAACCTTAGAAAATTATTTTTCTCACCTCATAACCAAATAAATTTATAAAATTTATTTTCTTTTTCCAGTTTTTCACTGAAAAATTTTCTCCACTCAAATAAATTTATAAAAATTTATTTTCTTCCATTTTCTTCAATTTTACCACTTGTAAAATCTTAGAAAAATTATCTTCTTCAATTCTCATCAAATAAATTTAGTAAAATTTATTTTTTCTTGGCTTTAAAATTTCTTCTCATTTTCCAACAACCCAAATAAATTTTGTAAAATTTATTTTATTTAATTTTCTTCAGTTTTACACTGTAAAACCTTAAAAATTAAATTTCTTCACCTCTAAACCAAATAAATTTATGAATTTATTTTGTTCATTTCAACAGTTCAAGTTTACCTGCTTGTAAACACCCAAAATATTTTCTAAAATATTTCCTTAACTCATCTATGTGCTAATCACCAAGCACATAACATTATAACACATTACAAACCATGTTATACACACAATCACCAAATAATTCACAAAATCACACAAAATACATCAACACACGTGCACGTAGTGTCCTAGTTTTGTCCCGTGATTTTCCTAGGTAATCCCATACCTAAACTCACATCGAACCACACCTAGTGGTGATGTTCTCACTCAACCATGGCCTAAGCCCAAATTCTCAACCTCTAGGTTTTCATATACCTATTCTCCACCTCAAACCACCTAGTGGTGATGGATACCCAAACCCGAGCTCCCTAGGTATTCGTATACCTAGCTACGATACCAGGCTGTGTACCCCACGAAACCCGGGGTCCGTTGACTACGAATCAGCCGAATACAAGTGGAGGTTGGGTTGCAGCGCCACTTTTAGAAATCGAGCGAGTCTCCTTTGTAGAGGCTCTGAGCATAAAACCTACGTATCACGTCCCGAAGCAGGTCAATATATGTAATATATCATCAACCCACCAAACCCCTCACTCTCCCTAATCTCCCATCTAACTATAAGCTCTTCTATACAATAGTTACAAGAGTTAATATTCTTACTCTTAAACAATACATATATTAAGATTAGGAAATTCCTAATACATGTACTACTACCAAAGCCACGTCTAGAGCTTTCTTCGCGTCATCTGCAGGCGAGTCGTCCTCTCGCCCACGCTCCTGTACTGTAAAAAGGGATCCGCGCCAGGAATGAGCTAAAGCTCAGTAGGAGAATGTCATACTAAGTGGGCTACTCACCCACCTAAGTGCGGAGTGCAATGTTCCAATTTAACACACATTCAAGCAAATGCACGATCCTACTTGAATGTCTACACTTGTCAACTCAGATCAGGAGTCCTCACCCATTTCTATACTCGCCTAAGCCTCGTGTAGAGAATATTCGTTTATTAGTGGACAACCCTCCATTGAATATATATCAATTGGGCGCTCGACTGATTGATATATTATTTGTTTAATGGACTACCCTCCGATGAATATATCATTTGGGCGCTCAGGCCAGTTGATATATTATTTAGTTTCTTCTGGACTACCCTCCAGATAATTAACATTTTAGACTACCCTCACAGGAACCATTTTCTCTAGACTCATCATACGCAGCTCTATCGCAGGATGTTGGTGCGAATGGAATGCATGTATGCGGTTCCATCGCAGTCTAATCACATGCAAACATATCAACATGAATATATTTGCATAATATCCGATCCACCGCAATCATGTCATGTAATTAATCAATTCGAGCATCAAATTGCTTCCTTGGGCTAATGATCAAACAGCGATTTAATTTAAATCGCTCGGCGAGCACATATTTTCACCAAAATGTGTATTTTAGAACTATTTGCGGAATAGTAGAGCCCTCGGTTACTATTCACAGAAAAATCTAATTCAACGGTTACTGTGAACGCAATCCACGGCCATTCAGGCTGATACGCCTGGCAATCATTCAATACACAATCAACATAACCTACACCCAAACAGCCCATACCCACGGTTACGGGCTGCTCCATGGCAAGAAAATATTTCCAATAATTCGGTCCCATGTTTTGGGACCGATCCAACGGCCCCTAACGGCCTCATTCAGCCGAAACATTAGTAAAACATTTAAAATGGGAATAAAACCCAAGTAGGGAGAAAATCCTACCTCAAGGAGTTTTTTGAAGAACTCAGATCCGAGTCACAGCGTGCTTGCCCGTAGAACATTTTCCTTCTCATCCCGGCCGTGACGGTCGGATCTTGTGTATTTTCTGAGAGAAAGCCCATCTATAAAATCTCAACAATCTTGCGTCTGCCCAAAAATGCCTCTCACGTTTTGCTCACTTTTAATTTGGAGAAGAAGATCATGTTCCTTATTTTGTCTTGTAGTGACTTAAAACATTTACAAAAATGACGCTTACTTCCCTTGTTTCTCAGATTTGATATTCGGCACTATCTCGGTCGTCCAATTTCATCATTTCTCTCGCACACTCGTAGTGCGTGATCGTCTTTATGTGACTTTCGTCGCGTCGAAGAAGCGTTTTCTGACGCGTGATCTTATCGTAAAACGTCTTGGAGCTCAACTATCTCGAGAAAATTCTGAAATTTTACCGTGCTAACTAGATTTAGTGAGGCGATTCTTGATGCAATCCGTTTAGGTCATCGGATCTAGAGAAATTAATTACAGTTTTTAACGAAATTACAATTTTGTAAATGAAATTACGATTTTGCCCTTTTCCAGAAATTGGAATTTCTCGGGTCTTACAATTGTCCAATCGGACAATTCAAGCATCATTGTAGAAAAAAAAAAGGTTCCAATTACATGCTAGACAAATTTAAAATTTAAATCTTTGCGATCAATTTAAGACAAGTTTGCAATTGGAAAATTATTATTGGAAAATTCAAATTAGTATTTAAATTATAAGAAACAAAAGTGGAAATATCCATTTTAGAAAAAACGAAAAAAAAGTACAACTAAAATATTATGTCCACTCATTTCTTTAATTGTTATGACGGTTAATAGAAGGAAAATAAGAAATAATTTTTAATTGAATATGATTTTATATGCTAGTATAAATTATTTGAATTATTGTATATAAAAATTAAGTAACTTAAAATTATATAAATTTTCAGTATTTTTAAATATATAGGAATTTCTTCATTTTTCCATTATAAAAATAAGCTAAACATAAGAAAGAAAAACTTTATTTAACATTCTTTTATTTTGTAATTGCTAATAAAAAATCAAATGTCAACAATTAGAAATAATATTAATAAATTTATAGTATATTGAATATTATGAATAAATATTTAGAGTTTATAGATATATTTTATCATTTTATTTTGTTTTCTATAATTATACATTTAGCTTATGTCATTAACTCAATCCTAATGGGTGTGACTATGGGCCTAGTTAGCTCACATTTGCCATAATTGCACCAAAGAAAAAAAATATATTATCCTTAAAATTGTGAAAGAAAAAAATAAATTAAATAAGAAATAAATATAATCTTATCACATATAAACATGAGTCCGCATTTGTATTACTATTTCAAAATTTTAGCATATTGGAATTAATATGTATATAAAGAGAAGCTACTAATACAGTCCAATGACATTTACACTAAAATAAAGCCCATCTCTTTATCAAGTTCCTTTGTTGAATATAAAGAGAGGTACAAGATACGAAATAGATAAAATAGAGAAATACCTTAAAAAGTTTTCTCTTTAAACTTGTCTTCTCGGTGACTAAGAAATTATGTAGATAACCCAATGTTAGAGGACCTCGTATTTTCATTACCATCGACAAAATTTTTTAACTACAAGCAAAAATGAAATGGAATTTTTAACTAATAATCGGAAAAATATGATTGAGCAATACAAGAATCTCTTAAATTCGACTTAGAAAATGAATAGGGAGGTGGAAAAAGAAAAATCCATGGACCCGTAATGAACATCATCTATGGCATTTAATTAATGAGAACGAGAAGAAAGAATTTAATTAATGCATTCAATCAATTACAATGCTCCATGCATTTCTCAACCGTTTACTTCACATGAACTGAGCTATGGCATTTCTCAACAACCCACTCTCTCTACACCACCTCACATAGTCACAAAGGCCTAGCCAGCCTCGAGACACCGCTACACACTACCCTCTCTTCCCTTAGGTTTTCCTCTCTTTAAGAAAGGCCCCTATAGACACAAGTCTTTTCTTCGACTCACTACTTTATACTAGATAGCAAACTAACACTTACTCAATTTGTTGGGATTTGAAGATAATCCGCTTTATCTACACATACAACCCTCTAGCAAACTAAATCTCATTTTTAAAACCCAACCAATTGACTAGTATTACAAGCAAGATAAGGATCAAACTTAAATTTAAATACCAAACCTTTTAAGAAGCAAAAGAGTTTAAGGAAAATTTCTAAAAATGATCTCTTTCATCTAATTCAAGTGGAAACAAAAAGATTCAATGAAATATATATTAATATCTACCTTGCTTTGCTTGAAAGTATTCAACTCCGTGGATATGCTTGAAGTTGCAAAACTGACACCATGGAAAGAGAAGCGAATCAGCAGAGAGTGAATGGATTTACCGAGAAACATGTTTGGATGAGAATATCATCTTTGCGGGAAAGGGTTGTTTCAAGAATGTTGGTGGGAAGCGGTTGTTTCAACAAGTCAGCATCAGAGGAAATGTTTGGATGAGAGTAGAATTTCTTTGTGGGAAGTGGCTATGCCTCGGCACGCCGCAAACCTACCGGGTAGGGAAGTACGTATAGATACATTGATGGGGGTAATGCATTACTATCACTATTGAAAAGACTGCACAATGACACTTGATAACTTTCTTTTTGACTTTGGAATTATTTTTTGTATATTTTTTTTTTCACAAAAAGCTTTTCTAATCTATCACACGAGTTAGTTTTATGAGAGTTTATAGGGATAAATTTCATTGTCCTATTCATCACTAGCTTGGCATGGGCCTTTCTCAAAATAAATGTATATAATTTTTGAGAAAAAACGAAGGTTCTAATTTTAAAAGTTATTTTTTACGAAAGTTCAAGTCTGTCAAGGTTTTTTTTAAATTTTGTTTTAGCTTTTATTCTTTATTTGATAACAATGTTTATTTTCATTTAAGTATAAAAAAAATACATAAATGACGTCTATTTTTTTTTTTTAAGTGAAATTTATAGAATCAAGGTGTGACAAAAGTTTACTAATTAAAGAATAAACAATTACTAAAAATCTATATAATTTACTTATTATTTATATGAGATATATTATTTTAAAATAAAGTTTTCATTTGTTATATGTCAATTATATATTTTATTTATGACTTTTTTTATTTTTATTTTCTATCACCTTAATATTTATGGAATGTATACTTACCTATATAAGTTTAGAATTTACACAAGCACTTTTCTTTTTTTATGTCAAAAATAAGAAAGGTAACAATTTTATTTAATATTTAAATTCAAGGTTAATTGAGTTTAGTATGTTGAAATAAATAAATAAAATCTCTTAATTTTTATTCATTCCCTATAAAATATTTCATTTTTTTTGTTAGACCACGAAGTGTCCTGAGTAGGCCCATGCACACACGTAAGGCGCCTTTAAGTCATATCACACCTAGACTAATCCCCTTACGATTCAAGAAGCACCATAAGAGTGGTCAAGCTCTACCACAAAATACATCGTCATTCCCAGAGCTCAATTAGTTAAGTTATGAGAGATCCAAATCATCTCACCATATGTTGGGTGGTACATATAACACCTCCATTTTTATATAAAAGAGAAGTACAACTTTATAAAACTAAGCTCTATTTAAGTCACATTTATTACTATGAAATTTAATTGTAAGTTAAGATAAAATCAATCTAAATGAACCATTTTTCTAATTTATTTTATATGTTTTACAAAAATTTAAATTTAAATTAAGAAATCTATTGATTATTTAAATGAATCAAGCTTTTAAGATACTACAATGAAAAATTATAAAACAACTATTTTTTCAATTTGGATTACTATCAAATGCTAAATTATTTAATAAAGAGAACTCCATTAAGGATTATGTGCCTAAACATATAGAAATTCTAAATGTTCAAGGTAAAACGGTAACATGAACACGATACTACACAATATTCTTTGTTTGCATAAGATAATCACGGTAGGGTATAAACGAGCCAACCTTACTTAATCTCAACTAGTAGAATACTCGAATTTGATTGAGGACTTAATCTGATCTAGTTTGAGCTCGAGTAGCTTATTTCAAGTCGAAGTTCGAATATCACAATACCTAAGCTCGCCTACCAGCTTAATCAGAAATTTTCTTAATTATATTTTATTAATCGAGTCCATTTCTCGTGCTCGAAAGTATAATTATTTATTAATTTTTAATTGATTCGAGCTTTATTCTAGTTGGAGTTCGAAAGCAGCGCTTGACTATTTTTTCTAGTCAAGTTTCATCATTTGCAACAAAACTTTATCGAATTCAAGTCGAAGTTCAAGTTTCGCATTTTTTTAATCGAACAGCCTGAGCTTGGCTCAGAACGCACTGACTCAACTCAACTCTGGATAAACCCCAAATTTGGGACACATTATGGTTCACTTAGAGGAAAGTTTCTACTTCAAATGATAGATTTAGTTTATTATTATTATTATTTTAATTATTTCAAATATTCAATAATTCAAACATATCGATCCTTAATTAATTCTTTCATTTTATCGTTCTAATTTATGTTCTAATGATTAAACATTATCACTAATTGAGAGTGAGCATAGCCTTGTTCAATATGAAGTTATCAAGGTACAAAGTAGTTGAGAAACAGTTAATAAGACTCATTTTACAATCTTTGTATGTTGCAGGAAAATTGGGACTACAAGAGCAATAGTTTTATATATGTTTTTATCTTAAAAAGTTTAAAACCAAAGAATTCCAGCATCTTAAAAAAATTGTTACGATGTTTAGTTGTTCTATTTTTTTTATTTTATAAAGAATCCAAATAGGGGCAATTATTTCAATAGGAATTCCATTGTTATATTTATAAAAATTTTGTAAATGAATACTGAAGTTGGAAAAAATTGTTCTTGTATAAATATTATTTCAATTTATGAATACATAAATATTTGCTAAAATAACTTTTCTTTTGGGCATTTTGAGGAAAAAAAAGAAGATTGTGGTAACAAAGAAAGGTCGAAAATTAAATAATGATATAAACGGATTTTAATTTATGTGGATGGACTTATATCCTTATTTTATTTTTTTTAATAACAAACTATATAAATAAGAATAAATATATAAAGGTATTTTCTTCTTCCTGTCATTGGGTTCAAGAAAATTTAGCAAAGGAAAATAAAAAAGTGAAACATGAGTGTGATAGTTCATAATGTGTAGATGGTTCTTTTTCATTTCCTACATCTTCTTGTCACTAATACATGGTTTAATTCTCAAATTTTTCGCATTTGGTTTTTTGATTTTATGAACAACTAACTAGTTTGGATTTATTAAAATTTCAGAACAATGAACTCAACTTAAGAGTTAAACCCAAATTTTTTTAGTTTTGTTTATTCAATAACCAGTTTTTGCTTCCTCATATTTTCAATTGTACATTGAAGACTTAGGTATTCTCGTGGTGTGTTTCAGGATACTTTCTTTGATTATTGAATAAAAATTCATAATGGTGATGTGACATGTTGCATTCTATAGAAAGACCGAATGGTGATTTAAATATAATGGTAATTGTAATATTGTGAATGATTAAACTTTTTTCTATTTAACCATGAAGATACTTACACCAAACTAGGTTTTTTTTTACCATGAAGATGCTTACACCAGACCAATTTGTATTTTAGTGATAGATTTCTAATTGCTTTTAATTTTTTTTTTACCCATTTTATGATATTTTGAAGATCATTTTAAGTTTAGCCGTGTTATTTTCTTGAGTAACACAAATTTGTAATGGTCATAGTCAACTTGTGTAACAAAATTTATTTCTTCGGGATAAATTTGTACTACGGTGAGTTTGTGAAGCACAAATTTGAAGTTCATTAAAAACATAAGAGAAATCTTGACAAGTGCTTTTGATGGCTATATCACAATTAGGCCCGATAAAATTTTACATGACTTGTGAACATGACACTAGTTGTGACACCCCAAATCCCGGGGATCCAATGACAACCCGTCAACCTGCGAAGAATTTGTAGATATCGAGTAGATAAATTTTAAATCTTGGCTCGACAAATTCCGACCACCCGATCTCCATAGATCGTTGAGAGAAGGAAGAACTTTTCTCTCCCCTCTCACTCTCTCACGCTGTCCCGGTTAGGAAGAATGGGAGAAAAATTTTGATTTTATTGTTTTTCCTTCCCTTTTTCCCTGTCCGTTTACATAAGTCGGGACGTGGGGCCCAATTTCAATACTCCGTCCTGTTCGTTTCCTCGTCCCTAAAAAAATTTATTTCGTCGCTCAATTTATTTTAAATGAACTTAACCTCAAGTATTTCACCTGATCAATAAAATCTTGTTCCCGGGGTTACTATATACCTAACTTCAAAAATTCATAAAGAATTTCATCACTACCTAGGAATTCAAATAAACTTTTCTCGAAGTTACTCGTTGAGACGGACTCAACGGCGTAATCCGCTTTCTCACACATTCGAGTCTAGTAAATTTTCTAGGCTTCCCGAGTTTATCAAAGAATTCATTATTTATTTATTTTTTTTTTTACTTTAGAAAATTTTAAATTTTCGAGGTTTTACACTAACTCGACACTCCATTCTTCTGCTTAGAAGGAGTATAATCGTATTCTCGGTCAAATTCAAGTTGACTCACATAACCCATTTTAATAAACGGATTATATTCGTGAGTCAATCCATAAACACAAATTTGACCCAGATGATCATCACTATTATATTAATTAATATTTAACCTAGATTAGCTCCATTATATATATATATATATATATATATATATATATATATATATATATATATATATATATATATATATATATATATTATTTGTGTTAAATATTGATGAATTAATAATAATTTATGTTATTTTGAATTACCAAATTAATAAACATGTTATGTGACGCCCCAAAACCGAGGTGTCCGGTTGACCACCCACAACCGCGAAAAATCTATAATGCCTTGTATCACGAGACGCATACCCGAGTAAAAAATGGCCACTGGGGCCCAGATCAACACTCATCAAATATACCCAACTATATAATAGTTCAACTCATAAATTCAGATCCCAACCAAATATATTACATGGTTCAAGAGTTATAACATTTCTCTTAATACAAATACATATTAAAATCTATAATTCTAATACATATTATCCAAAAACATCAAAGCCACAACCCGGCTTTCTTCAAAATCGGTCTCTAAAGTGAGCCATCATCTCGAACGCTCCCTGTACCTGAAAAAATATTCCTCGATGTAGTGAGCTATCGCCAAGAAGGGAATCACCCTAAATGGTAGCTTACTCTCCACCTAAGTGCATATGCAATGCTCCAATTTAAACACACACTCAAGTAAATACATGATCCTACTTGAATGTCTACATGCCCATTCCCATGTCTCGAGTCCTCACCGACTCCCTCACACTTGCCTAAGCCATGTATGAGAAAAATATCATTTTCAAAACAAAACTTATTCTTGAAAATACACTACCGAATGTGTCGGTAAAAATATGGGACTACCCTCCGAGGCGAATGTGTTGGAGAACTTCCCGAAACAATCATGGTCCTCATCCGAAATGATCTGTTGGACCGTCTCCCAACCCCATTCTCCGAAAAATCATCCTGTGAAATTCCTTTTAAAAAAACGTTGCTTTTCTTTTCACTCTGTCATGCACACACACCTAATTTCTAGGTTACCTCGCGTATACTTAAATGCGATTATGTCACTAACACAATATATATACCAATATATTAATTATGCAACATTCTCAAATTTGCAATTCACATCACATGTAATTCAACAATATGGATCAAACAACACCCAAATTAGCTCACTTGAGCACCACAATTTTATTTCCACGGTTTATACTACAATTATATTCCATATAATTGAGTAAATCACAATTTTATCTCCAATGGCCTATACACACAATTATTGTAAGACCCGAGAAATTCCAATTTCTGGAATAAGGGCAAAATCGTAATTTCGATTACAAAATTGTGATTTCGATTAAAAATCCGGAATTAATTCTCTAGATCTTGAGCGATGAAACGGACAGGACCGTCGAATTGCCTCAATCTAGTTAGCACGTAAAATTTCGTAATATTCCTAGACAGTAGGAGTTGGCAAGTTTTTCGAGGCATCGCGTTTCGAGTGCCGTAAAACGATTTTCGATGCGACGAAAGTCACATATAACAAGTACTCATGTACCATAAGTGGTATGAGTAGAGAAATGATAAAAATGGACGGCCGAGATAGTACCGAATATCAAATCTGGGAAAAGAGGGACATAAACGTCATTTTAGAAAAGTTTTTAAGTCACTAAATGACAAAATAGCAAATAGGATTGTCTTCAAATTGGAAATGAGCCAAAAAACGTAACTATTTCAGATCCAAGAGATCAAGAATTAAGCTTTTGTGAGTGAGAGAGTCGTGGTTTCTCTAGAATATCGCTAGACACTGAATTCGCTGGGCGCCTTTTGGTGACAAGAAGGAGAACTGCTCTACGCGAAGAGGGCTTCGCGTGGGTACCGGATTTATAGAGTTTCCTCAAACTCCAAGAGGTAGGATTTTCTCCCTACTTGGGTTTTATTCCCATTTTCAAGATTCTTCGAATGTTCAGTCGACGCAGCCATCGTGGGTCGTTGGATTCCGGCCCCAAACCTCGGGATCGACTATAAAATTTTGAAACAAATATGAGTGTACTGTGGTCGCCTCTACCGCTGGTGTGAAATTGCGTTTTGGTGTTAATCATGGTCGATTGGATTGAGGCCTAAGTGGCCGTGAAACCCTAGTTCACTAAGTGAACCGATGAATGATGTGTGTTCGAACCGCAAACCTAGGTTTAATGCTCATAGGAATAGTGACACAAATATATTTTTGTGCGACATGTGTTTGGCCGAAAGTGGATTTAAATTAAATTGCTCAGGTTTCTTGGATCATTACCCAAGTGAGCTAATTTTGATGTATGAGTTGTAAAATTACATAACATGATCAGGTGATTCAATTATGCGAGTATATTCATGTTTATATATTTGCATGTGATTAGACTTTATTGGAACTGGCATACATGCATTCCATATGCACTGGAACACCCTAGGATTATAGGAGTGAGTGCATGAGATAAGTCTAGAGAAAACGGTTCGGAGGGTTGTCTAAAAACATTAATTATCGGAGGGTAGTCCAAATTTAAAATATCAATCGGGTCGGGCGGCTCCACCGATATTCATCTGAGGGTAGTCCATTAAACAAAATAATATATCAATCGCCGAGCGGCCCAATTGATATATATATACATCGGAGGGTCCACTAATAAAACAATAATTTCATACAAGGCTTAGGCGAAGAGAGAGTCTGCGGAGGACTCCTGATCCGAGTTGGTCATGTAGAGACATTCGGGCAGGATCATGCATTCGCTTGAATGTGTTTACTTTGGAACATTGCACAGCACTTAGGTGGTGAGTAGCCCAATTTAGGGCGATTCTCCTCCTATCGAGCTTTAGCTCACCCTCGCGTGGGACCCCCTTTACTGTGCAATAGGAGCGTATGAGGAGACTATTCAGCCCTGAGGTCAGTTTTTAGAAGAAAGCCGGGATGTGGCTTTGGTGTCATATTGTATACATGTATTAGAATGCTTTTCATTTTAATATATGTTATATAAGAGTAGTTTATTAACTCTTGAAACTATTGGATATAGTTTGGATATATCGTGATGAGTATTGTATTATGGGCCCGAGAGGCCGTTTTACCTATGTCGATTATATTGACTGCTTTTCGACAGATATACAGTAGTCAGACTGGGGTAGAGCTCTCCATACAAAGGAGACTCTACCCGATTTTCTGAAGTGGCGTCGGGTAACCCGACATCCACTTGTATTCCGCGGCCGACTGGGAGGCCACCCGAATTTCAGTTTTGGGGCGTCACATTTGCAGGTGCCATCCTATGCGGAGTCATAGAGATGGGTGAAGTACTAGGGTGTAACTCGATACTGAAGTCTACTACCCTCTGTGGAGGTAGTCCAGGTAGCTCATTTCGAAAAACATCCACATACTCGCATACTACTCGAGGTAGATCTAAGTCCGGTTCTCCGCCTCCGTGGTGTTAAGCAGCTAGCCAACCCGCTTAACTGCCCTTTATAACTGGACTCATATACCGTCTGGGAAAATGTCATGTTTGCCTCTCCTCGAACACACGAAATTGGCCCCGCGCATAGGCGTGTAACTCTCCCACGCTCACAATCGATAACGACCTCGTGGGTAAGTCGTCACCAATCCATCCCCGTGATGACCTCGCACTCCGACATGTCCATGATCCTAGGTCCACCGTGAATAGAGTCCCTGTGATCTCCAACTCGCAACCTCGACATATCATCCCTATTCTCACCCTAATCCCTAGGGGAGAACTCACGTACAAAGGCTCCTCTAAGGTCTCAACCTCTAAGCCCAACTCGATCACAACTGATGCAACAATGAATGAATGCGACGCACCAGAATCAAATAACACTCTAGCCCATAGGTGAGATAAAGAAAAAACGCATTCTCGTATAACTGGCCGACCGCCGTCGCCGCGGCGCGACGGCATGACGCCCGACCCCGATGTCCGCCAGGCCTCGTCCTCTACCTCTACCCATACTTCCGCCTCTCGCCCGCCCGTGAAATGTAGGGTGCCCGGGCAGAAGCCCTCGAACCGAGATCGCCTTCCTGGGCCAGACTGCGCGCGGAGGAACGCATCAGATCCTCTCCGTCCCGCTACTAGACTCAATCACTGGCCACCGTGAGACGGTGTGTGCCTAATTAAACTCCCAAGGTACTCGAGTTCGGCTAGATGTACTGTAGCCCAAACTGTCCCACAGTCTCGAGCATCCGCCACTCCCGAGAAGCTACACTAGCCAACGCTCCTCGTGACTTCCGACTGAAGGTATCGCCTATCACATTTGCCTTGACGGATGGTAATGCAAAGTGAAGTCATAACTCTAAGAACTCCATCCATCCGCTTGCCTCATATTGAGGTCCCACGGGCAAGTGAAAACATATTTCGACTTTTATGGTCCGAGCAATAATTTCGAACTCCCGCCGTATAAGTAGTGGGCGCCCAAATCTTCAAGGCGAAGACTACGGCCGCGAACTCCATGTGGTGTGCAGTAAATATGCTCGTGATTCTTCAACTGGCACGAACCATAAGCTACTACCCTCCCGGACTGCATTAACACATCCCAATCCGGCCGAGGCATCACAATACACACCGTGTATCCCGTCCCTCGTCCGGACTATCAAGACGGGAGCCGGCAAATCTCCTCAACTCCTAGAATGCCTCCTCTCATCGGTCATTCCACTCAAACTTGACCTCCTTCCGGGTCAATCTAGTCATAGGTGCTGCTATGCTGGAGAAATCTTCAATGAATCTCCTGCATAGGATATTCCAACCCTATTTAGATCAATTTGTCGTAGTCTTCGTGGATGATACTTCTCCGATCTACTCCCGCCGTAGGGAGCATGAGTATCATCAATGATCGCTTAAGGCCATGGAGAGACCATCACCGTATAGCCAAGTCTCGCAAGTGCGAGTTCGCCATCGAGGTGAGATTTTAGACACGGAAGCCGCACCAGAGTGTCGCGACCGAAAAGGTTAAGGCTGATGAGTCGAGAGACCAATGTCAATTTTCGAGACAATGTGAAGCTTCGGGATTATTGGTATTACAGAGATGCGAGAATGGGGGCTGAAGTTGTCCGCCCGGGCGTGATCAGGATTTCGCCACGGATATGGACCTCCATGGTCGGGACGGCCCGCAATTACGAGAGAAATCGAGGATACTGAACACGGATACCGGTGTTGGCAAGAAGAGGGGAGGATCGGCCTTTCCAGTTCAAGGAAGAGGCAGAAGACTTCGTCACACCCGCTCAGACTAGGCCAAGATTGGAGCATGAGCGACGGGATTGCCCCAGACGTGGATCCTAAGACTTTGGGACAGCATAGCCCCAAGAATGTAGAACAGAGAGATATTTAATTATTCCTCCACACCCTAGTGAGGGCTGGGAGGAAATCCGGGCCAGCTGGTGCTATACAAGCACTTCCAGCCAGCCACATAGGCCGAGGGGCTGTGAGAGTGTGGATCAAGTCGTGACGTAGATCATAATACAGCCAGGCATGGTGGACCTGTGGTGGCAGACTCCATTGTTGTCATTGTCGCTGGATGATGAGTCGACAACCATCGGGTTGTCAATAACAGACCCAGGGCCGGCCGCCATACCCGACACGACATTGATTCGCTTAGAGGTTAAGGCCTTTAGAGAAGCCAAGCTTAGATGTTCTTCCATAGATGTAGAGGGTCGACCTCGAGCAGGCTCAGATTATGATCGAGAGATCTCTCAAATTCTTCTCATGGTTATCAATGCCAGACTTAATTGATTGATAGGATGGGGTGACTCGAGGTTTGGGATACCCCTTGGGAAATTTGCATCGCGTTGTCGAAATGGCAAGGGCTCTAGAATGGATGTCATTCATGACATGGACTGGGACGACTGGCCCATTGATTGTCACTGATCGCGAATTCTCGTTGAGAAAGTTACCGCTTACACACCAAGCAAGTGGGTCAGTAGGTCACGTGTCGTATGGACTACACACGGAGGTTAGAGGACACGTGAGTGAAGTGTGTCCCGGGTCATAAGGTTAGAGGAGCAATTGCCCTTATAGAATTCGCCACAACAACGCTTTCTTATCGCGAAAATACCTGATGGCACTGTGTGAGGCATTGCATGGGGGGCCATGTAGGTCACCGTTAGGATGGACCGAGGTGGGAGAGAGCTCCATCACTGGTCCTGATTTGATTAGAGACACCTCTGAGAAGGTGAGCTTGATACGACAACGCCTTCACACCCGCCGTAGCTTCCAGAGGAAGAGCCATGTCGATGTACGACGTTAACTCTAGAGTCTCGAGGTTGGTGATCGCTTTCAAGGTGATGCCTAAGAGAGGGAGCGATCACCCGCAAGCGCGGAGTTATCGCCGAGGTTTATCGGGCCTTTTGAGATACTCGAGAGGATAGGCACAGCTAAGTGCACGGCGAAGGCACGCCCAAGATGTTAGGTGTCGACGAGGTGTTTCACGCCTCCATGCTCCGGAATATACTCCGCATCCACCATGTGGTGGATTGGGACAGATTGAGGCTGACACTACGACCTTCGAGGAAGGACTAGTGTGCATTGTTGATAGCCGTGATCGTTTTGCGACGCTGAAGACCGCGGAGGCTAGTGAGAGTGCTATGGCAAAGACGCGAGTGGAGGAGTCAACGGGAGCGAGGACATGATGCGGGCCACCTATCCTCTTGCTTATGATGAAGGCACGCTGTTTAGTCGTTAAAAATTCAAAATGATCAAGCATATGCATGGTAGAGTGCACGCGTACAAAAAAGAAGGCATATGCGATTGTGATTGTCCGACTCGACAAAATTTTTGGCGAGGGAGAGAATGTAAGACCTCGAGAAATTCCAATTTCGGAATAAGTAAAATCGTATTCTCGACACATAAAATTGTGGATTTCGATTGCAACCTAATTAATTTCTAGGATCTCGGATGACAAATGGATTGCACCGTTGGAATCGTCTCGCAAATCTAGTTAGCACGTAAAATTTCGTAATATTCCTAGACAATCAGAGTTTGCACGTTTTTCGAGGCATCGTGTTTCGAGTGCCGTAAAACGATTTTCGATGCTACGAAAGTCACATATAACAAGTACTCATGTACCATAAGTGGTATGAGTAGAGAAATGATGAAAATGGACGGCCGAGATAATGCCGAATATCAAATCTGGGAAAAGAGGGACATAAACGTCATTTTAGAAAAGTTTTTAAGTCACTAAATGACAAGACATAAATAGGATTGTCTTTCAAATTGGAAATGAGCCAAAAAACGTGGGGAACTATTTGAGATCCAAGACGTTATCCCAGCTTTAGAGTGAGAGAGTCGTGCTTCTCTCTAGAATATCGGCAGATCCGACCGTTGGCGGTCTTCGAGACAAGAAGGAGAACCGGCTTCACGCCGAAGAGGGCTTCGCGCGGCACCGATTTATTGAATTCCTCAAACTCCGCGATGCAGGATTTTCTCCTACTTGGGTTTTATTCCCATTTTCGTGATTTTTCAATGTTTGAGTCGATTAGGGCCATCGTGGGTCATGGATCGGTCCCAAACCTTGGGATCGAATTAATATAAAATTTTGAAACAAAATGGAGCAGCCCGTGGCTGCTCCCCGGCTGAAGTTGGTGTGAAATTGGGTGTTTTGGTGTTAATCATGTATTGATTGGATTTGAGGCCGGAAGTGGCCGTGAAACCCGGGTTCACTAAGTGAACCGATGAATGGATGTGTGTTTGAACCGTAAAACCTAGGTTTACTGTTCATAGGAATAGTGACACAAATATATTTTTGTGCGAATATGTGTTTGGCCGAGTGATTTAAATTAAATTGCTCGTGTTTGATCATTAGCCCAAGTGAGCTAATTTTTATGTATGAGTTGTAAAATTACATAACATGATTGTGTGATTTGAATTATGCGAGTATATTCATGTTTATATATTTCCGTACGCTGACAGACCGTATCGGAACCCGTGCATACATGTGCATTCCATATGCACTGGAACAATCCCTAGGATTATAGGAGTGAGTGCATGAGATAAGTCTAGGAGAAACGGTTCTGAGGGTTGTCTAAAAACACACTATCTGAGGGTAGTCCAAATTTAAAATATCAATCGTCGGTCGCCTTAATTGATATTCATCTGAGGGTAGTCCACAAACAAATAATATATCAATCAAGCCGGGAGAGTCTAATTGATATATATATATATATATATATATATATATATATATATATACATCTGAGGGTTGTCCACTAATAATAAAACAATAATTCTCATACAAGGCTTAGGCGAGTGTGAGAGAGCCTAGTGAGGACTCTCGGGGATTTGAGTTGGTCAGGTGTAGACATTCAAGTAGGATCATGCATTTGCTTGAATGTGTGTTTACTTTGGAACATCAGACAACACTTAAAGGGCGAAATTTCCACTTGTGGCGATTCTCCTCCCATCGAGCTTTAGCTCATCTGCCGTGGACCCCCTTTACAGTACAAGAGCGTAAGAGGAGACGTCATTCGAGGTCGTTTGTAAGAGTTTCTGACGTGGCTTGTGTCATATTGTATACATGTATTGGAATGTTTTCATTTTAATATATGTTATATAAGAGTAGTTTATCGACTCTTGAAACTATTGGATATAGTTTGATATATCGTGATGAGTATTGTATTATGGGCCCAAGAGGCCGTTTACTCATGTTGGGATTTATATCGGACTGCTTGGGACAGGATATGCAAAGATCAGATTTGGGTAGAGCTCTCCGTACAAAGGAGACTCTGCCCGATTTTCTGAAGTGGCGTCGGGTAACCCGACATCCACTTGTATTCCGCGGGTTGATGGATAGTCAACGGACCCCCGGGTTTTGGGGCGTCACAATTATATTCCATATAATTGAGCAAATCACAATTTTATCTCCAATAGCCTACAAACACAATTATATTTTATATAATTATGCATCGTGTTAACACATTAGAATCATGTATTAACCTATCTATTTCCACACAACTCAAGCCATTTATTTCATCAATTTCAAGCACCCAACACAATGGACGTTGTCCACTTCCGCACAAACCCGGACTGCTTTTTAACAAATTCCAAAACAGAGCAAGTGGGTCAGTCCGTGGGCACTTTGACTCATCCAACATCGGTTCCTCTTGGTGGAACCGACCTATGCCCATTTCCGGCCTCCTACTCACCAAAACACAATTTATTATATAAATTATGATACAGATACCCAAATCAGTCCCTAAACTGATACGGATTGACCAAAAGTGTCCCAAAAATTTTCACACTTCGGTTCCAAGATTTGGAACTGATCAAACGGCCACTCACGACCTCAAACCAACACAAGAATTTACAAAACACTTAAACAAGTAGGATAAAACCCTACCTCATGGAGTTTGTCAAAAACTCCCGAAACCGGTGCCCACGCAAAGCCTCGTCACAGAAGAAAGCGCCTTGCTGTCTGGAAATCCGACTACCGACGTCGAGCCTTAGAGAGAAGGTACTCTCTCTCTAAAAGAAAAATCACTAGATGGCTACTGTGACTCCATTCTTCCTTTCACGTTTTCTTTTCCTTTGTTTTATTCCTTCTTTTTTTTCTTTTCTTTCTTTTCCTTTTCTTATTTCATTTTCCCATCATTTCTTCTTCTCATTTCTTCTTTTCTTTCTTATTTTCCCCATTTCCCTCCTTCTCTTTGAATTTCTCCTCCTTTTGACATTGACCGTGAGCACAAAAGGAGGAAGTTTCCTCCCTCCTTCCCTCAAGCCAAAATGCGTGGCTTTCCATTTTCCTTCTTTCTTTTATTTCATAATTTCTTTTACGACATCACATCTCTACACTGCTTAAAATGAGCCATGGAATCATGCCACCCATGTGGCTCAATATGATCCATTCCTTTTTATGCTAAGTGTCACACTCTTGAGGTGCCATGTGGCATCCCCTAACCTTGCCATGTGTCATCCGATACCCCATGCCTCGAAAAACGTGCAAATTTCGACTGTCTCTGAATTCAACGAAAATCGACGCGCAGAAATTTAAATTTCATGGCATAATTTCAATGGAGAAGTCCGTTTCGTCATCCGAGATCTAGAAAAATTTCGGATTTTTACCGAAATTACGATTTTGCCATTTTTGATAAAATTGGAATTTTCTCGGGTCTTACATGTTACACGTATCATTTTACCTTATTATTAATTGGGGCTTGTTTGAATTTGTTATTTTTAATCCGTTTTTTATTTGAGTCGTGTTCGGGTTGATGAATACCGTAAAAAAGCTATTATTGACACGACCCAAACACGAGTTGCGAATTGCCACCCCTGTTATTCACAACCATTTTGTATTTTAAATTTTTAATCCTCCAGCGTATGGGATGAAATGGTCCATGATGATAAGAAATCTTTAATCAGTGGGAAATTATAATTAAGTAACCATCACTTTTCCTACTTCATTTTTGCAATCCCGCCAAAATATACATATCACTTCCTGACAAGTCATGGAGGACAAGTCAATCCGTCTGAAGTGTCAGACCACCTAAACCCAACTTGTCTATCAAAAGTCTCAATCCACCTAAACCATTACAGTATATCAGAAGTCTCAGTCCCACCTATTTCTCTGTTGAAAAATCCCATAGTTTAGAAGAGCACTATATTCACATCCTTGCTTTACAAATTTTTCTTGAATCTCATTGATTTAAGTGGCAACCAGATCAGAAGTGAGGTGGAGACGCCTGCAGTGTGACATGGGCATCATTTCCCCAAATGTTAGTGTACCATAGCAATTAATAAAGCCATATTGAAGATCCGTCCAGAGATGCTTTATGAAGCAGCCAAACAAACGTGGACCTATAGTTGGGAGAAAAAGGCAAAGGGGGAGGCGGGGGGAACATGGGAGAAAAAGGAAAAAAAAAAAAAAAAGTGATTCTCTAGTTTTTAGCAAACCAGAGGAGACAGAGCGGAGGTTACACTCATTATTGCGGGGAGGGAGGTGTTGTGAAAGGAGGCTGGTCGAGGAGGAAATTTGAAGGTGAGAGCGCATAAGAGAAAAAAGTCGAGAAATGGACAAAGGAGGAAATGAGTAAGGAATGCCTGGGGTTTATGGGTCCTAGAGGTTGATTTTATGAGAAAGGAAAAATTTACAAGAACAAGCATACTCACTATTGAGAGGAAGGTTGTCAGGTAAGGATCAACAGAGTTTATGTGTGGTATTTTCTTATTAATTTACTTTCTTCTCTATTGATTTCTGAGCATTGTGTTTTGATTGTGGCCTTTTGAAAAGGCCTTTCCATTTTCTCTTTCACAACTAGCTGTGCAAGTAAAGTGCAAAACATAAAGGCAAAAACGTGAATCGATTTTATACTTGCATACCTCCTTAAATCACTCTTACTAGCTTTGTTTTTGTATGTGCTGGCCATCTCTTTTGAGAGTCAAGAGTCCTTTTTTTTGTCTCCTTATTTTTTATATTTCAAAGTTATCAGACCTTCTTCCCATTTTGTTTCCTTTGGGTCCATCTCATTTACATCTCTCTAGTTACATGGGAAATGATGGCGATGATGCTCCCTTTATGTTTCTTTTGTGGAGTTATAAATTCTAAAAATGGTTGCCAATCTTCTTTGGCGCTTTAAGGAAGATTATTGGTAGATATTGGTCCAATATTACCTCAAGAGTCAAGATTGCAACTTTATAAAGCTAGGACATGGAAACATGTTAAATTTGTATTCTGGTTTGCAAAATCATGATTTCAAAAATTTTGTTTTTATTGTTTCCACTTATTTTTAAGTACCATGTATAAGTATGATTAACCAGATAAGTATATATGTCTATACATGAAATACAAGAAACACACAGCCACAAGTAGCCTTGGATTATTGAAATCAGGGCGATTGAAAAACCCTTTTTGTATGGTCATACCATGACGCATGAGTTTCTATCTAATTATAATCGATAGTCTTAATAACATTTGAAGAAGATTTTTTTTAAATAAAGGATTTTCATCATTCTTCATCCTAATTTTAATTAAATGCAACACATGATTATGGAACCCAAACAATTATGTAAAGGAATATTTATATTATTTTCTCACCACCTTTTTTTTCAATTATTAATTTTTCTACTGGGAGTTCTTGAAATGGATGATGATATTTAATATTTTTTTTTTTTACCTAAATCAAAGCATATGTTCTATTACATTACTACTGCCATAATGTTACTAATTGGTTAACTTTGGTGATATTAGCACCTTAAAACTTTTATTTTACTTTATCATAGTGTGGATATCATCGGAAACTTTTGGTGCTCTAATCTCATATTTGTTTTTACTAATTTTTATCGACTTTTAACACTCTTTCATCACAATGTAGGTTGTAAATTAAGAGGCAAATGATCGATGTACCATTTGACGTGCTTTTTTCTAGAGGTTTAGACTCACATTCGTGGGCATTTACGGCTTATCATTATATGCTTCCAATTGAGGCCGCTTGCTAATGGTGTTCATATATAGTTGCACACCTTCTCGCATTGGTCCCGAAGGTCATAAATACTCTCTTCTCTCAAGTATGGAGAGGCTCCTTTCCATCTCACAGATTCTCTACTTGTTGAAGCCCTTCACCTTTTGTTTCGGCTCCATGGAATTACCATATTCATATGATCATTTTAGAACATATAGAAAGTAGGTTTCACACGAGACAAATAACATTTCCTATGAGTCTAAAACTTGAAAACCATGCCTCAACTGCTAACTTGGTGTCTCTCTTTATTGCAGAGATTGATGGTGAAGAAAGTTATCTAAGATTCAATTACAATATCATATGATATCCCGAGGTCCCAAAAATTTACTCAATCCTAACCCTCAATCTTAAGCTAACTGAGTGCATTTTATTTCATAATTCTTCGTGTACCAAGAAATAATGTTGGTTGAGGTCTAAGAAGCTGGTTAAGACAAGAAGTCCGAGAAGCCGGTTGGAATATAGATGTGGGTAGGTTCCAAGTGGTGCCAAACACACTTCGAAGTGATAATTGATTTAATATCTCACCTACTCTAAAAAATCAAATAATTTTTTATCATTTCACACCCATTGAAAATTTCAAGATTTGGAATTGACCTCGTATGTACCATTCATCTTTTCTTGGGTTCTTCCTTTTTCATTTTTTCCTGATATTTTTATTGTAAATTTTAATATTAGTCATTGTACTTTGATTTTTTATTTTTTATTTTAATTTATATCTTCATGGGATATGTGATGACTTTGCATGTAATGTGTAATCGAAAAAGACTTTGAATCCTACCATGTGCACATAACTCAATTGTTATCCCTAATTCTATCACTTATATATATATACACACACGTCAAGGGTATTGAGGAACAAACACATGTGGTCATGTCTCAATGAGAGGTGCAACTTAAGTAAGTGAGAACAAAGCACCCAACTTATCTCAATGCTGGCATAATTGGTTGAGGTATTCTTCTTAGCATTCTGATTTTTCCAAGAAGACGAGTTTGGTAGGTATCAAGCACTCACCATAAAGGGAAAAAATCCATACCATTTGTCAAAGCTAAGGCCCATTTGACACTTACTTTTTTTTTTAGAAAATAGAAGGTTTTTTTTTTTTGAAAACATGATATGAAAAATTGATGTTTTTAAAAAATATGTTTGAGTTGTTTTTATTTATTTTCTAACAGTTTTTAAAAACATAAATAAACAATAATTTTAAGAAATACCTTAAAACATAATATTCCATATTCTCAACAAAATTTTCATTCTGCAAAACATTTGAGAATTATTTTTAAAAACCATTCTAAAAATGTTTTCCAATGCAACCTTGCCTCCCATTTCAAACAAAAACTCAAGAAAGAAGGTTTGGATAAGGTTGTGTTCAAATTAAACTTTTGCTCAAGTGAAATGTGTTTTTCATGGTTCAGGTGTTCATATTATATGAAATTTGAATGTCATGGATATAATAGGATTATGTACATGAGGCATAAAGATCGGAAGAAAGCGCCAATGTCATCGCGGATTCGTATCGTAATGCAATTCGAGACTTCATAAATGGCCGAAATGAAACCCTTAAAATCCAAGATTTTCGATAAAGGGTAGCTAGGTGTTTCGTTGAAAATCCGGAATTTTTCTAGATCTCGGATGACTAAACGATTCTCCCGCGGAACTCGCCTCGTGAAATTTAGCGCTACCACGCCGACTTCGCTGATCTGCGGTGGCTCCGATTTCACGCCGGCGCTGCAAAGGCTTACTTAATACAAGAAGATATGATGCCACTTTACACTACAAGTGCGTGACACTCTGGCATCGTGCAGTGGCTCGCTACCTTAAGCCATGTGGGAGAAGGGATTCCATGGCCCATATGATGCCATGTGGTGCATGATGTCATAAAGGGGCATTAAGAAATAAGAAAAATTAAGGGAAAAGGAGGGTCATACGAGACACGAGAGTGGAGTAAGAATTTCCTCCCATCGACCGGGGAATGATCAGATTCTCCAAATTGAGGAGAGAGAAAGGAAAAAGAGAATATGGTAAATGAGATGAGAAAATGAAGAGAAAAAGGAAAAGAAAAGCAAAAGGAAAGAAAAGTAAGTTATGAAAGGAACAAGAAAGGGAAACGGTTCTTAGAGAAGTGCGGCGGAAAAGGGAAAGGAGGAAAGGGAAAAGGATATCTTCCTGTGGTTTCGCGGTCGACGCTCGGGAAGTTCGAGGATTCAAAGTTGGTGCACGCTAGCGGATCTACGTGTGGATTATTCAAAAGTCGGAGTTTCGACAAACTCCAAGAGCAGTAGGATGATTTCTTCTGGTTTGGTTTACTTTTAGCCTAAAGTATAATGGTAGGGGTTGCTTATGGGAGGCCATGAGAGGCCATGTGAATTAGTTCCAAGCCTTGGGACTAAGGGGTATGGATTTCACGACCGGTTGCATGACTATGGGAGTTAGGGTTTGAACTAGAAACCGAAGGTTTCTAGGTATTATGGATTGTTGATGTGTGTGGAGGCTTGGAACCGGATTGGTTCATGTTGCTAAAAGAGCGTGAGGTACCGCAATTGAATAGTCCCAAGTTGGTGACTTCGATTTAGAGTGTTATGGCTTGCTTGAATAATAACATGCGGTGTATGGAATTGTGATATTGATGCATGCTTTTGATGTATTAATATGGCTTTGCATGGAGGTAAGATTATATGTATCGAATTATAATTATCATGTTTGTAAATATTTCATGTGGTAACTCATTCATGCATGTAACATGAGGAAAAATGCATTGGCATCATGCATTTCATATGCCGCAGTCACCTTGGCGTCGGTCGGGTGTGGGTGCGAGGGTAAGGTTTATTCGTCGGTGTTGGTGAGTGGGTCGTGAACTCGGGAAAAAGGGACAAAGTCCAGGTAGAATTCACGAGGGTGTAAATGATCAAAATGATAAATTACTTGTTTTGGGCGAACAGTTGGTGAATCCCCCGGTGAAAGTCCCACGATTTATTCCACGGTTGGGACACTTGAATCCGAAGCGATGTAAGGATTCGTGAAAATGTTGAAAAGGCGATGCGGCGTCCTGCGGTCATGAACCCGAAATCCGTGGCCCACAAAATAAAGGAAAAGAATCAAGCGATTTCGATAAATAAATTGGAGGGTTATCAATGGTTTAGTCGGGGTGTGGCGGTTTATTTCACATTTGGCATTCGGGTGTGAGAGTCGGTTGGGACTCGGGTGGTGAGCATGAGGGGGTACATCATGCATGATATAGACATTTCATATAGAAAATAATTGTATAGAATGTGATTGATTGTTTATATATGCCATTGCATACATTTAGAGTGGGAGTAACCCTTGTAGGAGGGAATTTTCTCTTTTTGGGCTGCTCACCGATCGTGAGACCCTTTTTAGTCTGAGGGTATCTAGGGAGACGGCATTCAGTAGAGGTATCTTTTGAGAAGAAAGCCGAAATGTGGCTTTAAGTAAATATTTACGTAAATATGTACAAATCTTTTTGTAGAACAAACATATGAAAACTGTAAGGAATATAGTTGGCATATTTATTTTGAGTATTAGTTCGTGGGCTGAGGCTATTATTTTACTGGTATCGTCGTGATACGAGATATATAGATTTTTCGCAGGTTGACGGGTAGTCAATGGACACCCCGGTTTTGGGGCGTCACAGGAAAAGTATAATTCAATAGTGGCGAAGCCACCATATATGCCCCCCCTCAAATTTTTTATCCTCAATTTTTATATATATATATGCCCCATCCCCCTTCTCCTTATTTGTGATGTGTTATTGAATTATATTTTTTTATCCTACCATGGTGTGCCATTAAAATTATCCAAACATCTTGTTTTATAAATTTTATTCAATAATCCCATAACACTAAAGCTCCATTTGGAACCTAGAAAGTGTTATGAAAGAAACAAAAAATTAGTGTAATTGATTTTTTTATGTTTAGAATTTCATTGTAGAAAAATATAAAAAGTAAATAATATTATAAAAATATTCAAATTTTTTATATATTTTTAATTTTCTTACTCTTTAAATGATAGAAAAACTAATAAAATGAGTTTGAATACACATATATAATTAATTCATTAAGTTTAAACCTATTTTTTTCTTCTTTTTTTTTTCTTCTCTATTTTCTTTCTTTAGTACTTTCCGGGGTTATAAAAGGACCCTAATGATCCAATAAAACTTTTCCCAAAAATTGAATTTCTACAATTAAGATATCGAGCCAAGCATAAGTTATTATACCAAAGCTCAAACTACCAAGTTCTTTGGGATCATGTTATTGTAATACAAAACCTTCATATGTACCATTTTAGCAAAAAAAATTCAATTTAAAACCTTGTCATTTACCGCACATCAATGTTTTATCATATCTTCCTAAAGTACTTTAGTAACCTAATATTAAAAACCTAATCTCAAATCTAAGGAAACCTAATTAAAGAAAAAGTTAACTTGTTATTTAAGTTTATCTATTTAAAATTATTAAATGTTACATGAATAAATTATAAATCTATATTTTATTCATTTTTTAAGAACTATTATTGATAATAATTGTTCATGTTTAAATTTAACATTCTTATTGAATAACAAAATTTGTTGTTAAAGTTTAAGTATTATCGTATTTTTCTTAGTAACATTAAAAAACATTATATTCTTAGTTAATATTATATTTTTAAATATGTTATGATAATATTATTAAATATATATTGGAATATGTTTGTAAAACCCGAGAAAATTCATTTTTTTTAGAAGGGGTAAAATAGTAATTTTTGTTGAAAATCCGGAATTTTTCTAGATCTCGGATGTGAAATGAGACTCAGCCCCATTGGAATTATCTCGCGAGGAAATCCTAGCTATCGGCCGAATTTCGAGACGGTCGAATTTCACGTTTTCGAGGTACGGAGAGTCCGCGGGCGATACTTGGCACACTTGTTTACCGAACTCTTGTATAATAATATGGGAAGTTGTATGTTTGTAAGAAAAATATAAATAAATGAGTCCCTATGAATGGGATTGACTAGCGTGGACATCGGATATCCGATGCCCACGAATATTCCGCGGTGCGTCACAACTTGGTATCAGAGCTCAGGTTATCTGTTTTGATATATTTTGGTTTATAAAAGAGTTGTATATCAAACTCTTGTATAATAATATGGGAAGTTGTATGTTTGAAAGAAAAATATAAAGAAATGAGTCATATGAATGGGATTGACCGGCGTGGACAGTCGGATCATCAAACCTTTTTTGAATATTCCGCGGGATGTGAGTTGTCAGCCGGACCCCGGGTTGGGCGTCACATCGAAGTGGTAGTGTGGTTTGGAAGATTGTGGCACGTGGGTGTGGAGTAGTTTCAAGCGAAGGAGTCAAATGTATCTATAATAAGAAACCAGTGATCACATATGAGTAAATTCGAATAAGCATGAAGGAGAGTCGACAAGGGTCATGTTCCACCTCTAATTAATGGTCCCCATCTCAGTCCGCACCCTCATTATTTCTCATTCCTTCTTACCCTCTTTTTGTTCCTTATGGTATCACACACCTCTATCATAAGATAGAAATTTTAAATGCATTTGAATTTAACAAAAAATAAATAAAAAAAAGTTAAAGCAGTTTAGTATGATGGATTTTATTACCAAAGTATTAAAAAATCTTTTTTTTTTTTTAACTAAGTGAATAAGAACCTTTTAAAAAAAAACTAAGTGAACAAGAAAATAAATAAATTTGCAATAATAATTTTTATAAATGAATTAATATAAAAGAAATACAAGTATTAGTAATCAAAAAGGGTTTACTTGTGGGAAGCAACTAAAATTACTTGTTTTATTCCATTTTTTTTCATTGGATAATATAAAACAAATTCATGATCTTAAGAACATTGTGAATTGAAATTTGATATACAATTTTGTCTTCTCTTATTTTCAAAACTAATTATGTGTATTTCTTAAAACAATCAAAGTTGACATTTTTTTTAAGTTCTTATTTGTATTAAATATATAATGAAAATTTTCATAATTATTATGGTTGTACCAATGTATCTAATGAGAGGAAGCCATGTTACATCATTTATGTTTTAAAAAATGTAAAAAAAATAAAACTTTGTGATAACCCGAATGAACAAATAGGCATTCAAAACACAAATCAAAACCTAACCAAAGGAAATCTAATACCGAAAACAAACAAAAAATAACTCTCCTTGAATGGAAAAATCCAAAGAAAAAAAAATGTCTTCAAATTCTTTGTAGATAGGTTTCGACTTTACAAAGAATCGAAAGAAAAAATGTCTTCAAATTTTTAACATTTACTAATACTATAATAACTTGATAAATTTATAGATAAGATCTTATATACTTTTTAATTTATTTTATTAAGATAGTTAATTTTGTAACCTAGGTTGAAGAATGTTTTAAATATATATTAACTTAACATTTTTTCTATCAAGGTTGTATTATTATAAATTCAGACACTTCTAGCAATTTTATATATGTCATTGTTGCTAACTTATAAGTTTTAATTTGATTTGCATTATCATAATTCATGGAATAATTAGTAGAATTCACATATGTCATTAATGCTTTAACTAAGTTTTATATGTTATAGTTGGCCATTTGAATAAAAATTATATTGCTTTATATCAAGATAATATATGTCAACAATGACCTATTTTTTTGTAGTGTTTGTGTGGACTGTTTTTTGTGTATTCTTGTTGGAAATTAAGTAACATGATGAATGTGTTGCAAATATGTAGATATATGTGTGTTATATATATTAGCATGAATGGATGTAAATTATATGTTTTCGATAAAATTATCCATGGTGCTTGGCATGAAGTACGTTTTATAAATTGTTCCATGTAGTGTTCATTGTACATGTAATATGATATGCATGCATTGGCATTTTGCATTGCATATGCACGAGGACATCGCATTGTGTTGGGTGTGTGTGCATGGTTATGATCATTCATCATTCTTGGTGAATGGGTGGTGAGCTCGGTAATGGGACAACGTCCAAAATGAGTCTTATGGTTGCATAACATGAAAAATACGTGTGTTGGGCATAGCAAGAAGGGATAGATACTCCCTTGGGTGAAAAACCCGGATTGGTTTAGATGCAACCGAAGGTGAAAGTCCAAAAATCATTGGAAAGGCGCGCGGCGTCCTGCGGTGAGAACCCGAAAATCCGTGACCCATAAATGCATAAACACATGGGATTTGATTAAATCAAATGAACATTGGAGGTATATCCAATGGGTTTTGTTTTATAAAAAAAAAAAATTGTTTTGGAAAAAGGGTCATTGGGTGAGACACCAATGACGAGTTTTCACATTTGGCATATGCATAAGTGAGAGAGTCAGTGAGGACTAGGGACATGGGCATGATGAGTCACATCTCATTCATAACATGTAGAATTTCAGGTATAGACTTGCATGTTTTACTTGGAATGTGTGTATTATTGTGTGAACACGACATTGCATGTGCACTTAGGTGGGGAGTAACCCTTGTAGAAGTTTACTCTATCGGGCTTTGCTCACCCCATCGTGGGACTCCCTTCGGGTTGTGCGAGCTGACTGATCATGGACCTCAAGCTTTGAGACTATTAAGACGAGAAATTCAATTTACGGAAAAATGGCAAAATCGTAATTTCGGTTATAAAATTGTAATTTCGGTTAAAAATCCAAAATTTATTCTCTAGATCTCAGATGACGAAACAGATTTCACTGTTGGAATCGTCTTGCAAAATCTAACTAGCACGTCGAATTTCGTCGAATTTCGAGACAGTCGGAGTTGGCACGTTTTTCTAAGCATCGCGTTTTGGGTGCCGTAAAACGATTTACGATGCGACAAAAGTCACATATAACACGTACTCATGTGCCATAAGTGGCATGAGTAGAAAAATGATGAAAATGGACAACCGAGATAGTCTTGGTCCAAAAGCTGGGAAATGAAGGGACAAAATGGTCATTTTAGATTTGTCTTAAATGATAATAAGGCCGAAAATTGCATAATACTCATCCTCTCAAATTGAAAGAAATAGCGATGGGAGAAAGGAAATGGAATCTGAGCGAAAATGAGTTTTCTAGAGAGAAAGCGTCCACCTTCTCTACAGAAGTGTAGAATGTTTGTCGGGTCGTCGGGACGAGAAGGAAAGGCGCTCTGCCTGTGAGGGCTTCGTGGAGTGGGATTTAAGGAGTTTAAATGACTCCGGTAGAAGTTCTCCCTAGGGTTTATTCTTTTGTTTAAGAGCTATGTTAATGTTTGAGTTGAATGAGGTCGTGAGGTAGTTTGATCGGTTCGAATCTTGGAGGCAGAAAGTGTTGGATTTTGAAACCCATGTGGACAATGCGTGACGTCACGAAGTGACTGGAGTGCCATGGTGGGGAATTTATGCTATGAATGTATGCTTTGATGTGTATGAGGCCGGAATCGGCCGAAAGTGCAGTTCTAAAGTGAACCGGTGATTGAATGATTTCAGGGAATAGTAACCGAGGGGTTTCACTATTCCACGAGAATAGTGTTCGCAAAATAATTTTTGTGAAATAATGTGTTGGTTGAGTAATTCAAATCGGAGTTACTCGTGTTTGATTATTAGCCCGTGAGCAAGTACGATGAAATTGATGTGAAATTACATAACATGATTGTGTGATTTAAATTTATGTGAATATATATGCATGGTGATAACTATATTTGCATGTGTTATATAAGTTATGTAGCATCTGATACATTTCATATACCTTGAGGGCACCCTAGAGAGATAGGGTGAGTGCATGAGGTAGTTTCTTAAGAGGAAGCGTTTCGGAGGGTAGACTAATAGTGTAAAATATTAATCGTCGAGATGGCCCAATTGATAATATGGAAGTGGTCCATATAAAATATCGATCGTCGAATCGGCCCCGATTGATAAATCTCGGAGGTAGTCATTAAATATAACATCGGAGGCGGTGCACTACTTAGATGGAGGTGAACCACAAATATAAACAAATAACTTTGTTTCAAACTAGTTTATGACGCCCCCAAATCCCGAAGTCCGTTGACTGCTACCACCGTCAAGCCGAATACTAATGAATGTCGGGTGACGGAGCATTTTTCACAATCGGCGAAGTCTTCTTTATGCGGGAGCTCTGCGAATCTGGGGTATGCATAAACCTGTCTAGCGATCCAACCATAACGATTTATGATTACTGGCGACCACTTGGGCCATAAACAATACTCAATATACATGCCAACTATGAATCAACTATATGTAATAGTTACAAGTTAATATGTTTTACTCTTATCTGTCTGTCGTAAAAACACAAAAAGTTACATCGTGTATGCATCAAGCCCATGACCGGTTTCTTCTAATCCTCGGTCTCTAGAATGAGCCGTCCCTCGCACGCTCCTGTACACAGTAAAATAATATCCCTCGACCGGAGTGAGCTAATCTTTCATTAGTGGAATCATGCAAGTGGGCTGCTACTTCACAAGTGCGGTCTGATGTTTCCAGTGAAACAGATTCAAGCAATGCATGATCCTGCTTGAATGTCTCGCAGCCAACTCGGACCAGGAGTCTTCATAGGCTTTCTCACATAGCCTAAGCCTCGTATGAGAATTATTATATTTATTTGTTTGTTTGTGGACAACCCTCCCGGAGTGTGTATATATATCAATTGGTATTTCAGAAGCGATTGATATATTATTTGTTCTAATGGTACCCTCCAGATTAATATCAATTGTAGGCAAATGACGATTGATATTCTTAGTTCTGTGGACTACCCTCAGATAATTAATATTTTAGACTACCACTCCGAACCGTTTTCTACAGACTCATCTCATGTACTCCTCCTATAATCCTAAGAATTGTTCGATTATATGAATGCATCTATACAGTTCTGTCTGAGTCTAATCATGCAAATATATAAACATGAATATACTCGCATAATATCCAATCACACAATCATGTCATGTAATTATCATTTCAACATCAAAATTAGCTCACTTGGGCTAATAATCCAAACATGGCGATTTGTTAAGTAACGACCAAGCACATATTTTCATAATATATGTTTTAGAACAACATTTGAATGCCATTGAAACCCTCGGTTACTATTCCCGAAAAAATCCAAATCAACAGTTCACCTTGTGAACCCGCAATCCTGACCATTCAGGCCCAATGCATACCAAGCAACCATTCAACACCTGAATCAACACAAGCTTCACCCAAGCATTGTACCCATTTATGGCTACTCCATTTTTGTTTCAAAAATTTGTAACAATTCGGTCCCAAGGTTTGGGACCGATCAGACGGCCCTTCACGGCCTCATTCAACTCAAACATTTATAAAGTACTGAAAATGGGAATAAAACTCAAGTAGGGAGAAAATCCTACCTCTTGGAGTTTGTCAAAAACTCACAAACCGAGGTCCGCATTAGCACTCCGGCGTAGAAACGTTTTCCTTCTCGCCGGCTTTGCCCGACCGGTCGGATCTCCCGGTATCCTAGAGAGAAGTGCTCTCTACAAAAGCTGCGAAAATAATTCTTGGATTCTGATTCTGGTTCTCCACGTTTTTCCCAGTCTTTAAAATGGAATGACAACATTGACTAATTTGGCATTAGTGACTTAAAAATCAAATCCTGTGACCATTCGTCCTCGCTACGGATATGTCTTATTCTATCGCATCATTATCATTTCTCTACTCCTTTATGAGTATAAGTGTCGATTGTTTAAGTCATGAAATTACCTCTGTGCTTCAAAGCCTTGATGCTTGACTTGATGTCAACCATTGTCTAGGAAAATTACGAAAATTTCGTGCTAGCGAATTGTGAGCGATTCCAGCGGTGCAATCCGTTTTCATCAGGATCTATAGAATTAGTATGGATTTTTAACGAAGTACAATTTTGTAATGTGATGCGATTTTGCCCTTATTCCAGAAATTGGAATTTCTCGGGTCTTACAAGTTTTCTCATACATGGCTTAGGCAGGTGTGAGGGAGTCGGTGAGGACTCGGGATATGAGATGATAAGTTAGACATTCAAGTGATATGGGCAGAGAAATTCCAAGTTTGGAAAAAACGAAAATATATTTACGACCACAAGTATTATTCGTTAAATCTGTAATTTGACCTATCTCAGATCTTGGATGGCGGAAAGCAGTTAGCTCTTGTTGGAATCGTCTGAAAAATCTAGTTAACGCGTAAGGCCAAGTAATATTAGAAGACGTTCGGGAATCGGCTGGATTTTGGCGACTGCTTTAGTTCGGTGTAGTAAGGCGCTTACACCGATGCTGTGAGAAATGCATATACTGCAGTAACTCGTGTGACGTAAAGTGGTGTAAGTAGAGAGGTGATGAGTGGACGACGAGATGTCTTAGGAATGTCAAATCTGAGGAGAAAGAAGGATGGCATTATGGGGTGTTAAGTCTCTAAATGACAAAAATGGAATAGTGCTTGTCCTTACAAAATTGAAATAAAGAAAACGTGAAATCAAGGGGGGGAGGCGTGGGCGTTGCGAAAACGAAAATGGTGGTTTTAGAGAGAGAAGGTCTTTGACTTCTCTACAGATTTGCTGACATATCCAGGCCCAGTCGCGTTCTTGGTCGAGAAGGAAGCGTTCTGCGGGCTTGAGCTGCGCGTGGACTCCCGAGTTTGTAGTTTTGACAAACTCCAAGAGAGGTAGGGGTTTCTCCCCTAATTGGAGATTTTATTCACATTTAAGTGTTTTGTGATGTTTGGAGTCGAATGAGGCCGTGAGGGGCCATCAGTCGGGTGTCAGACAGGACGTGTCTCATTTGAGCAAAGATTAGGCTTGATGCGTGTATTAGTGCGAAGACTTATTGGGTGCATTTGTGATAATTTGTGCATTAAATGTTTGGCAGTATGCGTGGGCGAGAATAACCGTGAAATCTGAGGAGTTCACTAAGTGGCTTAGTTGATTTGTGTTCACCGAGAATAATGTAGAGACTATATTCCCCGAAAACGTGTTCTCAAATATATTTTTATTGACGAATATGTGTTTGGCAGAGTGATTTAAGTGGAAATTGCTCATGTTTGATCATTAGCCCAAGTGAGCTGGCCCTGATATTATGAACAATAAAATTACATAACATGATTGTGTGATTTGAATTATCTTATATTCATGTTGCTATATTTTCATGTGATCAGAGCGCAATATTGAGCTGACATATGCATTTCATATACCTTGTTTCTCAGATATAGGAGTGAGTGCATGAATAGTCTAAATAGACCGGGAGAAAGTTATCTAAGCATTAATTATCGGAGGTGATCAATTTAAATATCGATGAGTCGGAGGCCGGCCAATTGATATTCATCGGAGGTAGTCACAAGCAAGCTGGCTGTATCAATGGTCAAGAACATTTATTGATATATATATATATAATATATACACATCGGAGGGGTTGTCACTAATGGCACCAAGCAATTCTATATAAGGCAGGCGAGTGAAAGAGTCGAGTGAGGACTCGAGATACCGAGACGGTAAATGGACGTTCAGGATCATGCGACTAGTGTTTACGGAGACATTGCCTTCACCTGGAAATGGTGATGTACTGGCGACGATTCTCTTGACTTTTATCACCCGTCGTCGGACACCTTTGCAGTGCGGGGGAGCGTCGGCCGGAATGTGGCTTTGTTGATGTTTACATGTATTAAGAATTTCTTTAAGACCAATACATGTATTGTTTAAAGTGAAATATTGTAACTCTTGTAACTATGAGATATATAGACGGATCATAGTGGTATGCATATTAGTATTGTTTATGTGAGCTTAAGAATATAATGTGATTGGATATATTGGATATATACTGCATATATTGGATTGTTTGGGACGGGATATGCGAGATTTTGTAATTGGTGAAGCTCCACCTACAGAACTACTGCCGGCCTACGGGTGGCGTCGGGTAACCCGACATCCACTTGTGTCGCGGGTTGACGGGGTAGTCGCGAACCCTAGAAAATGGGCTTCACGGCTTGGTATGAGCTAAGGTAACGATTACCTTGGGGAGCTACAGTTAGAGGAATGAGGTTAGACTAGGCTGGGTTACCATATGGAGATTACCTCGACCGACCCCGAGTTAGACTAGGCTGCGTTCTGGCTAGAGAATGAGGCTAAGTATATGATGGAAATGGGCAAGGACCTCTTGGACCCAGTAGAGGAGCCTTTGTACGTGAGTTCTCAGCAGGAGATTAGGGCGAGAATAGGGATGATATGTCGAGGTTGCGGGTGGAGATCTGGGGACTCTGCCACAGGTGGACTGAGGAGCATTGGACGTGTCGAGTCAGATGTAAATCCTGAGGATGGTGGACTGATAGCTTAATAAGTCGTTGTCGTTTTGGCATCAGGAGGTTATCGCTACAAGCGGATAGTACTCGTGTGTATTCGGGGGGGAATGACATGACATTTATACTAGTGGTATACGAGTCCAAGTGTCAGAGACAGTTAGCGGGTTGGCTCGTGAGCCTTACCCTAGAGGACGAAGGGAGATCAGACTTGGATCTACCTCGAGTAGTATGCGAGTATGCGGATGTTTTCCGGATAGGCTACGGACTACTCACGGAGGGTAGTAGACTTGGTTTGAGATTTTACCACAATTATCACACCGTCTACATGACTCATAGGATAGCACAGTTGAGTTGCAGGAACTAGAATTAATTACAAAGAGCTATTGGACAGGGTTTATCAAGCCGAGCACTTCACCATGGGGCGCTCCGTTTCTATTTGCGAAAAAGAAGGGCAAGACCGCCGGTATTGCGTGTATAGAAGCGATTGAACATGGTTATGATCGAATGGTGTACCTTCTTAGGGTTGATGATTTTGTTTGATCGATTGAGAGGGCGAGTCTACTCCAAGATAGACCTTAAATCTTGGTTACCATCGGGTGAGGGTTAGGAGTCTGAATATCCTAGGCGGGTGTTTAGAATGACGTTATTGGGCGCTGAGTTTCACGGTGATGCCCGCTGGATTGTGAATGCACAGCTGGCATTAAGTGGATCATAATGCATAGGGTATTCCAGCCTATCTAGATCAGTTTGTAGTGGTCTTCGTGGATGACACATCTTGATCTACTCCCGGCGGAGTGGAGCATGAAGTATCGCGGATTGTTTTACGATTGTTGAGAGACCATCCAATTTGTACGATAAAGTTCGATAAAAGTGCGAGTTTTGGCTTCTTGAGTTGAGATTTTGGAACCGCGTGGTGTCATCATCAGGAGTTTCAGTCGACCTAGAGAAGGTTGAGGCAGTGATGAGTTGGTAGAGACCGAATGTCAATCTTCGAGATACATAGTTTCTTGGGATTGACTGGGTATTACGAGAGACGTGAGAATGGGCTGAAGTTGTCCATTCGGGGTAGGATAGTAGGACTCCGCCTACGGGACATGGACTCCATGGTTGGGACAACCCTGACCATAGAGAGAGAGATCGAGGATGCCTGGAGCACTCGGGATACGGGTGTTGGTAGCAAGAGAGGATCAACCTTCTTCTAGTTCGAGAGAAGTGGAAGGCTTGCTTCACATGAATTTCAGAACCCGGGGCGGGGATTGGGCGGTTAGTCGGCGGGCGGGTGATATGTTATTTACGCCGACGGCTGGGGCATATGCGGCAGGATTGCCTAGACGGGGATCTCGGGACTTTGGGACCGCGCCGGTCCCGATTAGGTTGTAGAAACGAGGAGGACATCGGACATTCCTCCGGCGCTGAGTGCGGTCGGAGGGCGAGATTGCAGTTGGAGTGGCTATCTGGCTGCTCCGACACGAGATAGACGGAGGGGGCCGGAGTGTGGGTCGAGTCGGGCCGAGATCGAGTGCAACGTGACGTGGTGGACCTTAGAATTGGTAGACATATTGGTTGTGATGTCGGGCTTGACATGGATGGAGTTGACAACCATCGGGTTGTCGATAATTGGACCTTAATGCGGGTTGTCATACGAAACCACGACGTGGTTGGAAGCAGAGGTTAAGGCCTTTAGAAGCCGGTATAGATGTTTCTTCCTAGGATGTAGGGTGAGTTGACCTGATAGGTCGAGATTATGAGTGAGAGATCTCAGGGTCTGCTCGTGGTGGAGCAGGATTTGTCACGGTATAGCATCGTTGTGTTCATGTGCAGTGGCACATCGCGTCGAGTCAGTGTGCGTGCTGGTCTGATCATTCTGCTCTTTGGACAGTGTGGTTGAGTTTGTCTTTGGGACTACGTCCAATGAAGACTCGAGTTCGATTCAGTAGGAAGAGTGAATTAGAGTGTGTTGAAGCTGAAAGCGAAGGAGCTAGTTAATCCCACAGGTGGCACGGAGTTATCAGAAATTTACGTGTGGGTTCTTAAGAGACCGTGGGATATCCGAAATTTTGTGTGAGCGAAGAGGCTGAAGTGTAGATTTGAGTTATGTTGCCGGATGAAAACACGGACGAGGTTATCATGTAGACTTAAAGTTGAATGATAGAATTAGAATGACTTCGAGATTTGGATACCCATTGGAAATCGCGTTGGGTGTTGTTGAGCTGACAAGGGCTCGGTAAATGGATGTCATTCATGACATGGACTAGATTGACGGTCCATTGGATTGTCAGTGATTGTGACCTTGGGAAGGTTAGCGTTTACACAGCAAGGGTTGTGTAGGGTTACGTGTTGTATGGATTACATACGGGTGTTAGAGGACATGCTGCGAGCATGCGTACTGGATCATAAGGGTAGAGGATTAATTGCCCTCAGTGGAATTCGCCTACAAACAATAGTTATCAGACGAGTATACGGATGGCACCGTATGAGGCATTGTATGGGAGGCCATGTAGGTCACCGTTAGGATGGACCGAGGTGGGAGAGAGATCCATCACGGGTCCTGATTTGATTAAAAGACACCTCAGGAAGGTGGAAGCGATCGGCGAGCGTCTTCTCCGCGGCTCGGAGCGGCGGAAGAGCTATGCTAATGCGACGTCTGACCCTTAGAGTTCGGAGTTAGTGATCGCGTTTCTTGAAGGTGATGCCTGGGAGGGTGATCGGTTCGGCCAGCGAAGCTATCGTAGGGTTTATTGGGCCTCTCGAAATACTCGAGAGGATAGGCACTGTTGCGTACCGGTTGGCTTTACCGCCCAGAATGTCAGGTGTCCACGAGGTGTTTCACGTCTCCATGCTCCAGAAATATACTCCAGATCCAGCTCATGTGGTGGATTGGGAACAAATTGAGATTGACACGGATGGGACCTTCGAGGAGGGACCAGTGTGCGTGTTGTCGCCGTGATCGGGTCTTGCGGCCTTAAGACCGTGGGAGCTAATTGAGTGCTATAGGCGGCACTGGGTGGAGAATTATCGTGGGGCGCGAGGACACGATGCGGGCCACCTATCCCTTTATTGGCCAGGAATGAAGGTCGTGGTTTAGTCGTTTGAGATTTAAATGGCTGATTATGCATGATAGAGTGCGCGTTGCATATGCATGTGAGTGATAGTGATTGTCACAGATTTCGGAATGAAATTTCTTTAAGGAGGAGAATGTAAGACCCGAGAAATTCCAATTTCTGGAAAAAGGGCAAAATCGTAATTTCGATTACAAAATTGTTATTTCGATTAAAAATCTGTAATTTATTCTCTAGATCTCGGATGACAAAACGAATTGTACCATTGGAATCGTCTCGAAAAATCTAGTTAACAAGTAAAATTTCGTAATATTCGAGGGACGGTCGAGTGACTGCGTTTTTGAGCATCCGTTTAGGTGTCGTAAGACGATTTTCGATGCAACGAAAGTCACATATAACACGTACTCATGTGCCATAAGTGGTATGAGTAAAAAAATGATGAAAATGGAGGGCCGAGATAGTGCCAAATATCAAATCTGGGAAAAGAGGGACAAAATTGGCATTATAGGAGTTGTTTTAAGCCACTAAAGGACAAAAAATGGAATAGTGCTTATCCCTTAAAAAATTGAAATAAGTAAGGCGTATTGAAATAGAGGGGAGCGTGGGTTTGCGGAAACGAAAATGGTGGTTTTTAGAGAGAAGGTCTCTGACTTCTCTCTAGATTTGTGACATATCCGACCGTCGGCGGTCTTCGGGCCGAGAAGGAAAAACTTTCTGCGAACGAGCTGGCGTGGACTCTCTCTGAGTTTGTGAGTTTTGACAACTCCAAGAGTGGGGTTTCTCCTAATTAGGAGTTTTATTCCTATTTTAAGTGTTTTGTCGATGTTTGGTGAATGAGGCCGTGAGGGCCGTGATCAGTCCCAAACCTTGGGACGAATTGATATAATTTTAAAAACAAAGATTGGGAGCGGCCGTGTGTGGAGTGCGAGTACATTGGGTGCATTTGTGATAATTTATTGCATTAAATGTTTGCTTGATATGCATTGGGCCGGAATGGCCGTGAATTAAGTTCACTAGGATTAGTTGATTTGTGATTTACACCGGGGAATAGTAACCGAGGTTTCACTATTCCCGAAGCAATATTCTCAAAATATATTTTGTGAAATATGTTTTTTGTGTGAATATGTGTTTGGCCGAGTGATTTAAATTAAATTGCTCGTGTTTGATCATTACCCAGTGAGCTAATTTTGATGTATGAGTTGTAAAATTACATAACATGATTGTGTGATTTAGATTATGCGAGTATATTCATGTTTATATATTTGCATGTGATTAGGTTGTATTGGGCGCATACATGCATTCCATATGCCTTTGGAACACCCTAAGTTATAGGAGTGTGTGCATGAGATGAATCAGAAAGCAGTTCGGGTGAGTTGTCTAAAACATAATTATATCGGAGGGTAGTCCAAATTTAAATATCAATCGTCGGAGCGGCCCAATTGATATTCATTGGAGGGTAGTCCACAAACAAATAATATATCAATCGTCGGAGCGGCCCAATTGATATATATACATCGGAGGGTTGTCCACTAATAAAACAATAATTCTCATACAAGGCTTAGGCGAGTGTGAGAGAGTCGGTGAGGACTCGGGATCTGAGTTAGTCATGTAGACATTCAAGTAGGATCATGCATTTGCTTGAATGTGTGTTTACTTTGGAACATTGCACTGCACTTAGGTGGTGAGGAGCCCACTTAGGGCGATTCTCTTCATGAGGCTTTAAGCTCACCCCGTCGTGGGACCCCTTTTTAAAAGGTACGGGAGCGTGGGACGGTTCGTCCCTAGGCGAGTGCTAGAAGAAAGCCGAGATAGCTGTTGATGTTTACATGTTAGAACTCTTTAAGTTTAATGCATGTATTGTTTAAGATTGAAAATGTGCCAACTCTTGTAGTATGGGATATAGTTGGATCATAGTTGGTATGCATATTGAGTATTGTTTATAGGCCCAAGTGGCCGTATTACTCATGTGATTGAATATATTGGATATATATTGCATATGTTGGATTGTTTGGGACAAGATATGCAGGTTTTGTAATTGGGTAGAGCTTCCTGTACAAAGGAAACTCTTTGGAATTTCCCAGTGGTCGGGCAGCAGATATCCACTTGTATTAGCGGAGTTGAACAATCAGCAGTTTAGGAAATGGGCGTCACAAGTAGGATCATGCATTTGTGAATGTGTTTATTTTGGGCATTGCATGCACTTAGGTGGAGAGTAGCCCATTTAGGGTGATTCCACTCTTTTGAGCATTAGCTCACTTTCTGTCGAGGAACATATTTTTCGGGTACAAGGGCGCACGAGAAGGCTCATCCACAGAGGCCGAGTTTGTAGCGGGTTGTCAACGGATGATTTTAAACATGTATTAGAATTCTAGTATTTTAATATATGTTGATGTATGATGATGGATATTGTAGTATGGGCCCAAGAGGCCGTTTTTATCCATATTTGTATCTGGTAATTGATATTGGGAGACAGGTTTGTATCTGGGTAGGGCTCCCATTATAAAGGAGACTACTGTCCGATTTTAAGTAGTATGGGTGTAAGTTACCCGACATCCACGAGTATTCCGCGGGTTGACGGGTAGTCAATGGACCCCTTGGTTTTGGGGCGTCACAACTTGGTATCAGAGCCTAGGTATACGGCTACCTAGGGCTTGAGGGGATTTGAGCTTAGGTCATAGTCTTTGAAGTGTAAGAACATCACCACTTGGGTGGTTTGATGTTTGGTTTAGGTATGAGATTACCTAGGAAATCCACGGAATAGAACCTTTGCATGCATGGTGTTTGATGCATGATTGCGTGTATAACATGAGTTGTATGCTATGTGAATGATGTTTATAACATGGTTTGTGGTATGTTATGATGTTTGGGGGCTTAGGTAATTAGCACTTATTATGTTGGAAAACAAATCTTAGGAGTTCTGATTATTGTAAGCTTGGAAATAGAAAATAAATTATGTCGATTTATTTGGTTGGTGGATGACAAAATAGAAAATTAAAAAAAAAAAAAAACTTAAGGTTGAACACTAGGTTTAGTGTTGGATCATGAGGTTTTGAGAAATTTTTTGAACAACATGGTCTAGAATAAAAAGAAAAATAAATAAAATAAATTTTATAGTTGAACTCGCGAGTTTTGGTGTGTGGATGCATTATTTAGGATTCTTGCATGTAGAGGTAGCAAGGAGAGACTGCGATGGAGAATGAAAAAAAATGAGGAGAAAAAAATTTGGTTTAGTTTTACGGTGTGTAGGCGAAGAAAACTGGATAAAATAGAATTTAATAAATTTATTTAGGTGTCTTGGAGAAAAAAAATGGATAAGTATTTTGTCTTGTTAGCAAATAAATGAATATATATATATATATATATATATATATATATATATATATATACTCTGCTATATATATATATATATATATATATATATATATATATATATATTTTTTTTTTTTTTTGGGTGTTCGAGAAATAGAGTGTGCAATTGGAAAAAATAAAATAAAAGGGTGAAGAAAAATTATTTTCTAAGGTTTCCAATTTGTAAAAGCGAAGAAAATTGAATAAAATAAATTTTTATGAATTTATTTGAGTACAGAAAATGAAAAAAAAAGTATATAAATTTTTTGGTATTTTCGATCATTAAAAATTAATGTGAAAAAAATAATAGTGAAAAAAAAAAAAAAGGAAGTGCAGAAACGGTTTTAGGCCATTGCCCAAATTGTATTGTGATAGAAAGCTTTGTATTGTGACTTAGGCTTTGTGGGAGTGCAGTGGATCTAAGGTGTATTGCAATAGGAAAATTGTATTGCAACCTTGGGAGTGTAGTTGGCTTGGAAAATTGTATTGCAAGAGGAGGCTTGTTGGCTAGGTAATTGTATTGCAAGACAAGAATTTACTTCTCAACCTAGGCTTGTTGAAATTTGGAAAAATTGCATTGCAATACAGAGAATTGTATTGCAATGAGGCTTGCAAGTAGGTTGGGTAAGTGTATTGCAATAGGGAAGAATTGTATTGCAAGAGGGTGCAGTGGCTGAAAAAAATTGTATTGCAATACAGGGATTGTATTGCAACTTGAGTGTGTAGTGGATGGGATTGTATTACAAGGGAAATGAAGGTGTATTGCAAGGGAGATGAGGTGTATTGCAAAGGAAGGTGTATTGTATTGCAATACACTGCTGGAAGTGTATTGCATTAAACAAATTGTGTTGCAACTTAGGTGAACAGCACGGTGAACAGTACGATGAACAGTACCAGTGAACAGTAAAAAAATTTAGGAAATTTTTTTTTTTTTTTTGAAAAATAAAATAAAAATGAGACAAAATTTTGGAACAATGAAATTTTCAAAAATAAAATTTTTGATGTTAAAAAAAAAATTGATTTGACATGTGGAAATTAATTGTCTTGCAATTTCTATAAATGCAAGAACATAGTATATAAAAGGTTGCATGTTTTTTATCGCGTGATTTTATATTTCAAATTGCGTGGAAGGACATATACACGGTATGATGTATATGGGAATTGTGATTGCGTGATTGTTGCGTAGGAAATTATATGCATGGTGTAATGCGTATAGGAAAAGGGTGAATGCTAAGGTTAGGAACTATGACCTTAGGGATTTGGATAATGAAATGAACAAGAAAGCTTGGAATTTTATTGAAATAAATGAATTGAGTGGTTGGAATTTAGTGCCACTTAGGAAATGAACGGGTCAGTTAATGGTTGTCAAGTCTATTAGTAATTGGCATGTGCATTGCTAGTTAGACTGAAATGAAAATTAAATGATTCTTGTTGCCATTGGAATTACGTAGATGGCTAGTCGAGTATGAGGATGGGGCGTCCGCGAGTGCTGATCGAGCACCACCGGTGTTTGATAAGCAAGCCTTTGTTGAAATTTGTAGGTATTGCAATTTGCTAGCGCCTGAGGCTAGCATATCGGTAGTGAGAGAGGTCCTAGTAGCCTCAAGGGTTTGGGCGCATCATCCTCAGGCATTCACGCGGGAGATCCGATGGTGCGAGACCATTGGTTCCATACGATTGAAGTGTTGGCTAGGAGATTTACCTACGACACTACGAGGATGGAAGCCCAGGCTGTGTTTCCGGCTAGAGAGTGAGGCCAAATATGGTGGAAATGGGCAAGGGACCTCTGCAGGGCCAGAACCTTGTATGTGTGAGTTCTCCTAGGGATTAGGGCAAGAATAGGGATGATATGTCGTGGTTGCGAGTTGGAAGTCGGGGACTCACATTCCTGGTGGACTGAGGATTATGGACATGTCGAGTTCGATGTCATCCACAGGGGATGGATTGGTGGCGGCTTACGGGATTGTTATCGATTGTGTAAGGTCACAGCCTACGGGGCCCAGTACATGTGGTATTTCAAGGAGACCAGCATGACATTTTGGCCCCAAACGGTATCTGAGTCAGGTGTCGGGGACGGTTAGTGGAGTTGGCTAGAGGCACTTACCACACAGAAGGGACGAGAGGCTAAGAGCCCAGATATACCTTGAGTGAGTGTGCAGTATGTGGATGTTTTTCGGATGACTACTGGAGGCGCCTCCACGAGGGTAGTAGACTTAGGTATCGAGTTACACCACGATGCTTCACCCACATCTCTATGACTCCACATAGGATAGCGCAGGTTGAGATTGTAGAACTTCAGAGTCCGGCTACGGGAGCTCTTTGGATAAAGGGTTCATTAGGCCGACACTTCACCATGGGGCGCTCGGTTATTTGCGAAGAAGAAGAGCAGAGACCCTTGTTTGTGCATTGATTAGACGATTGAACGGGGTTACGATAGAGATCGGTACGTGCAGAAAGTTGATGATTTGTTTGATCGGTTGAGAGGAGTGCGAGGTCTACTATAAGATGAAGCCGCCCGCCTTTGGTTACCATCAGGCGAGAGTTAGGAGACGGATATCCACAAGGCGGTGTTTAGGACGCGTTATGGGCACTTTGAGTTTACGGTGATGCCGCGGATTGGCAGATGCCCGGCATTCATGGATCTCATGCATAGGATATTCCAACCCTATTTAGATCAGTTTGTCGTAGTGTTCGTGGATGGCATCTTGATCTACTCCCAGTCAGAGTGGGAGCATGAGTATCACTTGAGAATCGTTTTACAGTTATTGAGAGACCATCAACTGTATGCCAAGTTCAGTAAGTGCGAGTTTTAGCTTACTGAGGTAAGATTTTTGGGACACGTGGTGTCAGCATTAGGAGTGTTAGTCGACCCAGAGAAGGTCGAGGCAGTGATGAGTTGGGAGAGGCGAAGTCGGTCTTGAATCGTGGTTTCTTGGGATTGGTAGGTATTCTGGGAGATTCATTGAGGATTTCTCGAGGATAGCGGCCACTATGTGCGGTTGACAGTAAGGAGGTCGGTTTGATTGGGATGGCCGTGCGAGGAGGCATTCAGGGAGTTGAAGAAGAGACTTACTAGCTCCATCTTGATGATCCGGACGGTGGACGGGGGTACCATGATATATTGTGATGCCTCGAGGCGGATTGGGATGTGTTTGATCTACGATCCGGGAGGGTAGTAAGCTTATGGTTTCCTTTCAGTTGAAGAATCATGAGCACAATTACCCCACACACCACGACTTAGGTTAGCGACGTAGTTTTAAGCCTTGAAGATTTGGCCTCGCTATCACGAGGAGTTCGAGGTGTACTTTCGGACCATAAAAGTGCGAAGTATATTTTCACCTTGTGGGACCTGACATGAGGCAACGTAGATGGATGGAGTTACGAGAGGATTATGACTTCACTTTGCATTTACCATCACGGTAAGGCAAATGTGAAATTAGCGATGCACTTTCAGTGGCGGAAGTCCGCGAGGGCGTTGGCTAATGGCTTCGGGAGTGGCGGATGCTCGGGCCCGTGGGACGAGTTTGGGGCTCTGATGCAGTGACTTGAGCACGAATGGATTAGGGGAGTTTATTGGCTGCAGGTCTGTTGAAGCCCAGTGATTGAGTCCCAGTGGCAAACGCAGAGATGGTGTCCAGCCAAGGACCGAGTACGGTCGGGTAAAGTGAGAAATTTGGGCCGTTTTACGGATGGTAGTTTCGGTATAGAGGGCGGAGTAGTGGTTCCCCATTTGGCCAGGCTTGAGAGGAGATTCTTAGGGAGTTTCCTTTGCTCTCGGTCGCGTGCATCAATTGTACGAAGATGTACCGGGATCTTCGTCATCGGTGCTGTGGAGTGGGATGAAGAGACCGTTGGGACTTTGTTCGGCGATGTCTCACGTGTATCAGCGGGTTAAAAATTTGAACACCGGAAGCCCGGCGGGGCTACTTTAGCCATTGGAGGTAGGCGGAGTGGAGAGTGGGAGCACGTCACGGTGGACTTTGTGACCGACTTGCCACGGGCTGAAGCGGAGGCATGGCGCGGTATGGGTGATAGTGGGTAGCTCACGAGTCGGCATATTTTAAAGCGTGCGGATGACCTTCGCCTTGGAAGTGGGTTGTACATTCGAGAGATAGTAGGCTACATGGGTACCGGTATCCATAGTGTCGGATAGGGACGAGTTTCTGACGCACTTTTGGAAGAGTTTCAGGCTATGGGCCTACGGTGACGATGAGTACAACTTTCCACCCTCGGATAGATGAGTGATCGAGAGAATTTATACAGGTGTTAGAGGACATGCTGAGGCATCGTCTGGATCATAAGGGTGGCTGGAAGAGCACGCATAGTGGAATTCGCTTGCAATAACGGTTATCGGGCGAGTATCTGAGATGGCACCATATGAGGCTTTGTATGGGAGGCCATGCGAGGTTACCTTTATGTTGGGCCAGGGTGGGAGAGGCTCCATCCACTTTGGTCTGATCTAATTAAGACACCTCTAGAAGGTGAGCTTGATCCTGACCCCGGCTTCTTCTCTTACGGCTCGAGCTAGGCAAAACTATCTCTCGGATGTGCGGCGTCGACCCTTAGGTTCGAGGTTGGGGATCATGTCTTCACTGAAGGTGATGCACTAAGGAGGATGGTGGGTTCGATGTGAGGAGTTATCGCGCGAAGTTTGTTAGGCCTTCGAGATACTCGAGAGGATAGGCCTTTGTTGCGATCGGTTGCGTTCACCTTGACATGTCGGGTGTCGCGAGGTATTTCACATCTCCGTGCTCAGGAGTATACTCGGTCGGCTCATGTGGCGGTGGATTGAGGGACGGATGAGGTTGACACTAATGGGACCTTTGAGGAGGGACCGGTATGTATTTGGATAGCCGTGATCGGGTTTGCGACTCAAGACCGTGAAATTTAGTGAGGAGTGCTATGGCGACATGGAGTGGAGAAATTAGTGGGAACGCGAGGACACAATGCGGGCCACCTATCCCTTCTTGTTTAGGGATGAAGGTACATGGTTTAGTCGTTTAAGATTTAAATGACTGTTTACATGGATGGTAGAGTACACGTTGCATATGCATGTGTTGTGTTGTGATTGTCCAGAATTTCGGGACGAAATTCCTTTTAAGGAGGGGAGAATGTAAGACCCGAGAAATTCCAATTTCTGGAAAAATGGCAAAATCGTAATTTCGGTTATAAAATTGTAATTTCGGTTAAAAATCCAAAATTTATTCTCTAGATCTCGGATGATGAACCAGATTTCACCGTTGGAATCGTCTTGCGAAATCTAACTAGCACGTCGAATTTCGTCAAATTCCGAGACAATCGGAGTTGGCACGTTTTTCGAGGCATCGCGTTTTGGGTGCCGTAAAACGATTTACGATGCGACAAAAGTCACATATAACACGTACTCATGTGCCATAAGTGGTATGAGTATAAAAATGATGAAAATGGACGACCGAGATAGTGCCGAATGTCAAAACTAGGAAAGAAAAGGACAAAATGGTCATTTTGAATTTGTCTTAAATGATAATAAGACAAAAAGTTGCATAGTACTCATCTTCTCAAATTGAAAAGAGAGCAAAAGCATTAGGAGAAATGGAATCGGCGAAAATGGCGTTTTCTAAAGAGATAACGTCCACCTTCTCTCTAGAAGTGTAGGAGATCCGACCGTTGAAATTCGTCAGGACGAGAAGGAAAGCTGCTCTATGCGGAGAGGGCTTCGCGTGGGTACCGGATTTAAGAAGTTTCGAAAAACTCCTAGAGGTAGGGGATTCTCCCTGCTTGGGTTTTATTCTTTGTTTAAGAGCTATGTTAATGTTTGAGTTGAATGAGGCCGTGAGGGGCCGTTTGATCGGTTCCAAATCTTGGAACCGAGGTGTTGGATTTTTGAAACCCATGTGGGCCAGTCCGTGGCGTCACGGGCTTCTTGGAGTGCCATGGTGAAATTTATGCACTATGAATGTATGCTTTGATGTATGAAATTTGGAATCGGCCGAGAAATAAGGGTTCACAAAGTGAACCGATGATTGGTGATTTTCCAGGAATAGTAACCGAGGGTTTCACTATTCCTGAGAATAGTGTTCACAAAATAATTTTTGTGAAATAATGTGTTTGGTTGAGTAATTTAAATCGAGTTACTCGTGTTTGATCATTAGCCCACGTGAGCAAATTTTGATGAAATTGATGTGAAATTACATAACATGATTGTGTGATTTAAATTTATGTGAATATATGCATGGTGATATATTTGCATGTGTTATATGAGTTATTGAGGCTGGCATCACAATGCATTTCATATACCTTTGGGAGCACCACACTAGAGAGATAGGTGTGAGTGCATGAGGTAGTTTCTTAAGAGAACTGTTTTGGAGGGTAGACTAATAAATGTAAAATATCAATCATCGGAGTCGGCCCAATTGATAAATCTCGGAGGGTAGTCCACTAAATATAACATCGGAGACGGTCCACTACTTAGATCGGAGGGTAGACCACAAATATAAACAAATAACTTTGTTTGAAACTAGTTTTCTCATACATGGCTTAGGCAGATGCGAGGGAGTCGGTGAAGACTCGGGATATGAGATGATAAGTTAGACATTCAAGTAGGATCATGCATTTGCTTGAATGTGTGTTTATTTTGGAGCATTGCATATGCACTTAGGTGGAGAGTAGCCCATTTAGGGTGGATTCCCTCACGTGCATTAGCTCACCATCGAGAACATATTTTTCGGTGCAGGGAGCGCACGAGGGAGACGGCTCATCCTAGAGTAGAGTTTGTGAAGAATCTTAGGGTTGGCTTGGATGATTTTAAACATGTATTAGAATTCTAATATTTTAATATATGTTGTATAAGAGTAAACATTTAACTCACCCGAAAACATGATGTATGTTGATGTATGATGATGGATATTGTAGTATGGGCCCAGAGGCCGTTTATCATATTTGTATCGGTGATTGATATTGGGACGAGGTTTGTATCACGGGTAGAGCTCCCAGGTACAAAGGGGGCTACGCGATTTTCGTGAGTGTCGGGTAAGTTACCGACATCCGCAGTATTCAGCGGAGTTGGCGGGGTGATCAGCGGACCTTATGGTTTTGGGGCGTCACGGAAACCGGTTAACTGGTTATATTTTGTATTTTATTTTGAGCACACTTATGACATGTATATATTTTTGTATAAAAGAGTTGTAATCAAACTCGTATAGACTGTTTGTGAGATAGTCTAATGTATTTGATATGGAAATGATTGCCTATGCCCATAAGGGTATGCAGGTTAATATATGTTTGCTCAGGTTACAATCCCAAGAAATGGGATACAGTGATGTGACATTGGGTTACCCGATGTTCACAAGGTATTCCGCAGGTTGACGGGTTGTCAACGGGACCCCCGGGTTTTAGGGCTTCACACTCCAGGATGCATGGTGAATTCATTATTGTGGCTTTCATACATCAATTTGTTTTTCAATTCCTAGACATTCGGTACACATAATCTGCTCTTGTAATATAAACCGCCATCTCCTTCTATAGAATAGTCAGTTTTATCTCCATTTCTGACTAATTGTACTCTTTCTTATAACTTAACATCATCTTTCTGAGCATCAATCATCATTTGCTTCAAATTAGGCATAACTCTCAATTAAGCTAACAAAGCTCCATCGGATTCATATCTCCATACACAGTGTTTCAAGGACAACACAGAAATTGTTTTTTTACTTAACGCATCCACCACCACATTAGCTTTTCCTGGGTGGTAATCAATTATTCAATCATAATCCTTAAACAATTCTAACCCGCAAGCGTTGCCTCGAGTTCGGTTCCTTCGAGGTCTTAGAGATACTTAAGACTCTTATGATCTGTCAAGATTCTACATTTTTCACCATATAAATGATGTCGCCATAATTTCAAACCAAATACTACTACTACCAACTCCAGATCATGTGTGGGATAATTTTGCTAATGCAGTTTCATCTATCTAGAGGCATATGCCACTACTTTTCCATCTCGCATCAATACACATCCTAAGCCTGTAAGACCAGAGAAATTCCAATTTCTGGAAAAAGGGCAAAATAGTAATTTCGGTTACGAAATTGTAATTTCGGTTAAAAATCCGAAATTTATTCTCTAGATCTCGGGTGACAAAATGGATCGCACCGTTGGAATCGTCTTGCAAAATCTAGCTAGCACATAAAATTTCGTAAAATTCCGAGATAGTCGGAGTTGACACGTTTTTCGAGGCATACCGGTTCGGGTGCCGTAAAACGATTTTCGATGAGAGGAAAGTCACATATAACATGTACTCATGTGTCATAAGTGGCATGAGTAGAGAAATGATGAAAATGGACGGTAGAGATGATAGAATGTCAAAGCGGGAAATAGGGACGTGGCGTCGTTTAGAAAAGTTTAAGTCACAAAAAGACAAAAAATTGCACAGTGTTTGCCTTAGAAAGCAAGAAGGAAATTGATAGTGGGTTGCCGTTTGGGAGATTTTTAGAGAGAGAGCTTTCTCTCTACAAAATGTCAGCGCGATCAGAACCGTCGGCGGTCTTCGGGACGAAGGAAAGGTACGCTCTATGCGAGAGAGGGCCGCATGGAGTGAATTTAAGGAGATTTAGACAAACTCCTTGAGGTAGAAAGTTTCTCCTACTTGGGTTTTACACTTTATTTAAAGTGTTTTCAATGTTTCGGTTGGCAGGGCGCCGAACGGCCGTTGATCGGTCTGTAACCTTGGGATCGAATTGATATAATTTTTGAAACCAAAATGGAGCTGATCCATTATTTGTCCAGCGGATGAGACTGGATGAATTAATTGTGCATTATGTGTTGATGCATGTATTGGTTTGTGAGTAGGAAATGGCGGGTGAGAGCTGGGTTCACCAAGTGAACCGATAATTTGTGTATTGAAGGGAACAGTAACCGAGGGTTTTACTGTTCCCGAAACAGTGATCACAAAGTAAAATTTTGTGAAAATATGTGGTTGGTCGAGTGATTCAAGTTGAATTGCTCGTGTTTGATCATTAGCCTAAGTGAGCTAATTTTGATGTATGAAATGAGAATTTACATGACATGATTGTGTTAATTGAATGTTTTTGTAAATATATGCATGTCTATATGTTTACATGTGAATTAGACGGTATTGGAATTGGCATACATGCATTCCATATGCACTGGAACACCCTAGGACTATAGGAGTGAGTGCATGAGATGAAGTCCCAGAAAATGGTTCGGAGGTTGTCTAAATGAATTATCGAGGGGTTGTCTAAAACTAAAAATATCAATGCGTCGGAGGCAGCCCAGATTGATATACATCGGAGGTAGTCCACAAATAATATCAATCGTCGGAGAACTGACAAATGATATATATATACATCGAAGGGTTGTCCACAAACAAGTAAATATAATGAATTCTCATACGAGAGGCTTAGAGCGAGGAGTGTGAAGTCGAGGACTTCGGGTATGATTGATAAGTTAGACATTCAAGTGGTCCTTCATTGCTTGAATGAGTGTTTATATTTGGGCATTGCATATGCATAGGTGGAAGTAGCCCACTTAGGACGATTCCACTGCGAGCCGTAGCTCACCACATCGAGGAACATATTTTTCGAATACGGGAGCGCACGAGGAGGCAGTTCGATCTAAAAATTTAAGTTTAGAAGAAAAGCCGGATTATGGCTTTGGTTTTGTGATGTATACATGTATTAGAATTTCTAATTTTAATATATGTGTTGTATAAAAGAGAATTGATTAACTCTTTTGAAACTATTGGATATAGTTGTTGTATCATGATGAGTATAGTTATTGGGCCCAGTGGTGCAGTTTTACTCATGTCGTGATTATATTAGATTTGGAGATGATTGCTCGGGTATTGTATTTGGGTAGAGCTCCCCGTATAAAGGAGACTTTGCCTATTTTTAAAAGTGGCGTGGGTAACTTAGACATCCACTTTAATACTTTCCATGAGTTGGCGGGTAGTCAGCGGTTTGAAATGGGGCGTCACAAAGCCCGATCTTTGAAGCATCCTTCTATCTGAAGCATATTCTTTGCCGGAGTAAATTTGAGTCGAGCACACTAGTGCTTCGGTCGAGTATTTCTTTCTTGTTCAAAACTTGACCGACACTTGTCATCCCACTCGAACTTCACCCCTTTTTGGAGTAACTTAGTAAGTGTAGAAGCTATGATGGAGAATCCTTTTACGAATCGTCGGTAATATCCAGCTAAACCCAAGAAACTTCTCACTTCTATTATATTCCGAGGTGGTTTCCAACTCACAATCGCTTCAATTTTCGCATGATCAACTCTAATACCCTCTACAGACACAATATGGCCTAGGAATGACACTTCCTTAAGCTAAAAATCACATTTACTTAACTTAGCAAACAACCTTTTCTCTCTCATGATCTGTAACACTATCCTCAAATGTTGTTCATGTTCTTGTGCATCCTTAGAATACACCAAAATGTCATCAATGAATACCACTAAAAATTGATCTAAATAAGGGTGAAATACCCTATTCATCAAGTCCATGAATGCAACTTGTGCATTGGTCAACCCAAATGGCATTACCAAAAACTCATAATGAGCATGTATAAGTTTCTAAAGAAATTTGTTTTGGGACATCGACATGCTTCTTGATGAGTTGATAATATCCGGGTGTAAGTCTATCTTAGAAAAGACACTTGACCCTTTCAACTGATCGAAAAGATCTTCTATTCTGGGCAACAAATATTTATTCTTTACTGTTACCTTATTTATTTATCGATAATGCTTGCACATGCGGAGAGTGCCATGCTCTTTAATGAGAACAAAATTGGCGCACCCAGTGAAACATACCGTCAGACAGTCCTTGTCCAATAATTCTTGAAGTTGAGTCTTCAACTCTTTTAATTTAGTTAGGGCCATAAGGTAGGGTGCCCTAGAAATAGGAGTCGTCCCTTGTACAATTTCAATAGACATATTTACTTCTCTCTCTGGTGGTAAGCCCAAAAATTCCTCGGGAAACACATTAGAGAATTCTTTTATCATTGGAATATTTTCTAGATTTACCTGTCCTCTCTTGGAATCAAATACCAAATCCAAAAAGGCTTCACAACCTTTTCTAAGAAAACGCCGGGCTTACATAGCGGAGATTACATTTGACACTGAGTCAGATCGAATACCATGTACAGTTACTTTTGATAGGTCAGAACATTTAAGCGGTATTGTTTTCTTATCACAATCAACTATAGCCCGATGTTTGGATAACCAATCCATGCCTAAAATCAAATCAAACTCATGAAAAGGCAAAGCAATCAAATCAACCAAAAATTCCCTAGCATGGACCATTAGGGGACAATTCTTATACACTCGGTTGACTTTAACCATACTAGAGAATTTGTATGGCTTATGTCATATGCTAAAGGTTATACTAATGGCAATTTATCACTACATTGTTTATATATAAGAATGTGTAGAACCTGGATCTACCAAAGCATGCATTTCATTGTCATAAAGAGTGAAATTACCTGCGATAACCCCTAGTGCATCCTGACCTTCTCAAGCTCTCATAGCATAAGCTCGAGCTGGGGTTGTAGTAGTAGGGCGATTTACTGTCTTCGAAGCAATACCTCTTCCTTGTTGCCTTGAACTACCTCGCCCTCTACCTTTATCACAAGTCGATAGAGGTACATTTGATCCTCCTCGGCTACTTCCTTGAGGATTTCTAGAACTCCTAGATCCTCGCGGACAGTTCGCTATAAGGTGGTCTATGATCCCGCATTGGAAACATCCTCCAGTTACCCTTCTACAAGTAGCAAAATGATGTTTGTGACAGTGCGGGCATCCAGGTCTTTCGTCTTGTTCGGTTGAACTACCTCTATCGGAACCCTGTGTCATGGTAGGTCCTTGTCTCCTACCTCTTGTAGCAGAACCCTATATTGATTTAACTTGAGATTCTCTGGCTCTTTTACCGAAGGAGGAGCTACCTCTTGAGAATTTTCTCTCTCGGTTCCTTTTATGACTTTTCATTTCCGATTACTCTATTTTCATAGCTACTTGCACCAACTGATAAAAATTTACCGCTTGCAACGATGTCACAATTGTGAGGTACCTCTTTATAGATTCCTTTAGGCCATCCTTAAACTGTCTACATTGGAAAGTTTCGGTAACGACTAGTTTTGGTGCATACTTACTAAGGCGGCTAAACTCTTTCTCATACTCTGCCACTGTCAAATTCCCCTGTTTCACATTCAGGAATTGCTTCCACTTGGTCTCCTTATAGTCATCAGTGACATACTTTGTCTAAAACTCTTGGACAAAGAAGTCCCATGAAATTGGTTCTAGAAGCAATGGATTTCTTAGAACTAGCTTCCACCAATCATAAGCTGCACCTTGCAGCAATGAGACCGCACATTTAGCCATTTGTTCAAGTGGACATTTTACTTAGTCCAGAGCTCTTTGTAAATTCTTAAGCTAGAACTTAGCTTTATCAGACTCTTCCATACTTGTACCATGGAATTCCTTTACTCCATGTTTCCTTATAGAATCGATTAGAGCTCGAGGGGCCATGAGTCGATCTAAGACCCTTGCCATATCTTGAGAAATTTTTAACAATGCTTCAGTTGAGGCATGTTCACTTCTAGCTAACCCAAACGAACCAGAGACAGATGGATTGACGCTTTCAGTTTTTCCTTCCACGGCTTCTTGAGCTTGATCCATTCTAAACAATAGACAAAAAAAGGACATCCACATTAAGCCAACGCAATACTATGTAGGTACATTTTAACCTAATAAGTTTTCCAGAAACGCCTAAACCTAGGCTCTGATACCACTAAATTGTAGCGCCCCAACCCCCACCTAAGCGGAACATGGGGGCGCCACAAGGGACTAGGACTCCTTTAACTGATTTTCTAACATTGGTGGGCCCATTTCGATCATACTTTCATAATTACATAAACTTATAGAACTACCATCGTAGTGGTGTTTAAAATGTCCTACACATATATTCCTGAGTCCTATTTACTTGTACTTGCACAAATTCACTATTACCAAAATATTACATTTACATTCCAAAACCAAAAATCAAAACATATATCAGGTGGACTCCTATTACTGTGTTGGCCCTATTGTATGTGGAATGCCTCAGATGTCCCCTTCAGTACATACATGGATGAAACACTCGTGCTAAGCTTATAGCTTAGTGGGAAACAAATAACATATATGACTACTTGAGGTGGTCAACATACATATAATAAAATGGATTTATCAGAGTTTACGTATAACATAAATCTATAACAGAGTTTTCATAAAACATAATTCTTATAACGGGGTTTTCATACCTCCGGTAGGAGTTCAAAACAGAGATCTTGTACAGAAAGTACATGTAGGTACATTACAGAACAAAATTGGTTCCATATGCTTTCTTCTTGTTCATTTTTCAAATTCTTATCATATAAATGTTTTCCTGTATAGACCGAAAATAATGAATGAGACGGACGGCTGTGGGGTACTCGAGAAGTGCGTGCGATCTTGAGCGGAGGTGCGGCACAATCGTCTTTCTTGTATAGCAGAGGTGTCGTTCTTGCGAAAGCGAGTGTCGTAGCAGCCGACAAAGTGTCGTCGCACTAATCAGAGAGTGTCGAAGCATTAAATAGAGATTGTCGAAGCACTAAACAGAGAGTATCGTCCCACTAATCAGAGGTGTCTATTCATTCACTATTCGGTCTTAAGCAGGTATACAATTATATGTATTATTGAGCTTGTTATAATTTTCTTAAACACATTAGCAAATAAGGGGCAAGAAACAATGTCTACCCAACGACAGGATCACTGAGGCGAAGAAGCTTCACCTCAGTGGTGAGGTACAGAGCATTTTTCATATAACTATTATACTTATACGGACCCTTTCGTTCACTTGTTAGGATACTCATTAATCCAATTTTATGCCTTATTATCTTCCATTGAAAGTCCAAACAAAAGAGTAACGGATTCTAGAATTAATCAAAGAAATAACAAAACTGGAACTGTAGCTTGGCCTAGGCATAGCAGAAACTTCTCGGAAGGGGTCTCAGGTTCGTCTAGGCATAAGGACCTCCACCTAGGCGGAGCTCTACGCCTAGGGTGCACTTCTACGCCTAGGCGTAGGGGTGTCGTGTTGAAACCGAAAATGGACTAGTTTTGGCCATTTTCACCAGAAATCATTCCACTAAAAACAAATCAACCTTCAAAACTGAACTTAAACCAACCCAAAATACATGTATAATGAAGGTTAGGGTTTTCCCTAACCCAAACATAGACAAAGAGGGAGTTAGGTTAATTTCCTAACCTTGATTTCTTTTCCTTTTCCTCTTCTTTTCCTTTTTTCTCCTTGCTTGAACCATAAAGAAACTTGAATGAATGGAGAACAAGAAACCCAAGGTTGGCTCTCCTCCTCCACCGTAAATTCCCTAGCCACAAATGAGAAATAATCCAATCTCTAAGACCATGTTTGGTCTTATCCCAAATTTGGCTTAAGGTCATGTTTGGCTTATCACATTTTGGTTTAAATTCTCCATTTTTACTTATTAGTCATTCCACTTCATTCTGTTTGAAAATCAAATTATCATATTTCTTCTTTAACATATACTCTTCTTAACTTATGCCTCTTAAGTCCTTAATGTGCAATTTACCATTTTAACCTTTTTCCCACTTTACACTTAATTTTCGAAAAACGTAAATTTTACTTATATTATACCCTAAACATGTAATAAAATACTAGGGTATAATTTTGGGTGTTACAATGTGCCTGGAAGTATGAGCGAAGCTTCTTAAACGCCACGAAGAAATTTAATGCTACTTGTTGAGACGGGTATCTTAGGGTTTTACGCATGAATAGAGATTTCTTTGTCGAAGAATATTGGTCTCACGATTTCGAGTTTCGTTTCTTTGAAATAGTTGCGCTCTTTGAAGACTTCGACACGCGGGTAAAAGACCGATGTATCGTTTGTCTCTAGGCTAGCCAGAATTGGCGGTTCAGTAAGATATTGTTTTATTTCCATGAAAGCTTAGTTGCATTCCCTCATTCACAGCCGGTCACTGGCTCCCTTGGGGATTCTGAAAAATGGTTTTAATCGGTGTGAAATGGGATATGAACCGCAGTACGCGTCCGGCGGTCAGTTCTTTGCCTTATTTTTGGAGGTGGGGCGAGAGTCCATTAGCTTTTGGGTTGAATAGGATTGGCTCTATCCTTTCTCTTGGTCACCTGCAAAGCTAAAAACTTGCCGAGAGGCCCGACTGCGAGATGCCTTTAAAGGGATGAGTTTCATGTCGTACCTTCGCAATAGCTTAAAGGCTTCTTGTAGATGCTTGGTGCGGTCGAAGCGTTCTTTGGATTTCACAAGCATGTCATCGGTATAGAAGCTATGATTGTCTATGACGGTTGGAATATCTTAGTTACCCGATCTTTGATAAGTTGCTGACATTCTTTAAAATTTAAAAGCGTCAGCATCCTTAGTAGTATAACCCGTGTGGTGTAATGAAGGTCATTTTCTTTGCGTCAGGCAGGTGCTTAGGAACCTGATGAAACCCAGAGAAAGCATCTATAAACGATAGTATTTCGTGCCCAACTGCGGCATCAACAATTTGGTTTATACATGGAAAGGGGAACCTATCTTTTGGGCATGCTTCGTTAAGGTTAGTGTAATCTACACATATTCGCCACTTACCTCATTTCTTTGGAACCACCACGACGTTGGCTAGCCATTCGAGGTATTTCACTTCTCTGATGAAACCTGCTCTCAGTAAGTTGTCTACTTCCGTTTGAATGATCTGATGGCGATTCGGGTGGAAACGCCTCACTTTCTGTCTTACTGGTCTGACCGTAGGAATGATATTTAGTTTATGAGAGGCCACTGTCGGGTTAATCACAACCATAACTGAGTGACTCCAGGCGAATACATCTATGTTATTCAACAACACAAGTGATAATTGCTCCCTTTCTTCATTGGACATGAGAGAACTGATGTAAGAGAACTTTTCCGGCCCGTCCAACGTTACTTTTTCTAAGGGATCCACAACCAACGGATTCTTTTCTTCCGCCTTGATTTCAGCGGCAAACTATGACTAGTACGAGGAGGTTTGATCTTAAAGGGGATGTCTTTTAGAGCTTTTCTCCCATTTTTGTTCTTGCACAAATAGTTGATGACATTGTCGTGCGGCGGTACATTTAGCAAAAGGTCGGCACACTTTGGGTTGGTGAATAGTTGGCCAGATGGTGATAGGTTGAGGATAGCTTTCATTGAGTTCGAGTACGGGCTCGCCCCATTGTAAGGTGTAAGTCCCCAAGTCTTCGACGATTAAGAAAAAAACTTACTAATTTACCTACCCTGCTTTTACAAGGAGTGCGACATCTCCTAGAGTTATGAGTAGTTAGACGATAAAACCCGGAAAGGATTAAGCGGTGAGTTGTAAAGGATTCGCCCGGCCGAGTTCAACACACTCTGCTGAAAGCTTCATCTCGCATGAAGGCCGGTAGTTGTAAAGTCCACGCATCGCCAGATCTACCAAAGACCATGTGCACATCAAAACCATTAATACGTAGGGTGAGTACTTGCATCATATAAATAACTTGTTCGAAAGCCGACAGGAGGAAAGATATGGGGCCATCTATCGGGCTTATTTCTTCATGTCTGCCTTCCGCGCGGATAGCATTTACCTCGCCTTAATCAGGCGCTTCATGAGCTTTCTATCAAGGCTGAACAACTCGGTAGTCAAACAAAGCACCCAAAGATATAGTTTACGACGAGTCTGAATTTGACAAGATCATTGCACGGCTAGATTATGCCTGCAGCTTGGGCTCGATTCCCACTACGGGTTAGGTTCTTCGATATACCTCTAAGGTGTCTCACTTGACCGCCTTTTTCACCAAGAACTTGAAGCTTAACACCGTTTGCCTAATGCCCATGATCTTATGATAATCACGCAAGGATTTGTTTCTTCGAGGGATCCGTCTGATTCAGGTAGCCTTTAAACTTTTGCAAGTCGTAAATTATGGGCAATAGCCTCTCGCAAGAGATGTTCAGTGAATCAGGGGAGCTCTTTTTTCTCGTGGATCATCAATGCAGACGTTTTGGTCTCTCGTCGGTCTTCTCAAGATCCTGTAAGACTTATTCTTAGGCGTCTTATTTCCCTCAACTGGTTGGCTTATAATCATGACAGTCTAGGTTACTGCACGGATATTGTCCTCCAACATTGAGTATCTATCAGCCTGCCTGTATAATTCTTCCATTGTCACTGGCGGGTCTAAAGATAGTGACTGGAAGAAAGGAGTAGATAGCCCAAAGCTTATCCTCTAATGTTTCGGGAGGATCAGATTCATGCTATACGACTCTATCCGCGACGGCCATCAACCTCTCGTGAAGTCTCGAATAGACTCTTCCGCTTGAGAATAGTCCGTATGAGCCGATGTTCCTCTTTGCTGCGACCGAACAAAGATACCATTAATGCCGCTCATTACTCCCCGATTCCCTGCCTCAATCTGGACAAGCAGATCCGAACCGAACAGTTAAACCATAAACTAGACTCCCACCATTGTTTTTTTTTAAAGTTTAACTTGTACTCTGTAGGTATGGCCCACATCTTATAACAATGTAATCAAAATATCATATACATATCAAAAGAATTACCACCTGAGTAGGTGTCCATCAAATCTATATTAATTATACCGAGTCCCATTTACAAATACAAACCCGCACTCTTAGGCCTTACACCCGAGCTGAACCTACATGTAGTGAACCCCTACCAGTGTGCCGGCCCGGGGCCTGTATGGGGGCTTTCTGGACGCCTTTCGCACCTACACCTGATTGAAACCCGTGCTGCTTTACGCCAGCGAAACATATCTATACCGACACACATGCATTTATACGAATCATAATCACCATATACGTAAACAGATATCAAAATCTTCATGAATTCATATAACACACTTACATACATAATTATCCTTGTAACAAACTTATGCTTATTCAGATCTCTTGTATATGGTACTGAACTTATACTTATAGCAAAATTATGCTTACTCCGATCTTACACTTATGGCAGACTTATTCTTATTCGAATCTTATACTTATAGCATTCGGATCTTATACTGATAGCAGACTTATTCTTATTCGAATATCTCGTAGGACACATATTTATAATTATCTTCCGTATGACACATTCTTATACTTATCTCCAGTATGACATATACTTATTATACATATTCCTCATATGCGGTACTGAGCTTATACATATACTTATACGAAGGTACTTATCCAAATTCTCATATACTTGTTCCAATCTCTCGTAAGAGTTACAGAGCTTATACATATACGGAGGTACTTATACACGTACTAGTACTTATATCTATCTCAAATCTCCCGTAGGAGTTCACGTGATCTATGCTTATACGCAGGCACCCTTGTAGTACTACAAGGCTATACTTATACCATGTATTTATAATTTCATACTACGGAGTTTACACTTACTCGGAGGTACCCGTAGGTACTACAGAGATATTACATAACATAAACTGGTATTGCGAAACTTATTCTTATACGGAAGTACTCTTAAGTATTACTTATTCAAATGTCCCAAAAGACACATACTTGTGCTTATATCATACTTATATTTAAGTAAAAGTACCCGTAGGTACTACTAACTTATACTCATACGGGGATACCGTAGGCTGAGCTTTGTCCTTATCCGAGCTTATACTAGTGTACCCGTAGGTACTGGGCGTAAATTATACTTATTTCTTGTATTTCTAGATCTTTATTCAGACATGCAGTATATACTTGTCTTACTGATCTTATACTCTGTATTACGTATTTATTCTTTATTTCTGATCTATACGTGTATTACTAACTTGTTTGTCTACTTAACTTATACTTGTCTTAATGGAATTTATACTATATTATAAGAGCTTATTCTTGTATTTCATATCTATACTTGTATTACTTTAACAACTTACGCCTCGTATTTCTGATGATGAAGTGCCCGTAGGTACTATGTAACATTTTACTGGTGACAAAGTACCGTAGTACTATAGAACAGACATGAGGAACCCAGAGGTACATTCTGTAGATCTTTACCATGTTCATTTTTCTTACTCTTTATTCTTTTATTTCAGAGTCTTATCATATATTTGTTTGATTTCTGCATCAGCATCACTTAATGAGTAGACACAAAGACAATAAGTACCCAAAGGCACAAGATAAAGATCGAGGTGCCAGAAGACAAAGCAAGAGTGCCGGGCACCGATGCAGAGTGTCGCCGCACTAATCGTGAAAGTGACTATACACGTGTCAAGACGGCCAAAGAGTGTCACAGACTAATAAGAGTACCTACTAATGTGCCAAGCACCTGGCCGAGTGTCGTCGCGACTAATCGTGAGTACCGAAGTACTGCGCCAAGCACTACGAGTGTCGTCGAGACTAATCGTAGAGACCAAGTACTAATGTGCCGTACATCATAGAGAGTGCTATCACTCTAATCAGAGAGTACCGAAGTACTAATGTGTCGAAGCATGGTCAGAGAGTGCCGTGTCATTCAATAACTAGTCTTAAGCAATTTTACAATTATATGAGTTCAATAACTTACTATCTTATAATAGGGGCATTCTTAGCCACATTATGTGTTCATGACATATTGCATTTCATGTACATATTCACGCTTCATTGCCATATTTCATATCATATTTATGTTTCATGAACACATCTATACATATTGCATTTCCTATATTTTTCTTGTTTCATGCCTGTTGCATATGGCATTTCATATTCTTGTATGGTATGATACCCATGTATTCACACCTTATTCATGTATTCTTGTCCCTCTATGAATCTATTTTACTTAGAAATTGGAATCATTCCAATTTGATCATCCAAACTAAAGTTATGGCATTTTCATGTCAAACTAGTCCGTTTACAGATATTACACTAGGGACAGTTTGTAATACTCATTTTCCAGTGTCTTGACTCCATTTTGACACTCGGTTCCTTTATACTCCTTTAGCCATACCCTAATAGGTTCTCCTCCAATCCGGAATCACCCAACGGACAAGTTACGTCCTAAACAATCGACTACACTATGTTCAAAAATCGAACCATAAATTGGCTCAACATAGCCCCACTTTAAGTGAATTTTTTGAAATACATAAAGCTCAATTCTCGAGGGTACCTATTTCATGATTTTTGGTTCTCCTCAAGTCTATTTTAACTAGCAACTCAATCACTCAAATTCCGATCATAAATGGAGCAAGTTATGGCCAAAATACGAACGCCGGGTTGAAATAGAAAAAATGCATCACCTGCATCGGCATAGCCTCAATTGCATCGGCATGTGTTAGGTTCCGAGGCCGTAGAGATCGCACCTGCTCCACACACTGCATTCCAGATAGGTTTGCCCCGAGGGCTACCACACTGCTTCGCACCAGATTCTGGTGACAAAGCTGCGTAAATTTCCCATAAATGGTGGAATTCACCATTCTTCATGCACTTTTTCTCCCATAATTCTCTTCTTCATCAAAACTAACATGGAATCCCTCTAAACAACTCCACCAACACCTTTAATTAGCCAAAGAATCCAAGGATTCATACCCAAGTTCATTAAACTTTACAAAACCTTGGAATTGTGAAGGATTCCATATCTAATTATTATCAACTAGGGATTTTCAACCAAACTTCCCTTAAATCTAGAGTTAGGATGTCTTCCTAACAAAACCCTAGAAAAGGGATCCAAATTAATGTCCAAATGAAACCCTATCAATCCATACCCAAGTAATTCATGTACCAAAATCATGCTAGAATCCATAATTTCCATACAAAAGTCAGAGAATCCATACCTTTGCTTGATTTCTCCTTTCTTCCTCTTCTTCTTCTTCCTTCTCCTCTTCTTCCCAGAGGTTCTACTTGAGACCAAAATAACTTCGTCTCCCTCTCCTTTTATAATTTAAGTCTCTCTTATTTACCTTATAATCCTCCATCTTCCATTTATTACACTACAATTCCTATTATTTATACTTTGGCCTATAGTCTTCTCAAATATGACTTTCAAGCCCCTTTACAATTTACACTTTCACCTTATAACTTGTAAAATTTCCTGTCTTCGCTTCCATGTTCTCAAAGATTTAACTCACTAAACATTCAAATTATAAAGTACAAAATACCCTAAACATGTTTAAAATGACTAGGTATATTGGGGGTGTTACACCATGTCTAATGAACGAGCTATTGAGTTACGTGGGAGCTCAGAATTAGGCTACCACAGCCCTGTAAATCCGTCGGGAATACTCAGACAATAGCCGTCGCTTCGACGCTTAGTATCATCATCGATTATAATGGAGCATATGATCGTAAGAGTCAACGGAGCCATCAAACATGGCGAAAGTTGGTATGACAAACCCATTATGTGGCTCATACTAAGAATCGTGTCGCCTAGGCAAGAGAGAGTATGTCATCGAAGTTCGTGGAATGAAGGCCGCAGCAGATATAGAACATCGACCAGCCAAAGGCGAGATGTGCTGCGCATCGTGGCATGGTGCTAGCGGACAATATTGGTGGCATGGTGCTAGCGAGCACATCAGGTATGGTGCTAGCCGGGCACACCGTGGCATGATGCTAGCTGCACACCGCGACACGGTGTTAGGTGGGCATTAACGGCGGTATCAGACCTGGGGTAATATTGACTCGCTCTAAATTAACCGGCCGTTCACCTCCCGCTTTGCTTCGCCCCTACCCTTCGTGGATGTGCCACTCAACGGTCATTGAAGGCGTGGTGCGATGCGGCGTCTTTACGCGATTTAGTCTTTGTGCTCCCTCGAGCATCCTTTGCCAGTGAGTGACTTAAAGATGGGGAACTGCCCGAGGACAACTCATCATCTGTAGGGGTATCGACATCGTCAAGGACAATGGGCTCCTTCCCTTTATTACGGGAGATGGAATGCACAGCTCGACCACTATCTTGTACATCTTTTCCAAGATCGAGGCTTTTCTCTATCCGGCTCAGCACTGTCATTCTCTCACGCAAGGCCGGCAGGCTTTGCGTACTTCATCTGTCTTGCTTGCTCCTCATGTTTCCTCTCCATGTCCTGATGTTAATGGAGGAATTGATTTTCTGGCCATTGGTTCATCGGAATGGTTGACATTGCAACTACCTCATACTAATTAGATGTGAAAGGAACCAACAGTTCTAAAAGACGAGGGTTGCTGTGACAATCGCTGGGCTGCCTTTATAAGATGTAGATCTAGACTTTCTATTCTATTCCTATCGATGATGCCAATTGTCATACTTGATCGTTGAACCTCCGAACATCAACAAATAGCACGTGAACCTCGTTGTGCCGAGATCCGACGACTACGATCACCTCTCCGACGATTGTCAAAGAAAAAAGCGAGTACAAGAGAGAAGCTTAAGATAGCTTCAATGCTCCCACTGCGGGAGATCTTCCCAATTTATAGGGCGTGGTTTGTTAACCTTCTATTAATTTTTGGAATAAAATCTCTTAATGTAAGACCCGAGAAAATTCCAAATTCTGGATAAAGGGCAAAATCATAATTTCGGCCAAAATTCGAAATATTTCTAGATCTGATGACTAAATCCGATTTCACCGCTGAATTGTCTTCAAAATTCAGCTTATACGCCGACTGGCCGAATTCCGAGATAATCTAATTTGCACGCTGAGGTATCGCATATCTGCAAGTTGTAAACGAAGTGATGTGACGAAGTCACTTATAACATGTACTCATGTTACATATGTTGCATGAGTAGAGAAATGATGGAAATGGACGGCCGAGATAGTGCCAAATGTCGAAAATCCAAGAGAAGGGACACGATTGGCATTATTGAATTTGTTTAATGATAATAGGACAAAAGTCCAAATAGTGTCATCTCCTTTATTCAAAAGAAAGGAGAAAAACGTGAAAGGGGAAAAACAATTTACAGAAGCTTGAGATTTTAGATTTTAGTGAGAGAGAGTGTGACTTCAGGATAATCTAAGCATCCACCATCTGAATTAGCTCGACAAGAAGGAAAGCTCGGCCACGCAATGAGGCTCACGCTGCGGCTCCGATTTTTAAGGAGTTTCGACAACTCCGTGAGGCAGGGGTTTATCCTACTTGTTTAACTCTTGATTTAAGAGCTTCATGATGTTTCTGGCTGCTGAGGCTCGAACTACCGCTTGATCTATTCTAATTCTTGAACCGGGCGTGAAAATTTATGGCACTAAATTGAACTATCTCACATATCACTGACCGTGTGGGTCATAATGTATGAAATTGTGCTATAAATTGTATTGTGATGTGTATGAGGCCGGAAATGACTATGAAATTTGGTTTCACAAAGTGGAACCGATGTTGGTTGATTGGCCGTGAACAATAAACCGAGGGTTTCACTGTTCACGTGAATAGTATTCACTAAATAAATTTTGTGAAATAATGTGTTTAATTGAGTAATTCAAAGCGAATTGCTCATGGTTGTTGATTAGCCCACGTGAGCTAATTTTTGGTGTAATGGATTGTGAAATTGCATAACATGTTTGTGTGATTTAAATTATGTAAATGTATATCATGTTATATATATTTGCATGTGTTATATAAATTGTATTGGAATTAGCATCATGCATTCCATATACAGGAGCACCACAGAATAATAAGAAGTGAGTTTTGTAAATTGGTTTATTGAGAGGATTGTTTCGGATTGACTAATAATAATAATTGCTTCAGGATTGTTGTCTCAAGAATTCTGGCGGAGTACCAGCCGAGGGTAATTCATATTGCAAAGTATCAAATGCATGAAGGATGGGACGTTGATGCGCGGGAGGTTGTCATTAAATAGATCATCGGTCGGTCCATTACTTATATCGGAAGGGTTGTCCACAGATTAAAAACAAATAACTTTGTTTGAAATAATGTTTCTCATACATGGCTTGACCCGAGTGTGAGGGTGGTGAGGACCCGGGACATGGGTTGGTCAGTTAGACATTCAAGTAGGATCACGTATTTGCTTGAATGTGTGTTTGCGCCGGAGCGTGCGTATCTTGGCTTAGGTGGAGAAATGCTTGTTTAGGGTGGTCGTGCGGGCGATGCTTCGCCTGTCGAGGAATTATATATTTCGAGATACGGGGGCGCACGAGGGAGACGGCTCATCTAGAGGTAGATATTGAAGAAAAGCAGGGTTGTGGCTTTGGTTTTATGATGTATTACATATATTATAATCCACAGAATTTTAATATATATTTGTAGAGTAAATTTTAACTCTTGAAACTATGGTATAGTTAGTATGTTTATGATATTGTTTTATGGAGCCCCAGTAGTAGTTTTACTCATGTATATGTCTTACGATGTCGATTGGGACATGTTTGTATTTGGGTAGGGCTCTCGCGTACAAAAGAGACTACCTTTCGATTTTTAAGTGAATAGTGTCGGTTTACTTGATGTTCCGCGAGTAGCGGAGTTGACGGGTTGTCAGCGGACCCGGGTTTGGGGCATCACCGAAGCGATATCGAGGAGCTTAGGTATACGAATACCTAGGGAGCTCGGGTTTGGGTATCCATCACCACTTGGTGTGGTTCAATGTAGGTTTTGGTATGAGATTACCTAGGAAGGCACGGAACAAAACTAGGACACTGCATGTGTGTTTTGTGTGTGATCATGTGAATTGATGAATGGTTGTGTGAATGGTGTGTATACCATGTTATGTGTTGTGATTGTTTGTGTGCTTAGGTAAATAGCACATAGTGTGTTGGGAAAATTTGTAGGAGTTTTACAGTGTGTAAAACTGGAACAAGAAAATAAATAAAATAAATTTTAAGCAATTTATTTGGTTTATTGGGAGAAAAATGAGGTGGAGAAAATATATTTTTTTAGGTTTTACAGTGTAAAACTGGAGAAAAGTGAAGAAAATAAATTTTTATAAATTTATTTAGGTATACTTGAGAATGAGAAGAAAAAAAATGTATATAGGTATTTTTTTTTTGGTATTTTCCAATAGCAAAAATGTGAAAAAAAAAAAAAAAAAAAAAACGAAAAAAAAAAATTTAGTGCAAACTTGGGAAATGGGCTACTACCGTTTGAACTTAAGTATTGGGTACGATCTGATCATTGTATGTCGTGACACAAACTGGATTGTTTAGGGAGAATTTGAAATTGTATTCGCGATAGGGTTTTGTATTCGCAGTAGGAAATTTGCTTTTAGCTTGGGTGAAAGCCGTGTCACGATACAATTATTGTATCGTGACTAAGGCGGCTGGAATGGTGTTGGTGAGGTTTGTGTCATAATACACGGTGTATTTTAATGAGGCGGATAGCTAGGAGAGGATGCTGTCATAAATACACCTATTATGTGGTGGCAGAGGCCCGGACGAGATTTGTGTCGCGATACATTGAAGTGTATTTGTGACGGGAGGCGAGGAATAAAGGATTTGGAATTTGTGTCGCGTACAATCCTGACGGCAGCGGCGCGCCAGCGGCTGGCGTCACGGCGCCTTCGGCCCGCGACCGCGGCCCTGCGGGCGACCGCAGCGCGGGGCACCTGGCACCGCAGCCCGGTAGGGCTGCGTCTGGCGTGGCGGACCCACTTCCTAGTGAAATCGCTTCAGCTGACTCCGCGATAACCTCGACGAGGCTTCGCTCGGTAGTGAGATTACCATGAAAAGAGCTGGCAGATTAAAGCGCACAAAAAGCGTATTTGGAAGCGTGGGTTATAAAATTTTTTAACACCCATCAAAATCACACCTTTAGATTTAACGAATCAGGCGACACGCATACTTATTTTGCCCACGGTGGTGAAGCCAAAATACAAAATCCACACGTATAAAATATACACTCGATGTTTTCCGAATGTCGACTCTGACAATAAGGACCTCTGGTCCTCACAGAAATAAGATAAGGATCGATCTGACGCATAATTTTTTGTCGCGACTTTGTTTTCTGAAACCATGTGCATATTTTACAAAGATATTTTTATATACAAAATGCCACATTTAACTTTTACTAGTTTTAATTTGCTTATCTTATATATAATCCACATTATTTCTGTCTAGAATTTAAATCTGGAAAGGTCTTTTCGACTGACACACACTTTGAAAAATTATTTAAAAGCAGAGAGAAAGCGTAGGCAAAGCGGGCTCGAGTGAAGTCTTATAAGTTCTAAATCTTCAGTATCTGTATTTTGGCACCTCAAATATGAAAATATCTGAAATGGTTGTAAAAGCGTTTTAAGCAAGAAGCGAGTTTTCTTTATGAAAACCATTACAGCGTTTTGGCCAATTTACCTTTCTTGTTTGATACGAAAACTATTTCTTACTGCTTCATTTGTTTCGGTGGTGGTTAATATCGAGAAAGTCTTTATCTTGTAAATCAAGTACCAACCACTTTGTGGCCCATTTATGAAATACCACTAGAAGTGATGCCTCGGAACCTCGGAACGACATCCCGGTAGTGAACCTCGGAACAGCTACTCGGCTAAGATGGTCGGTGAGCACGTAGGATCTATATAGCATAATGGAACCTCGGAACCAAAATGCTCGATGATGGAACCACCCGGAACCAACACCTCAGCCAGCTATGTCGCAAGTCGGTAGCGTAACTATAATACCTCGGATAATGCGAGAGGGCGAGCTCGTATATAAAATATATGCTAGATCTAACCCCCCCAGTGCAGAGTAGAGCGTATAGTTAATAATCATAATATCCAATAACACTATAGTACGATCAAATACATCTTAGGAATGAAATTTGTGCCATCTAGGGGTTTTTGCTAAACCGGGAATAAAAATTTGTTTCTTAAATCTTTGAAATCGAACTTTTAACTGAGTATAACAATTGGGAGGAAAAAAATGCTTTATAAATTTATATTTTCAAAACACTTTACAAACTTGTAATTTTAAACACTTCGTTTTGAAAAGAATTTTTAGTACTCACACTTCGACTAATTTCTTTCAAATCTTGGCCAAGCACTCTAGATTCTCGTCGGATGCTCAAATCGCGCTTACAATTCATTCAAATTACGAAAATGCCCTCGATTTAGCGTTTTAACCATAAAACATACCGCGGGGCTTTCAAAGGCGAAACTATATCGAGCGAATTTGATTCGACAAGGCTTTACGTGCTAGTCCCATTCGATATGGACATCGATAATATGATGTGAGATTGACCAAAATGTCCATACACATTAAATGCCCCACTTAAAAACTATCTGTTTTAGCAAACTTTTGACTCAGGGACTTTCGAGAGTGCAAAATACGAAACATTTACGAAAATTTTGTCGGAGCTTGTCGCATTATCTCCACGAATTTCAACATTGGCCAGCAGTCCCAAAGAATTCATACATTTGTCAATTGATCAAATTCTAAAAATTCCTAAACTCGGTCTAAAAATTTTGGAATTTGAGGAGTTTCTGATCTTTCACGAGTCTAGAAAATTTCAAGCCATTATATAACATTTAAGAGCTCAGAAAATAACTAAAAATGAAACAAATTTTCTACCTTTTAAAGTTTAGTGAGAGCTAAGATATTAGTACATGCGTGGCTCTCTTGATAGTCCAACTTTGCGCTGCATCAGATGAAGCATGATCAATTTATTAAGTAAAGAAAGAAAAAAAAGGAGAAGAAAATAAAAAATAAAACAAATCTCTCCCCGATTAGTTTCTCTGTCTCTCGTCAAACCCACACACCTTTTTGATTTTTATCCTTTTTGTTTTTTATTTCTTTTTCTTTTTTTTTTCTTTAATTATTATTATTATTTTCATATACGATTTCTATTGCTCCATTCGGGTCCATTTTCTATCGAAAATTTTTTTATTTCTTTTAG